>JAHBCN010000012.1:593420-688420 GCA_019359885.1 Listronotus oregonensis
TACCCATTTCGTATTCCCATTTATCAGAATATTCCTTAAGCTTTCCTTTTTGAAGTATAGTTTTATATCTCCTAAATATAATTTCACATTCTGCAGATACAAGAACAGTTGCTATACTGCAACCAAACTAAAACAAATAATATTTTAATTTGAGAATGACGATAGCAAAGACAGCTGAACCAAAATGTCAGTAACCATCCTGATTACAAACGCAAGTAACCAGTGGAAAAAACCTTCTTTCTTTGTTTTTGCTTACGTAATTTTTGAATGTCCCGATAATAGACTGAAAATGACGTAATGATAAACAAATAAACAAAACATATACCTATTAGTCAGTTGCATCAGTTATCACAATAACTAACTTTTTAAATCTATATATATATATATATATATATATATATATATATATATATATATATATATATATATATATATATATATTTTTATTTATATATATATATATAAATCATTAAAATTATACTTTATTTTTATTTATAAAAAATATGATTTATCAGTTGATAATTTAAACATTTTATACTAATAATTATGACGTTGACCATTAAACCCACTAATTAAGATTGGTCAAAAAAATCAAGATGGGAGTGTAAAACAAAGTTAGAAAAGTTGTTTTGCAAAAAATTCCTTTAGTAATACAAAATACAGACTTAAGTAAAACTCAGTTGGGAAATTCTGACCCAAAATATAATTGAGAAACAGAGGTCCAGCATCTCGCTTTGTCAAAATTATATTTTTGTAAAAATAAAGCAAAGTTTAGTTTTATCCAAAAAAATAAAAAAGATATTAACTCTCTCTGTTTCAAATAAAACTATACATATTTAAAAAATATGATTTTTAAATTTCTTCACCCCAAAAACATTGAAAATAAGATAGAACTTAATAGATTCATTTTTTTTCTGTTTTCGTTTTTGGCCCCCTTTTGCAACTGCCATAAGTCTAGCCCAAATTATAATACTACATAAAATATTAACTTTTACCATTCCTACTACCTTGCTTTAAAGCAATACTGCTCAAAAACAATACGGATGAAGGACCGGAAAAAGTAGAAAATTCGGGGCTTTTCCAGATAAACTGAGAAGAAATTCATATGAGTTATCTGCTCATATAAAGGGACCTAAACACGCTGATATTAAATAATTAATGTCAGCGAGTTTAATAGAAGCTAAACAAATACATTTTTTTTTGGGGAAAAACCAAAATTAAAAACTGTACAGTAGTATTTATAATTTATCTAAACTTAAGATTTTTGTTAGGGTAAAACGCATTTCAATCAGGTCCTGTCCCCAAAACATCCGGGAGTAAATAGGGACGAGCTGTTAGGATCAGGATGAAAATGCCTCGGGTTTCATTCGAGCGCGAGACCTTCCGTGTTTAGCACGAATTTTTTCATTACCAGTTATAAAAAGTATGCATGCTCCCGGTATTTGATGAGATATTAGGAATTAGGCACTCCTCGATTATTTTTTCCCGTATCGGTTTCATCAAAGTTTTTAACAGGGGACTCGCAAATTGAACGGAATGTGCTTAACGCCACGACCGCGATATTTTACATCTGACACGTTTTGTGTCGTTTTAGACTTTTTTGCTTTTTATGGCACACATTTAACAGCACCAAAGTTAAAACTTTAGTTATTAATTTGTTACCTGTCCATGAGATAAATTGGGATAACTTTTTAAAGGGTCAACCTAACAGCGTTTAAAAAGTTATGAAAAAAATAATGAAAATGTTTTTTTAAACGTGCTTTGCTAATACAAGATTCACTCTTGGGGTAAAAGTGTGGAAAAAGGCCAGCTGTTCGCTTTCTCAGCTTTATTTTTGCATAGAATCAAAAGAAATAAATAGATTTTATTGTTTTTTTTTCAAGTTAGAAACATTTAAAATATCCAATTTACAACACATGTTAAAAAGGGTATTAAGGTTATAATAGTCACATATATAATAAAACAAATAAATAATACTTGTAATAGATTTAGGAAAAACCAGCTGTTTTACTGACTGGGTTAAAATGTTGTACACATAAGTATGTAAATTTTTATTTAAAGATTTATTCAACCTGTATGTAGGTCTAATTAGGTTTGCAAGTAGCAATAAGAATATGTATAAGAAATTAAGCAAATATTAAGTTTTATTCCAAATAATAAAAACTTTATTAACCCCCTTCTCATTTTATGTTAGTAAGACGTACTAAAAAAAAAGTGCTTTATTTTTATATTAAATTTAGATTAGTAGTTTGCTTTGTGAATACAAATTTTTTATATTTTTCTCAATAAACCTTTATTTGAATTGATTTGATTTAATATAATAACAGTAATACCGTTATTTGTTTTATTTTTTTTTCTTTCACCCAATTTTTTGCTTTCTACCCCTATAAATTCATAAAGTTAGCTAATTGTAAGTGTGCAAAGGGACAAACATTAAAATATTACATAATATACTAGCCAACTTAACCTCTTCCGATATAGTTATATCGTTTAAAAATAACGCTTATTAGTTATGGCGCCTACAGACAGGCAGACAAACGGAACGGGTAACTATGTTTTTCGTAATCTAGACATCCCAAAACATGAAGATCTGAAGAGTATTAAGTGCAACTTTTCTGCGATTACAATATTTCCCTAAAATGTTTTTTAACATTAAAAACCGAGTATGTAATTATTTAGGTCCTCAAAACGCCTTTTTAGATTTGCATTTTGCATCGAATGAGCTATCGCTCATATTTTTCAAAGCTTTCTAAATATTATTTGCAGAAAAAACACTTCTCGACTAGACTATATCATACGTTAATGTAGTAGCAACAAACATAAAAATACCCTACACCCACTGTACTTTGTACTTACACTTTATACTGTCTGTCGGGAGCTGTCCTCAAGATTAAACATAATACCTAAATACAAGTTTTCTTTTCGCCAACCCTTGTATTCTAATTTAACTTTTATGGTAAAACAGCCCCTATTGATGAGGCATTTAAAAGTAGAGTACTAAGCGATCTGCGGGTATTAGGTTTTACTTTTACTTTACGAGGCCCATTTCCTTTCTTTTTTCTTAAGATGGTCATATGAATAAACTATCTCTTACGTCACTTAAGATACCATGATACGGTAGTGTAGTAGCAACAAACATTAGAAGACCCTACAGCCACTGTAACTGGTACTTACACTTCATACAGTGTTTCGTGAGCTGTCCTCAAGATTAAACACAATACCCAAATACAGATTTTCTTTTAATTACTAGCCCTTATATTTTAATTTAACTTTTATGGTAAAAGTTTAGCGCTAACTGTTGTACACCCCTAAAACAAATCAATCCCTTATTGATGAGGCATTTAAAAGTAGAGTACTTAGCGATCTGCGGGTATTAGGTTTTTATTTACCCTTTACGAGGCCCATTTCCTTTCTTTTTTCTTAAGATGGTCATATGAATAAACTATCTCTTACGTTACTTAAGATACCATGATACGGCAGTGTAGTAGCAAGAAACATAAGAAGACCCGACACCCATGACTGTACCTGGTACTTACACTTCATACAGCTCTCCTCAAGATTTAACACAATACCTAAATAGAGATTTTCTTTTAATCGCTACTCCTTATATTCTGATTTAATTTTTATGGTAAAACTTTAGCACTGACTGTTGTAAATTCATTACTCACCCCTAAAACAAATCAAGCCTTTATTGATGAGGCATTAAAAAGTAGACTACTCAGCGATCTGCGGGTATTAGGCTTTTATTTACGCTCTGCGAGGCCCATTTCCGTTTGTTGTTTCTCAAGATAGTCATATGAATAAACTACCTCTTACTTCACTTAGAATACCATGATACGTTGATGTATTAGTAACAAGCATTAGAAGACCCGACATCCACTGTACCGGGTACTTACACTTCATACAGTCTTTCGTGAGCTGTCCCTGAAATTAAACACAATACCTAAACACAGATTTTCTTTTAATCGCTAGCCCTTATATTCTAATTTAACTTTTATGGTAAAAGTTTAGCGCTAACTGTTGTATATCCATTACTCACCCCTAAAACAAATCAAGCCCTTATTGATGAGGCATTTAAAAGTAGAGTACTAAGCGATCTGCGGGTATTAGGTTTTTATTTACGCTCTGCGAGGCCCATTTCCTTTCTTTTTTCTTAAGATGGTCGTGATCTCCGAATCTCGGGGGATTCGGTTTGATTATTGCTACGCAACACTGCGTAAAAGTTCCCTTTCCACCCGTGCAATCGGCCTTTTATATTTAAATTGCTAACGGTGGCTCTTCGTGTAAATACAAGTATTGCCCCACGCATACCGTTCATCACAGACACAGATATTTACTCAAGTGTATTTTTCTTCGAGGAATTATTCGGATGAAGTTTTTTTACTTTTACTTTCCCGGCCTTTCTAATTTCATTGTTCTTTCGCCCTCACGGATGTTTTATGTTTCTTTTCAGTTTTTCTTTTTTATTTGACTGTATAGAGCAGAGATGCACCTAATAAGAAGCTAAATTGCCCCCTGACACTTCCGTTTCCCGCTCTGTAAGTTTCAACAACTGACATCGCTCACGAGAAAAATTATTTCCCGTCAACCCCCAAATATAAATTCATAAAGGATGCCGGCTGTTACTTTTTCGCTCTTAAAAAAATATCACCCTCAAGAATGAATGAAACTTTTTGCCATTTTAATTTTCAATATGGACAAAAGTGTCATTTGGATCCAAGGCTTTTTGTTTTTTTCGGTTTAATAATAATTTTATTTCTTTAAGTTTTTATTGCTCTTCTTAAAGACAGTTTTGATTTTTTTTATAAAAATGAACATCTCAAATCTCTGAACTAACTGAAGTTTTTTTGCGCGGTTAGAACTAATTTTATATTTAAATGTTCGTGACTACATCGCCCTAGGTCTTAAAGCAATGCTGCCTACAGCGGATGTGACCATTCCCCAATTTTTATTATATTCGAGAGTCCATTATTTTAATTTTAATAGGAAGGCATACGTTCTTGGGTTTTTATTTTTTTAAATTTTATTAAAAGTTACAGTAACATGACAGATATTTTCATAAAATGCTTTCATAATTAACCTTTTTGGGGGAGATGCTTTCTGGTTTCTTGGTAAACTATACAGGAGCTTATCCAAAGGTTTGCACAATATATTTTTGGGGAGTAATATGAAAATAGGACAATCATTTCCCATAAAAAGAGATCTGAAAATGCTGAAGGGCTGGACCCCCAAAAGGGAATCCTATATTTTTACTTTTTTTTTCGTATACATTTTTTGATCTAATATTTAATTATACAGTGACCGCCAAAAACTATTAAACTTAAAAATTTAATTAAAATATCAAAATGTGAGGTTAGTTGGCATGATATGTAAAAAAATTATTAAAAAAATCTGTTTAGAATTTAATTTTTATTTGATATGCTGCAAATTTTGGAATAAAAATTTTTAAAAAAATCAAAAGGACGTTCTTCTGTTTTTGTTTTTAATTAAATTACAAATCTTTTTGCTTTATAATAAGTTTTCTAACTATAAAGTGACCAACCGAGACAATAATTTATTATCTTTGTATGTTCTTTCATATTCAAAACGAAAAAAATGCGTTTGAATTTTTTTTTTAAAGTACTGTTACAAAACTGTTAATGTTTAATTATATTTTATGAAAATAGTTTTTCTTGCCATGGCTTACTACATTTTAACTGTAAAATAGAATTGTTCTAATTCTAATCTAATTTTTTAAATTTTCTCATTTTAAATGAAAAGAAGAAATTATTGATTCAGTTGGCAACTTTATAGGTGGGAAACTCATTATAAAGCAAAGGGCTAAGATATGTAAACTAAAAAATGTCAAAAAATGTCGTTTTTAATTTTCTCTAAATTTTTATTTTAAAGTTTGCACATCAACCTAGAATTGAATTCTAAGCAGCTTCTAAATAACTGTTTTAGATATTATGTCAACTAACCCTACTTTTTAATATTCTAATTTAAATTTTATAATTATTTCCCAACCGGTGCCCATAAGCCGAACGTTAATATTGATTTTTAGGTAACTGGATAAGCAGATGCGATTAATAAAACAGTTTTTTAATAGTCTTAAAAATTAATTTAAAAAAAAAACGCTCTATTTGTCTAACTATTTGACCATCACTGTATATACTTCATTTTATTTTAAATCATATTTAAACAGCTGCACAACTAGGTGCTTCAGAATTTTTGATGTTCCCAAAAATGCACTATTAAAAAACGTCCAGTTTTATTAGCCGTTCACTATACTACTAAGGAAAGTCTTTTATTATCTGATAATATATAAGAAAAAAAGAATTAGCATTTTTTGGAAATTTTGGAAAATTTCTTAATCATTTTTTACTTTCCCTACCTCCTAATCAAAGTAATTTGTGATATTGCCAAGTTAACTTAACCTATTTGGATGTCTGTTATAAAATTTTGCCTCTTATTTCCCGAAATCTCTGCATACTAATAGGAGCGTTTTGTAAAAACTGTATTGTTTTATATACATCATATGACTAGTTAATTAAGCTATAAACCAAGAAAACAACAAAAAGCATCCCTTTAAGACGTTAAATGTCTTAATGGTTAACAAAAACCTTCCCGTGGGCAATCTGCAGTTATGATTGCCAAATTTCACAGTTTATAGCTCGGGGCGGTCCGAGCTATATATCCGCACACTTAAACCGGACGGGACGTGGTAATTTATGAATGTCCGGCAGCAGGAACCGTCGATGCACCATATGCCGGCCAGTCCTGCCAACGACAGCCGTCATTTGTAACTGCAGGGGCTAAACAAGGACTTTTGCTAAATATTAATAACTCGCACTCAATTACCTTATACTTACCGGAATTTTGGGACCAAGGATTTATATTAATTGGAGACCGTTTAACCTCGCAGGAGTACGGTCCGTCCTGCCTGGAAAATTCCTCGATTATATGTGGCGTTACGCCTGTGAGTTAGGCCCTTAATTTATTGTTTCGCCTGCTTTGGCTAACACTTCGCATAATCGCTATATTATTGCTATCGTCCGGTCTTACATTCGCACACAGATCGCTAACTTGGAAACTTCTAGGGGTTTAAGAAAATTTCTTTACAATATAAAATTTGAACTTTCTAGAGACGCACATATAACATTCTAACAAAATCAAAAACATAACTTTTAAATAAATAATTTAAAACATGCAGTTAGATACAGCAATTTGTTACGTCCACTAACGCTGTCAGACCCTATAAAATCAGCGCCAGGCATTTTCTTTGCTCTAGAAAACATTGGACTGCACAACAAGCTAGCCATAAAGGCCACCTAGAATATTAAGAAGCAGACAAGAAAGGCTCCAACAAAGAGATGGTAGGACCAGAACCATTCATTAAATTTCTGGTAGTCTTTTAAAGCTTCGATCGAAAACTTAATGGAACGAAAATACCGTAGGTAGTAGTTAAAAACACGAATGCAACCGCAAGCGAAAAAGTTTATAAATTACTTTTTGCTGAAATTTACCTCAGACCTGCTAAATTACAGCCGCCAGGCATAAAAGATAGTGGGAGGTCAACTTGATGGACATTATAGGCTAAATAAACACATGGAAAGAATGACTGCAGACAATTCATGCAGATTTTGTCCGGAGGAGGAAGAAACACCTGAGTAAGTTTGTAAGGTTTGGTGCCAAAGCCGAAAAGTTACCTGAAAGAGACAGTGTCTTGTTTATGGCATCTTCTTAAAATGACCGGCCTTGACATGGCACTTTGCACTCTAAAACAGCTAAAACGCGTTTGTTTTCGAAGATCAATTACTTAAAAATTACACCACTTAGACTTACCAGTAAAATCACTACAATAACTAAAAATGTTACTCTTTAACACTAAGCTCTACATAAACCAAAAAAGTCAAAAAATATTTAAAAAAAAACAAAGAAATAACTGACAAATAAGGTGCTTAAGAAAACCTTATTTAAAGCACAACATTAATGAATAAATAAACATTTTTACCGTAGGTGTCACGCCAGGATATTTACCTTAACGATTTAACATTTTTGTTATAAAACCATGTCGTTTTTTGTGACTGACTTTTATGTAGATGTTGGCAAAAACTATCAAATACTAAAAAAATGTTTAGGGTAGTTACATATTCACGTGGCGCTTTTTGAGGTTAAACCCCCTCTTCCTCCCAGAGCTTATTCGGGTTGTTTAACTTTACATTTATTCTCATCGAAAAATCCATGCTTTAATACATTTTTTGGAACGTGGCATTTTTCTAAACAAGACGATAATAAACCATCCAGGCCAAGAACTGCACCAACAAACTCTTGGAAAAAAATACTCCTTTTGATACATTTAAAGAACATTACAGAAAAAGTACACGAGTGGACAAAACTATTCAGGCTATTGATAATAAATTTGTTAAGCATAAGTAAATTTTATGTCCTTATTAATATTCCCTTAAACATTTGAATTAGAAATTCTTTCTGATAAACTAGAATCCGTTTAGAAATGGTTGAATTTTATGAACTTAGCGATCCTATTATAAAATGAGAAATGAGTCTCTCTAAGCAGCTTTTAAAGGGAAAAGATAAAAAAAACCCGACGTGACGGTACAATAATTGCATTTAAAATATTTAACCAATATTTATTTACTCCTATTTAAAAGTTACTTATAATCATGGATGCGATAATGATTTTTAACCTGGTTAAAGACATGCAAAATTGGCATACAGTATACAGTCCCACAACTTGCAGGGTCTGCGGCGGAAATAGGAAAAAGGAAATAGCTTTACATATAATATACAACTGCAAAGCACTGGCGTTCAAAATATACAGAGTGTTTGGAAATATGCAGAGCAAATACCCTCTTCCGCATGAACATCTTAGTAGAAATCGATTGGACTTAAATATAGAAGCGGGCTTCTATAACAAGAAAAGAAAGCATAATAAGCAAATGGGCTGCAGTGCTCAATATGGGCACCACCAACCAACCAACCATGGCTACGATACCAGTAACTACTTGTAGTTGCCAAAGATCTTTATCTTCTTTAAAATATTAAAGAACTACTTATGAAACTCTACAAAAAAACAAGAAAGACACAGTTTTGAATAAATTATCTACAAAACGTAAAAAACTATACATAATATTATAAAAAATGTAAATTTTTCTACGTATATGTTTTATATATACATATACAGGGTGAGTCGGGAGGAACGCACCAAACTCCAAGTGTGTATTGTACACGTAAAAATAATTTAAAAAATCCCATATGTTCTTATACAATTCTCATTTGTTTTCAAAATATAGCGTAATTGCAAACAAACAAAATTTCGTAAATTAACATAATTAACAGGATTAACACAGTGATACTGACACTAACACATGCCAGAACAACAAAACGGAGCAAACAATCGGTACCTACAGCATTTGTGATAAGAAGCGGTCAACTATTTGAGACATTTTAATAACGCAATAATTTGAAAACAAATGAGAAACGGATAAGAACATATAAGTTTTTTAAATTATTTTCACTTGTACAATACTTACCTGGAGTTTGGTGCGTTCCTCCCGACTTACCCTGTATAAGGGTTTTTTACCAAAAAACTCTTTTTCTGTATGTTTATGTTATCATAACCCCCTCAGGACTCATTTTTGAATACGCCACTGTTTCAGGGCCCTTATCCTCGAACTGAAAAACTATAATGTAACGTAAATATTGTTAACGTCGTTGCAATGCAACAAGAAAAATACAAATTACAAAATAAAGAGTCAAAAAGCCTTTGGTTGGTAGACATCCTACTTAATGAAGTAGACTGCCTTCAGCCTACTTCTGCCATTCCCCAAGTTACCATTAAAAATTAAATTGTAACACAGTTTTTTCAGCAATCAGCGATGTTTTTCAGTAAAACATTCCGGCGTCTAGCAGCATTATTTCTTTCGAAAGGGCCAAGATTAAGTTTATATAATTCAGTGTACCCACTAATTGATATTGAATCATTAATACGAGAAAGAGGAGGAACAGAGACGCGCATAAGGCACCCTCTGTTTGTAATTCGGGGGTCGCCGGGGTGGCAAAGGGGTGCTTTATTATATTATAGCCAGTCAGGCTTGGTTTATCGCTATAGACAATATCGCGCATACAGTTTCAATCCGGGATCACCCCGGCTTTAGTTTTATGCAACTCCAATAATTGAACCTACGTCTTACAGTTAAGGGCAATTTTGCATTCAGTTCAAGTTTAGATATTAATTTACTATGCGTTCTAGCTCTTAATTGTTTCATTTAACATACAAAATATCTAATAAGGGCTTGGTTAAATTTTGCAGCTTTTCTTTCTAATTAATTTTAGAAGTATAGTGATTCTTTACTTAAAAAAAAATAATAATAAAAAAAACTTTCATTTTAAACATTGCACCCTGTAAAATAAACATACAAAATGTACTTTTTGTACTTTTATCAATTTTACAGGATTTGTTTTTGTGTCTGCAAATTAAATATTAATGAAGCGTAAATATTTCCTTAAAACTGAAAAGATTATTTCGCTTCAGGTAAGATTCAAACTCATGACCTTTCTCTATCTAGGTATTAGTGTGACTTTTGAATACGTTTATATATTAATTAAAAATGATTTAATTAACCAGTCATTAGGCAAAACCATTTTATAGAAATATAAATGATGGGACGTTTTATGGCTTTTCCATTGTACTCATATAAATTTGGAAACTGCTCACATAGAATAATATAAACATTAGCGTACCTCAATTAAGGGTTGAATATACAATTATTGGGCTTGTTAAACAAATTTTTCAAAAAATGCAGTTGTACATATATTAAATCATATAAGTTCTTACAAATAAATAATTAACTTGTCTTACGCTTCTTTATTAACAAAATAAGTTTTCTTCCAGGAAATTTTTCTTGGAGTACCCTAAGGATGAGTACTGGCACCAACATTATTTTTTCTTAACGATCTTTTAGCTTTCACGATTATTCTCAGTTATAGTTTTGCTAAATAATATACTGCCCGCTACTCCAATATTCATTTCTTTAAGCCAATATCTAAGCCTAATTTGGAAAATATTTACATCCATAGCCACATCGGCTTCCAAAACTTGGGTTTCTCACACCAAAAATTTTGTATAGTTTAATGCTTAAGAAACATAATTATGTTCGCTGTCGCGAAAAAAATCTGTCAGTACTTATGTTTTACTTATAAACTGCCAAGACCTGCAGCATAAAGTGTTATTTTACCTTGTAGGCGTCACTTGCGTGAAAGGCCCTGGTTAACCACAAACACATTATATCCATAGCCACAGCAGCTTCTTGTGATGAATACTCTGTATGTATTGTAAATCAGATCATGATTCTTCCACAACACAAAGCTTTCTTGATTTCATACAAAGTAGAACCGTTCGGCTAATTAATGGTGGCGAACTTTGGCCGATATTCGTGTCACAATGTTCACGGTCACGTTTATTGTTTTGCTTTGTCTCGGGTCCAAAAACCAAAATCGGTTTGGGAACGCCGCAAAGCGCGAACGCTAAGCTGCGAAACCATCGGCCAAATATCCACATTTTAAACGTTTTTTTGTATCATGACAAACTCACACACTATGCATTGATAGCTGCCGAGCTAAACATTTAATTTTTGAAAAATTTTGTGCAAAATTTAATAATTAGAAAAAAATTTCAGATACTCTTTGCCAAAATACAATTTTTCTAAAAATGTTTAATAAAATTTTCCAATTCTGTATCGTATCTAAATTTTAGTTAATTGCATAAACCGATAAGGAAAACAATAAGACAGAACAAACATAATAATACCTAGTAATTTTCTCTAAAAGAGTGTGAAGGGAAAAAGGAAAATGTAAAAGCACGTCATTTTCAACTTAAGGCAAATAAATTTGGTTTAAAGTATAAACTCATTTGAGTAAGTAGATTGTGTTTTAAGATTGGACAGATCGAATCGGCTGGCTGATGCCAGGCGCGACTGAGAATAAATAAAAGTCTAATAAAGGTTCTAATGGAAAAAGCGCCTGGAAGTGGGAAATAAAAAAGAAACTGTATAATTGACAGTGAGCCAACCGACCAAGAGTGTATTGTTGCCGAGCGCCGAATTCAGTTTTTGGGGGGAAAAATGAACGACATTCTCGATCGCCAAATATCTAAATCACCTCGATTCGACGACGAACCCTTATTAACTTTATGGGGTGGTAAAAGGAAGCTCCCACCATTAAACCTTATTTTTAATCAGGTTTTTATTCATCGATCAATATTAACAATCAGTAGTGGCACATTTAGAATTTGCCCAGGGGTTACATAATAGGTTATGGAAGATACTGTAAAATTTATAATAAAAGTTTTTTCTAGGTGAATACTATAACATTAAAATAAATATGCGGCAAAAACATTATTATTATATACATATATATATAAAACATATATATAATATATACAAAAAATATATATATATATATATATATATATATATATATATATATATATATATATATATATATATATATATATATATATATATATATATTAAGAAATCCTTTATACCTAAACCTATAAAATAATAAAAAAGTTTTTTTAATTATATTTAAAAGTTTTTTTTATTGATTATTGTAAAGGTTTATCTAAAGGAATATAAAACACAATGTTGCATACATATGTATAGAGATTATTATAAATTATTTATTAAGAAATATTATTATTATATTTTCTATTGTTTTTTTTAATTCTTCCCTATACATATGTATAACCTATCTTTGGGGCACTATTCCAGGTTTTAATTTTGTCTATTTGTATTTATCTTTGGGCTTAAAAATCGGCTATAAGAGATTCTTATTTTAAAGTGAGTTCAAAAGATTTCCTTATGTAAAACTTTTATAACTTGTATAAATCAAATTCAAAAATGAAAATTACTAACATGCATTTATTCAAAATATTAAAATTAATATAAGTGAAACATTAAATCGTGTCACATATAATTATTTTCTTTTTATATTTTTGTCAATGTCAAAAATCATTTTCATTTAATTAATTTTTTGTTTATGAAAGTCTTTTTTTTTCAAAATTTGATTTTCTTGTAATCTAATTCAATCAATATTACACTTTCATCCAAATATTATTTTGGCTATATATTTTACATTAATTTTCTTTAAAATTGTTTGTAATATTCATTGATTTTTCATTACGTTTAACTTTATTAAATATTATAGAAAATCCTAAATTTTGTATTTCCATTTCAATAACACATCTCTATTAATAAAACATTCCTATTCCACTTGACATTCTGCTGACTTTAAACGTAACACATGACTTTTAACCTATTTTACTTTGACAGTCTATTAACTTCAAACAATGACATAATATGATTAATAACCAATTTTACTTTGACAACTCAACCTTAAACATGACACATAACTTACAATCTATATTACCTTGAGTCCGGTGAACTTTTTTTTTATGAAAATATTATATATTTTTTTACAAAAAGGATCTAGATTATTTGCAATTAATTTCTCCTTCCTTAAAAACAATTATTTATTTGGATTGGCTCCTCAACAATCTACTCTGTACTTGGAATATCAATCATGTCAAACTTCTGTCATATTGGACCGGTTATTTATGATTTCCACTTTGAACTCTGATAATTACGCTTTCTTTATATGTTTAAATTATTTATACTTTAGTAATACTTTAAATTACTTGTTGTACTACACCGACTTATTACTTTTGTTAATATTCGTTATTATATTGAAATTCTTTCGAAATTTATATTCTCGATAAAACTTGGACTATATTTTATAATCAACGTAAACGCAACTAAAATAATACGAATCTCTTTTGATTTTTTTTCCGTTCCGACCACTTTTTTTTTTCTTCTACTTTTTTTACTTCCTAACAACCCCTCCAATTTTCTATAGCAACCTCCCTTTTGACTTTTCATGGCTGTCTTTTGACAAATTTAAAAAAATTAAATTTCGACTATATTATTTAATCTTTTCTTTATGCCCTAATTTTATGAATATCAATCTTCATCATTATTTAGAAAATTTTATAGCCTTTTTATTTTTATAGAACAATATATGTTTTAGAAAAGAATTATCCTTGAAATTTATATTTTAAAGTGGCAATGTCATGTTTTCTGGACTTCTTAAATTGTTTATTTTTACCAATTCCAATTAAACTTTTGTTTTTACTGAAACTTAATATAATTATAAACTAGAATTTTCCTCATATTTACACCCCAATTACATATCTTAATTCATCTTTGATATCCTGTAATTTGGGTTTTATTACCTCTACTACCGCATGATTATATAATACTCACTTTCTTAAATGTTTATTGTCTTTTAAAGTTATTTCACTAAAGTGTCTTTATTGTTTTTTTAAACTTATACCTTTAGCTATCTTTTGGGTATATTTTGTTACGCTTGTCCTTCGCACCGTTTCAGAAATTTTAATAGTATCTGTTTATATCACATCATTTATTTACTAGTTTTTTTTTTTATTTTTTAATTTATATTAATTATAAGCGTTATTAACGTCTTATATCCGGTCAAAACCATAATAATTTCTTATCTAACTATATTTACAAATACCTAAATCTAAAATATCCTATTGGTGTTATTTAATGGCCGATATTTCAAGGGATTTTTCAAGTTTTTTTAAAGGGAAAGTTCCTAGAACGTGGGCCCCAAGATGCTTCGTTTCAAGATACGGGGGGTCAAAGTTTTATTTTTATTTATTTTTTTTTCTGCAAATTTTTCCCAAATAATCCCCCTTTGAACGAAAATTGGTACCGGGGGGGTTTTTTACATGAAATTTGAATTTGTTCTTAATTTAGCTTTTTACTTGTAGGGCGCTAGCCACATGTATTTTTCATTTTAAAAAGGGTAAAAGACTTTTGTAACCTTTATTTTTATTTTTGGTAAAAGAAAGGGCCCTTTGTCTTTTTTTTGGGGAAAAAATAGTCTTATTAGATGTCGCTGGGGGCAATCGTTTCGAAATTTTTTTGGTTTGAAATAATCGATGCATGTTTTTTGAAAAAATGAAAAAATTTTTAAAATTTAAATTTTTAACCATGAAATTTAAAAAAAAAAAACAGACAAAAAAAAAAAAAACAGGATGAAAAACCAGATCAAAATCAAAATAAATTTTTGGAAAAAGCCCCCCCCTGCCTGTAGGACCTTTTCCAAAATTCCCCCTCATTGTTTTAAACCCCCCTGGAAAATTCCGGGGGTATTTTCAATCGTTCTAAAGAGTCCTTTTTGTTTTTTGTTCTTCTTCATTTTGAATAGGTGTTTGGAAAAAAATTTTTTTAGATGCCCCCAAAGGAAAAACCCCAAACTATTGGCCCGGGACCTAGGAGGCCAGGTTTTTAGCCCCCCCCCCTACCTATCCAAGATTATTAAATTTTTTTTTAAAAAAAACCCCCCGTTGGGGTGCAAAAAAGTGGGGGCACCGTCATGAAAAAACCACATCTCATTCCTTAGTCTAAGGGGGACTTTTTTTCCCGTAAAATGGAAACCCTTAAAAAAAACGACGATATATCTCCCCATTTAATTTCCCCGGAAAAAGGAAAAAAAGGACCTATCAAATTTTCCCCCGGTTCCCCGCCCCAAAGAGAACTTTTTTTGAAAATGTGATTCCTGTATTGCATGGGTTTTCATTTGACCACATATGATTTTTTTAAAAAATTACGTATAGCGTTACGTGAGAAATTTGTTTTTTTGGAAACAGGAAAAAGGTTTTCAAAAAAAGGGGTTTTTAAATAAGGCATTGGAGAAACCAAGACAGAAATTTTAGGGAAATACGAGGTAGCAGTGCCTGAACCTTTGAACATGATAGGGATATAATAAATTATCCACTAAAATTTTCCATACCAGAAAATGAAAATTTAAGTAAACGCTATTTTTCCGGTGTTGTTTCCGGCTGTTTTCTACCATATTAAGGACTGCATCTTCGATATCTGGGGTTCTTACCGTTCGAACTGCACCTAAAGGTGACTAGCTTTTCAAATGTTCCTGTTTCTCTTAACCGACCGTGGATTCTTGAAAAGTTTTGGAGTTGGAACTAGGATTCGGATAAAGCTCTGATACAAACGTCTACCCTTATAAGCATTTCCATTAGCAAGTCCGTATGTAAAATGCATGTCAGCATACTCAGCATTGGTAAAATTTACCATTTAAAAAAAACTCACTAAATTTATTACCTACTCCCTAACAAATACGTCAAAGACGTCAAAATTGTAATGTCTAAATTTTTTTGGAAACACAAACAAAATGATTGACTAGGCTACTTGATAAAACCGTCATTTTCGGCGGTCTTTACTTATAATATTTATTACCAAGTATGCATCGATTATTTTAAACTAAAATATTTAAAAAAGTTGTCAAAGCGTCATTTAATAAGGACCTTTTTACGTAAAAATGTTAAGGAATCCATTTCTTTTAACAAAAATGAAAACAAGGTTGTACAAAAGCCCCGGAGCCCTTGAAAGGAGAAATACAAAGTAGATGCGCCCCCTACAAGAAAGAGCTAAATTAAGAAAAACAAACCACAAACCCCAGGCCAATTTTCGTTCGGAAACCCAAAATATTTGGAAAATAAAAAAAAATAAAAAAATAAAACTTTGACACCCTGATCTTGAAAGCGAAGCATCTTAGACCCACGTTCATGGAACTTTTTACCTTAAAAATACTTGAAAAATCACTTTTCTGAAAATTTTGGACACTTTTTTAAAATAACACCCTTAAAAAAAATCAACATTTTAAGGTTGTTCAGGGTCATATAAAGGAATATTAATATGTTATAAACCTTTCAAATGTGTTTTCAAAGAAAAAAAAAAAAAAAAAAAAAAAAAAAAAAAAAAAAAAAAAAAATATATATATACAGGGTACCCCGTTTATTTCTTTAACTGTTTAAATTAAGGAAAAATGTTTAATACAAAAATAATTTTGTTTCTGCTGCTCTATATTTTGCGAACAACGTTATTATACAGGATGTATCAGAAAGTCCGTATAGGGAGAAAGTTCATTTTTTAAATAACTCTATATTTTTTGTTACATTTTTGTTTTTTACAAAAAATTCTAGATATTTTTGTCTGGCATATCATATTCCAATATTCAATTATTTACGAGATATTTGCATTTAAATACAAATTTGAAAGAAAAAAATCCGCTTATCTCTTAATGCTGTTTTAGGTTTTTATGGTTTCAGCGGTTTTTTTTGAGAGTGGCATATGTCTTTTTAGTGTTTTGTAACTCTAAAAAAACCGCTGAAACCATAGAAACGTAAAACGGGATTAAAAAATGAGCAAACTTTCCTTCTCAAATTTGTATTTAAACGAATATTTTAAAAACAATTGAATATAGGAACATGATATGCCAAAAAAAACATATCCAAAATTCAAAAATATAACCAAAAACATGGGGCATTATTTAAAAAAATAACTTTATCCATGTACGGACCTTCTGATACACCCTGTATTTATAACATTGTTCGGAAAATATAGAGCAGCGAAAACCAAAATATTTTTGTTTAAAATATGATAACAAAATCATTACCTGTAGCGCAAAACTGAGAAATCTGGCAACACTGCCGATATCACTATTTACTCACCCAGTATAATATGTTATACTTTTATTATATTACCCGTTATAATAATATAATAAACAATTTACACTGTCTGATTATATATTGAAATAAAACATCTTGAAATCAAATAGCACGTTTTTAAGAAACTTAGAAAAAAACAATTTCTTAAAATTTTTACGTTTTCTCTCAACTAAATAAAGCAATTTTAGCTATAATCAAGTTAAATTAAATCGACCTATTATGATGTCAGAATTTGATCATAAAATATGTATACGGACACAGTGTATATCGCTATAACAAGAAAATGGGGCTGGACATGTTTATAGGGCAATATTCTTATTGCGTCCGAGAAGGACTCCGTCTCCCCTAGTTTTTACCCTTTTACCTTTCTTTAAAACGAGCCTATGTGTCACGACTTCTTAGAGCATTACAGGGATGCTAGACAGTTAAAATGGTCATATTTTCATATATTAAAAGCAATATTTTATACCTTTGGACAATGGCAGACAGGGGGTAAACGCAGTAAAAGATGCCCAAGTAATTCCTCTTTATATATTTTGAAAAGTATTATTTTATTTTCTAAAGCATACTTCATTGTGAAACGTTATTTAGGAGGTAAAGGGAAAATATGAGGTGCTTTTAAAGGAATCCTATTTTGTTTATACAACCATAATGCCCTTCGCGAAGTATATGGCGCCATAAAAATGAAAAAGTAATTTTCCGTGCTTGTTTTGCGTAATATCATTTTAATAATAAGAAAGATAAATATCTCTTGGCTTGCCGCGGATAACCCTTATATAAATATTAACCGTATCCCATGATTTTAGATATAACATACGCATTTAAATTTTAAAGACATAAACTCGATTAATTATTATTATCTCATCCTTTTACCTAATATTAACATACTAAGTATAACAGTACTTAATAAATAGTGGATTGGGGCATCATAAAACACAATCATGTTCGCTGTCACATAGAAAGTACATTCTCACCTCTTTCTTATAAGCGACCAAGATCTGCCGTTATAATTAGCTGCATAACTTTTTTCTTTTTGACCAGATCTTGCTCTCATTTTCCTCATATTTTGTTTTAATTTAGATTAATATAGAATTGTTTTAATTCACATTAATAAAGAATGTTGGCATAATATTCGGCTTTAATTTATTTGACCTTTTTTAAAACATCTACCATTGCAATTAGTCGGAATCCTTATTTTCTGGGTAGTTTTCATGCCCTGCGTCAGGGACCACAGTCAGCTTGTTGTACAGTCGGTTCTTAATTAATCTAGAGCTGATTTTATATGATCAAAGTGCCTTAATGGTCGCTTGACAATCCGAGTAAATGACTATATACTTTTGTTATATTGTCCTTTTACTAATATCCATGGAATACTGCATGTTGTTTAAGATTATAAGCATTTCAATCCTCGGTTTATCTCGCTTGGTTGTTTTTGCTGCTCCTTTGCTTTTTTTCAGGTCTTACCCCTTCGAGGTCCTGAGATTGGGTGGCTCTGTTTTAGCCTAGGTTATACCACCTTTAACTCTGTTTGTATGAAGATGTGTGTTGTGGCTGTTTATTTGGATGAATCTCTAAGGTTGCAGTTAGGTTCGATCTCGTGGCTCCCGTATTGCACAAGCTGGCCAGCTATTGAATACTTTTCAGGCGCGTGATTGCCACCGTTTGTGTACCTTTGCTACCCAGGATACTGACCCATATATCAACATTGGCCTGACAACCGTCTTATACATCCATGAAATCATCTAAGGAGTAAGTTTTTTCCACACAGTCTTCTTCATCTTATTAGATGGCTTTTTTGATTAAACATTATTTCTAAGTATTTATCTTCTTTAGAAAATGAAATTTTTATTCCGTTGACGACAGGGCGGTAAAGTTTCTGAATTTATTTATTTATTTATTTAACGTCTAACTGGCATCCATTTATAAGACATTTAACATTATGTTTAACAATTATTAAGTAAACAAACAACAAATAATGAATAAAATACAATTTAGCTCTTATTATAAGTCATTAAATTATTAAATATTAAAGTCCCAATTACTTTCAAATATTGTGCGGCACTCATTTAAAATATATTCAGTTCATTAGAAAGTTTGCTGTATTGGCTGCACATTGTGTAGATGGGCGATCTTCTTATCTGGTTGTTGGCAGCCCTCGCAAGATAAAATAATGAAATGGATCTTGTGTTCTTATTTGGTACTCGAAAGTCCAACTTACTTACAAGTTCCTCGCAGTCCACCTCATTTCTACACAACTTGAATAAAAACTTCAGTGCAAGGTAGGACCTTCTTTGTTCCAGCGATGGTAAATTAAATTTTTTAAAAGAGATTGGTGATCGCTACCCCGTTCAGGGTACTTGCCACTAGTTTTAAAGGCCAGATATTTTAAAAATTTCTTTGAATACCCTCGAGAGCATTTATATATTCCCCAAAAATAAGATTCCAGATAAGTGATCCATATTCTAGCCTCGATCTTACAAATGCAAAGTATAGAACCTTCATTGGTTCTACATTCGTAAAATGTTTGCACGTTCTAATAATAAATTCCAGCATTTTTAGGGATGACTTACGAATATTATGAATATGTGTGTTGAAGGATAGTTTGGAGTCAACATTTATTCCCAAATCTCTATAGTTGTCCACTCGCTCAAAAATATTTCCATGAATTGTGTAGTCCATCAAAATTTTGTTTCTTTTTAGACTTATGGTCATTACCTTCATTATCTATATTTAGTGGTAATGCTCTTTTCCTGGTAAGGGAGATAATTTCTTACTGCGAATTAACCAAAAGTCCTCTTTTTACAGTACCTTAGTATATATATGTTTTATCTGTAAATAACTTTTTAATTCTGCTGATCTTCTTCTCTGTGATTATTGCTCATTCTCTTAATAAGAACCACGATTCCTAAAATAATGCCGTCAATATTTTTTAAATGATTAGCTAAAACCAAAGTTTAAATAATTAAATTATAAGTTGGGTTACTGGTGTTAGCATTCTGAGTACTGCTCATCAGAGGCGCGCCGACAACTTGACCGATCGGGGCGGCGAGGCGTAGGATAAGTTCGAGTCGACCAGCCTGTTTGCTTATATTATGTGTAGAGAAAGCAGAAAGTTTTCACATGAAAAATATTAAAATAAGTACTTTTACATATCGCTTAAATAAAACTACTTGATTTGAAATATATAATAGTTTTTTGTTGTAAAGTACCGTTTAAGAAAAAAAAAATAATTACACAGACAATAAACAAATAAACGAATTGAAAAAATAGAGCCGTTGCAAAATATTTAATTTATAATTTGCATATCTTTTTTCAAAAGTTGCCACTGTTCCTCAAAAAATGTTCAATAAACAATATTTGCATGGAAAATAAAGCCCTAGTTAGCTAATTTTATTATTAAAAAAAAACGTTAACATGACTCCGGTTATATAAATTTATATCCTTTTTTTTTCAATTTATTTAGTTATTCCAAATATTCGTAAGAATAAGCTATATTTTGGAATAAGGTGTACAGGTATTATCAAAGGGCCATTGCGTAAAGATAATGGCTTCTAAGACCTAATATGGGTCCTTTGTAGCCAGCGAGCGTCTAGGAAATCAATCACATTTGTCACATGCACGAACTGCCTGCTTTCCCAGTCCTTTTTAAACTCATTTAGTCCGGTAAGTATTTATGCTTAAAGGCCTCCACAGACGTCAAGTTTCAGCGTACGATCTAATGGTTTATGGGTCCAACTTAATAATATCTATCTGATAAATATTACCCCGATCTCTACACTTTAAATTAAAAGAAAATAATTACAAAACACTTTTACAGCTCTTAGGCAAAATTTGCCACTTTTAGTTAGGAATGAACTATGCTATATATGCATTATGTTGCCTCGCCCCATTTTGCCGTTGCTGTTCGGCAATAGTCACATGATTAATATCCCAATCGATGAAATGGACGAAAAAATGATGCGCCACTAAAATGGCCACCATATTATCCAGACCTTAATATGTGTGAGCTTTTTTGGTAACAATTTTTTCATTAAATTTAGTTCCAATATTTATTTATTGTTTTTTTTTGTACAACAGGCAAAATGACATTTTTGTCTTTGGCAAAAAGACTTATTCAACGAAAAATGTTAAAAAATATTCCCAATACATCCAGTTACTGGATAAATATATCTGGGTTTTAATAAGATTGGTAATTAAGAAAAGCAGAAGAAAGTCATTCTATAGTGTCCGATTATATTAAAAAATCATTGAAATCAGTTTTATTTGTGCAATTGTGTATTTGTTAAAACCATTAAGAGAAAGTAAGAAAGGAATTAATAACCACATAATCAAAATTTTGTGGATGGAATTGATGATCCATCGGTTTAAAGTAAGATTAATTAGTATGGGATTAATACAAAAAATGTTTAAACACAAGCAAATAATAAAGTTTGTCTTATACTATAGTTCACACAATGTAACATTTTATTTCAACTGGGCTAGAATTTTTCACTATCAAAACATAAATTTTGCGTTGTGGCGAGAAATCTACATGAATTTGAATAATTCCCATGGGAAAGAAAAAACTTTGCTAAAAAACAAAATAAAAGACAAAGACAAACACGCGCGCCCAGAAATAAATTTTCGACTGGATGCAAAAGTTGCCGGGGTAAAATAACTTTCAAATTTTTCGTTTTACAATTCGATGATTCGGTGTTTTCGTGTTTTGTTTTTCTTAACCGATTCTTAGGGCATTTTTATTTGTTTTTTTTGAAATTCAAATTTCCTGAATCAATGTTTTTGTTTTATTTTTTCCTCAATCAACTTTATAAAAGGCGCATAATTCTGGCTATGAAATATTTATTTCCCTAAATGAATTGCTTAAAAATTTCGGCAAAAATTAATTAATTCAATAATTAAAAAGCGGGGTTGTGTCGCGATATTTCCATGCCCCCTTTCCTCGGTGTTTAACTCTTTCTAATAACGAACTGAGAAAAGAATATTTTTGCATTTTGGCGTCCAACTGAAAATGAAAAATATACACGTTTGGTGGCCCGGGTAAATTTTAATTTAAATTTGCCAAAGTATCCTCTTTTGAATAAACATATTTCGTTTTGGACCCTTTTCAGTCGTCCGATTTAATAAATATGCACAAGTTAACAATTTGCGAATTTGTATTAGATTTAAATTTCCATTTTTATATTTTTGACGGAAGGGTTAGAAGATGTTAGAAATTAGCGCGATGTTTTTATTGCGAGAAAAAAATTAAAACGATTAAAAATTCAATATTTGCTTGTTTTTGGGGACACAGGTATCCTTTTATCTAAAATTTATTTAAAAATTTTGAGAAATAATTCCCCTCATATTTTATTTTATATCTCAAACACGTTTTTACAATTAAGTCAAAACTAGACTATTTTAGAAACCTTAAAATTTTTATTATAATTACACACAAACACGTACACAGGAAAATTTATCACAACTTTATGTTATTTCCTTAGATGACGGTGGGATAAAAGTAAAAAAAAAGATTTTTAGGTTGATAGAAAGCACCTCTATTATAAAAGTTTATTGTAGCTTTTTTGTTTTGGGACAGCCTTCGAGGGCTCAAAGCCTAAGTACTAACGTACCGTGTGTGTCTTACGTAAAGTAAAAGATAGTTTATTACTTACCATAAAACTTAAAAGCTTTAAAACGATCAAAAATACATATACAATATTTGATTATTTTTGAAAACACCCTTTCACGGAGCCCAACAGAAAAATCTTTATGACAGGGTAGATGTTATAAATTTGGCATAATGTAAACGCAGCCGCGACCCCCATAAAACAAATTATATTTGCGATGGGCCAAAAGGAGCGCGCTTTTTAAAGAGTTGCGAAGACGCCGCAATGAATGATAAGATGTTAAAATGCATTACCATGATGTCACATGAAATAAAACCCATATACAGCGCGGCATTATGTGAAAAATATGGAAATAATATTGCCCCGGCAAGCAAAACAGCCCTTCTGCATATGAAATATGCGCGCCCGAGTCAAACATTGTACTGGAAAAGGGGCGTCAAGTTTTTTAAGTTTTCCACGAGACGTCACCACGGGAATATCAATGATTCTCACCTAACCACATGCTGTTTTATGCTCATTTACGTCGATTACCATTACCTGATATGCCCATAAAATATACTTAGAGGCAAAGGAAGCAGAACACCCAGTAAAAATTAAATACATTTTATAATATATCATACATTTGTTTGTTTTCACTGCTTTTAACAGAATAAGTTTTTTTGTAAATTGCTGATGATAGGATATAGTCCAAACTATCCAATACAATCCGCAGTGTAATTCGGATATCTTTTTTACAAGATCCTTAGTTGATACCGAAAAAATGTATCTATTAATGCCTCAAAAAGATAATCATGTTCGCAGCATTTTTAATTATGTCAAGAACAGCTGTTTGCTTTATTAATGACCCTAATCTTACAAGAAACATGTGTTCTCTTGCCTACCGACGATCTCTAGGGGACCTGTCGCTCCTTTATAGGTATTTTTACAGCTTCTTATCTGAGGAATTAGCTACTATTAGTTTATTTCTCCCCTATTATCTTCCAGTATAGAATATACAAAGTGCCAATGTATGTATCCCTTTACTGTCCATCTAGAAAGACTCAGACTTTTCCACTTTGTTTGTTTCTTTGGTGTCTCTAGGCGGTGGAACCTTCTGCCTGCAGTCTCGTATTAATAAACTGCCTCATACTTTACTTAAGATACCCACGGTAGGTCAGTACTAAGGTTTTAAGTCTTTGTTGCCTGTCCCAAGATAAAAGAAAAATCTTCTTTTATACTCGCTCTAATTATTGTCACTTTATTTCATAATTACTACATTTAATTTTATTAAGGGTTATATGCAAAATATAAGGATACCCCATAAATAGTTCCCTAAGATATATAAAAAATTGTTATTTTTCCCTCACCAACAAGTTCTCGATCATTTTTTTTTTATAATATAGGTTACTAAGGTCGGTCTAAAATGTAAAATATTTAGGTACATCTACAAAGTTTGTTTAACTTCACTATTTATAATCTAAACATATTTCCAACAAAACCGCTGTATATATTTCTAATTGGGGCTCCCACTCATATTTATATAAAGGGCCTGCAGCCCCGGGCTTTAATCGGTAACGGAGGACTAAAGGAGAAATTAAGTTATCCACCAAGATGTTTGTCCAAGAACGGATTATAGGAGCGACTGCCGGCCCCATCAACATACCGTCTTAAGCTTATTACCTCAAGAGAGCCGGTCCATCTGTACCCTTCAAGGGCCAATTTCAGTGTCCAAACATCCTTCAGCCAATATTCTACATTTATTTTTATAGGATACAAAAGGTTTTTAAAATTAATCCTATATCTTAAAATATTATTTTTATTATTTCGAAAATATAAAAATCAAAACCCAAAAATAGTTTTTACATATTGATCTTGACCTAAACTTTTTTTCAGCAGGCGGCATCTCTGGAAAAAGTATTAAAAGAACAACAGCAACATCAACAATTGGAGCTAGAACGGAGTAGTTGGGACCAAGATAGGGGGGAGAGAGATTTAAAGGGCAATGGCAGTGTCAGCCCTCAGAGCTCAGAACCTCGCGTCCACGACGACTCCCCTCTCCCTGGTACCGACTCGCAGAAAAGTCTTAGCGCCACCATTCCACCTATTTCACAGGTCAGTAAGAATTATTTGACCACAAATTAAACTTTATTAATTGTCTGGTTTTTTTCAGACCGAATCAAAACTAGGTAATGAGTTTCCCCCCTATAGCCAAACCCAAAGTGCGGGTCCGCCAATGATGCCGTCACCCGCATCGAACTTGCACCCTATGCAGCAGCTTCTACAGCAACACGTTCTTAGTCCTACCCAGCTGCAAAATCTTATGAAGCAACACTCTATTCTTCAACAGCAACAGCAGCAGCACCAGGTAATCACCTAAAATAATTTATAAACTTCGTGTTAAATTAAGTACAATTTTTTTAGCACCATCAGCTTGCAGAACTAGGAAAAAAACAAATAGAGCAAACAATGCAGCAGCTTCAAGAGCAGCTTCAACTGAATCTCATCCAACAAACACATATCCTACAGAGTTCGGACAAGAAAAAAGCTTCTGGTTCTCTTCAGCAACTAGCTTTGCAGCAACAGCAACTTATTCAGCAATTGCAGCTAATTCAGCGGCAATACGTGGTGCATCAAGGTATGGGTATGCAGCCTCTGATGATAGCACAAGGACAAGGTAATTTTCTGAATCATCGAGAGGGTTTAATAGAAGAGACAAGATGAGTTCCGATCGGTTCAAGAAGATCCAAAACTTCGATAACGAAGCACATATATATTTTGTTTATTTATATAAAACACATTTGGTTTTCGTAATATTAGATTTAAGTATTTTCTTTAAATTTACCCATTAATTATGTAGCCTAGTCCTAAAAGGTAAATAAACTTTAAATTTATTTTAATTAATAATAAAGAAATCTAAAGTGAAGAACGAAAACTGGACAGTGGACAAGAATAGTTCATTTCCAGCTTTTAGGTACGTATTTCACCCTATCCACCTGTCCATTTTATCCTCGACGTGGGCAATGCCAATCTATCGTAGCTACAGGTGCTTTTTTGAGGACACGCGTCTCATTTTAAAGGCAGAACATAAAACAGGAGCGGTAATCACGTGCGGTTAAAACTGAAATGCCAGTGACGACTCATCAGTGAATAAAATTTAAATGGTTTTGTAGTTAGTTTTGAAAAAAGTTAGTCAATAAAAAAAATGGTTATGGTTCGCCACTGGCATGGCACTTGCCCATTCCCTTACCATCCTGTCTGCCACTTCCTTTACCCTAAAAGCTGGAAATATTGTTCATCTGTTTAATAAGCGCCGGTTTTAAACGCACGTGACTTCTACACCGTAAAATAATAGTTATATCACTAATATCAATTAAAAAAATTCAAAATATCTCAATGAAAAATGTCATTATGAACAGGTCTCTCTTCTTTATTAAATTTTTTAAATTATTTTTTTTTTATTTTAAAACTGAGACATAGGACCCACACCAGTTTAATACCAGATGCTATTGGCCTCAAAGGCAAAACTTAAAAAAAAAAAACATATTTTGGAATTTTGGTCCCATGTCTAACTTTTTAAAAATTAAAAGTTTGGAAATCCTAGATCCGCCACTGACCACAAAGTTTATTATTTTTGCATTTGTATGACTTACATGTTAAAGATTTGTTTAAAATTTTAAATAAGTTTGTACTAGTTTATATAATGAAATTTCTAAGAAGGTTTTTTAAATTCAGGACTGAATTCAAGGGAAGTCATGAGCCCTTGGAAGGAACTAAACGACCAACCACATGTGATGAACAGCAAGCCACCTTCAGAAATAAACGGTAAGTTCATGTACAGGGTGTTCGTAGTTATTTTAAAACTAACTTGCCATAGAGGTTATTAAAAAAAGATATAAAAATCAAAGTAAAAAAAACTAAGTTTATTTAATATTATTTTTTACTAATGTTTCTTCTTGAAAAAATAAGTAGTGATTTCCTACTTTTTTCTACAACACCTAAACAATTCAATAAAAGTTGTTAATTGTACTATGGTGTAGTTTACGGGGTTTATTTAATCTGTTTAGAATGCTTATAGTACGAAGACGGGCAAATTTTAGGCAATTTAGGTAGCATGATCGGATGCATGTGTGAATGCGTGATATTGCAAAGAGGGGATGCAGGAGCATTTGCTTAGGCGCTAAATTATCATACTTACTATCGTGTTAGGAGCATTGATTATTGCATATGTTAGAAGATCACATCTAGTGTTTATTAAAGGCAATATGATAGCGTGACGCTTTATCCAAGAAATGTAGAGCCTTTTACCCCATTTTCCAAGATGATAATGCCCTCTTGCACGTAGTTAGAAAACAACTAATATTCGATTTTGGGTTAACCAAATTGTACTTATAATAAACACTAAGTGAAGAACAAAGAGGATAAATATTAAAAAACGGATTGGATATTTATTTATTTTGTAATTAAAATTTCAGACAGAAACTGGAGCGAGATTTAAGCAAAATAACGAAACGCTGTTGTGTATTTTATAAAAAATAAACATAAGAAACCGTAAACAATAAAATATTTAGCAGTTACAGTAGCAGTTATTTATAAAGCAGCAGAACAGGCATAAGCAGACATTTTTAAAATTTTGTTCCGTCAGAAAATTTGTTTACCGTATATACAAGCATGTTTAGATAACCGTTTATAAATAAATTTTTAGTTTATTGTTAGTAAAACACATTTATGCAAGGCTTAGTAGGTTGAGAACGAAAAATGTGTCATTTATGTAATTTGGTTTATTTTACAGTGCCGTTAAATAAACAAATATTATCCGTAACAAAAATACTGGCAAACACATGTATTTGGCTGAATCACGTCGATAAAATTTTATTAATTCTAAATTTATTAACCAATCAATACTTATAAAATCAAGATACTATGTAACGATTTACTTTAAAAACAAACAGAACCGCAGATGTAATGAATTACAATAAAATAATAAGGAACATACGAGGGTGGAGTGAAAAGTTTCTGCTCTGATAAAGGAAGACATTTTTTTCCGCTTTGTACACACACAGTGTCCTAATGCAGTGATACGATTGATATTCTGATTCGTTAAGTCCTCTAAAATACTCATTTACAGCATCAATGACTTTCCGTTGTTCTCAAATTGTTTTCCTCCAATCTACGTTTCAAGGTGAGGAAACAGATGATAGTCGAACTTCAATTCATTGATATTAGCCATCGCAAAAACAAGATTTTTTCCTTGCTAAGTGAGGTAGTATATTATTTATTTCGTCCTTTAAACATTGCAGTAACTCTGCTTAGTGTGGTAACCAATGAAAACAATACCTTTCGCATCCCATAACCTCATTCGCTGATAAAATTATTTTTCCGTTATTTGTAGTTGTTTCACCTTGTTCAATCCATTGTTTCGACTGTCGTTGACTTTTAGAGGTATAGTAATGAGTCCAAGTTGTATCCACAGTTATAAATTGCTGGGTTTTTGCTTGAAAAGAGTCCAATTTTTTACAAAAACGCAGCACCAACGTAACAAAGAGCTTCACCAGTGCCAAATATTAATGTAAAATATTGCGTACACGTTCAGTTGATACCCTAGTAGTCTTAGATGTCTAAGCTACTCACTAACTTTTAATCCGCGGTCCTCCATCTACCATTTTATGTTTCTTTTAATTATTATTTCGGGGGTTGTGACCACAATCGTGCATCCTGTACGTGGCTCGTCAGAAGTGCGGTCTACCTGTGAGATATAGTATTCTAAATAAAATATAAGCCAAATGGAAGATCTGTTGGTGACATCTCTAGGTCAGGAAGGAAACTTTAATCCCACCCTTATAGCGTATATTTATCTACATTTTATTAAATTTTGAGCTTTAAAATCATAAAATTTGTTTTTATAAAAAAATCCTGGTATTTTTAACAAAAAAACCCATCACAATAAAATTACTTTCAGGTGCTTCGCCTTTTGAATACACATCATCTTTAGATATCTTCTCTGCGATATTTCTGTGTACTAATAACTCGAAGATAAGTTTTATAGTCTTGTGTAATTCAAGGCGCAACGACGATTTTTTTAAAGTTTTGATGCTATCATCAAAAGTTAAAAAGGGTATACTAACAAATATTATGTACGTTTTCATTACTTACTGTCCTAGAAAATCTAAATTTATATAAGTTATTTTTGTTAAACGTCAAAACAGATTTACCAACATACGGTTTAAAGAGTCCCTGATTAAAGGTTCTTGTGCTAATAATTAAAAACTTTTTTATAAGCACAGCGTTCTGGACCTTCTTTAGCATATAATGCTTATCCAAATTATTTTAATGCGTTCTTTAAGAATCTTCCTTTAGTCTCTAAGCATGATTTGGGCAACAATATTTCAAAAACATGTCATGTTGCTGTCGCGAAAAAAGTCTGTAATATTCATCTTGCATTTGTGAGCTGCCAAGTTTTGCAGAAAAAACAGTCATTTTACCTTGTGAGCTTTACTTTAAAGAATGACACAAACAAATTTTATATATAGCCCCAGCAGCTTTGAAAAGGCCCGGATTCCTCTTTGTAGCCAGAAAGTATTTTTTCTTTTTAATCTTTATACTTTGTATGTAACCCAAATCAGATTTTGCTTGAAATACTGTTTTCATGTCTGGGAAACGGCTTCTCCCACAAATCTTTACATACTCTATCCCATCCATCCATCGATCTTTATTAATGGCCTCGCTCTTACAAGACTTTCTCTCCCTCCGATAAGCTGCCGAGGCCTGTAGTTTTTTCTGATATTTTGGCGGTTTCTACCCCGAGGAGTTACTCAGTATAATTTCTTCTCTGAGCAGCTTAAAATAGAGTGCTAGTCTCATGCATCCCTTTATAGTGTTTCTGGAAAGATTGCAAACTTCCCACTTTATTTTTTTTTCTTATCGCTAAACTATCCAGACTGTAAATTTTGCTGCCTGAGATGTCATAAACTGCCTCTTCCTTTACCCAAGAAATACACGGTAGGTTAGTACTTAGGCTTTAAGCATTCGTGGAGAGTCTAAAGATATTTTAGGAAAGCCGTTTATGATTGAAATTGGCCTAGAAGCGCTACATTGATTTGAGTATTCTACAGTAACCAAATTCGACGATTGAAGAGACATATTTTTGACACTTAATTTTTTTTCAGACAACTCGCCAGGTCTTTTAAGCATACAGAGTCGGACAGGTAGGGAAGATTCTCTCTCTGAAGAAAAACCTCTTAGGACGACCACTCCAGATAGGGTACATCATCACCTTTATGGCCATGGCGTCTGCAAGTGGCCAGGCTGTGAGACAATTTGTGAAGATCTACAAGCATTTATCAAGTAAGTTTTGTCGATTGAGCACTTCTGTAAGAAACTTTACGCACTCTGCACCTACTAATATTAAAAAGCCACTCCTAGGCTCTGTTTGTACCAATCCAGTGTATGCAGATTAGCTAAAATTGTAGAAATACTCTGCAGGATGTGTCAACAAGCTGTTTATACATTTGTGTATCTTTTATAGTTAAAGTGTTATCCGAAATAAAGAACTTGTGACGCACCCTGTATACATAAGAAAAAATGCCAAATTTGTTTCTTCTTTGTGTTGCATAACTAATTTTATTTATTAAAAGATTATTAAAAAAAGGAATGCCAACTTTTGGTATGCCCAAGAGTAAGATTAAAAGAGGCTGAAAGTGCAATTAAAGAAACTGTCGCAATTTTAATTTTAGGGGCACAATAACGAAAGAAGATTATATAGGCGTCAAAGTCAACATTAATTTTGGTTTATATTTAGCATTTTATGAGGTGATTAATATGTAAAAGAAAAGAGGGAGATTAAGTAAAACACCAAATTACAATATTTTCTTCGGTCGGGCGACAAAAGAAAAACCAACCTGGAATAAATTAGACAAGACTGCGCGCTTTAAAAACTCTAATTATGCCATGTTTAATTAATATGCAGGGCGTTTGATTGCGGCGTTGTCGATTTTAAATGTTAATCCTCGACAGTGCCTTTATTACTTCCTTAACGCCATTAAAGGTGAGGGGCACAATTTTGCCTTTAAATTTTTTATTTACCTTTATTTTAAAAGAATTTACCACGGCAATTGATTTTTTTTTGTAAATTTCATCATTTAAATTATCCAGGGTAATCCAGATTAGGTAAGTATTTGCAATTAGTAACTGGATTATAATTGTTTCGTGCTCAAATGGGCGTAAATTTGATTAGTAATTTGCCAAAAACAACAGTCAAAACTTCTCTTAAAGTGCTTTTTTACCCTTAAGCTTTGCCGCTTGTTTTGTTGCTTGCAATTTCTAACGCCGGAACCACACCCTCGCGAGTGCGCCTCGTGGAGGATCTCGCACGGTTTGTCGCGAGTGGAGGCTGCAAGAGCTGTACCCATCCACATCCTCAATTTATTCAGTTGCTCGCTGAGAAGAAATCCAAATCTTTTCTTCTTGCAGATCGATTTCGCTTCCTTTAGTTGTTTTGCAAAGTAATAAAGAAATTAAATAATTCCTAAATTTTAAAATATTTAGAATAACCCAAACGTATTTCTGACAGACAGTCAGTGCGGATTCTGTCACAATAGATCCGCATCAGATCTTTCTTTTGTTTCTTGGCGAAACTCAGATCAATGCTTCTTGTATATCTATGGTCTTTAATGAGACCTCTCATGATGTGTTTCTTAACAAACTTCTTTTATACGGTCTTTTACCAAAGATATGTGCTTGGATCATGAGTTTTCTTAAGATCCAAGTCAATGAGCGGTTACTGTCCAGTCCATCTGAAAAAGCTTCGAATTTCCCACTTTGCCCGCTCCTTCTTTCCTATACTGTGGAACCTGCTGCCTGCAAAGATTTTTTCTCTCTAAACCTCCAAGTCTGCTCCTTTTTAGTTAACTTATTTTTACTTTTCCTAGATATTTTTGTAAAAAGAAAAAGAATTGAATAACTTGGTTTATATTGTTATCAAAAAGTTTTAATATAAATGTTAAGATCAGTATACTGCTTTTGATCAAGAGTAAACTCTAGACCCAATCCAAAGTTTTTCATCAGTTAAAAAACTGAAACAAACAAATTATTATCCAAAAGATACTAGTCATAATTTTAAAAGTATTGAAAAATTAACGAAAACACATCATATTATAGTGCATTATGACCAGACTCCAAGTGGGAAGTTCCTAAAAAAATTAAACCACCGTTATTTTTTTCTTCTTAAACACACATTTCTAGCTTGCCTAATATCAACGCGGTAGTGCCTTGTAGCTAAGAGAGTCCCTAAAAAAATTACCCCAATATTTACAAAGAAAAAAAATATCCTTATTTAAATTTTTAAAAAATTCTGCTATAGACAGTTTTATTGTTAAACTGGAAGTTTTAATTACTGTTCTGTTGTTCAGCATTTCTTTCTTAGCTTATTATTGTGCTTGAGCAATTTTTAACCAAACAATAAGCGATCAATAAGCCATTTACTGAAAACAAACACAATAAATTTTATACCCTTAACAGTTTATCTACATCGTAAACCTCCTTATTCATGAAACTCTTTAAGAGGGGAACTCCGTTACAAATACACTACATAACCGTTTTGAAAACAAAGCAATTATGTAATTTTATGGGGTATTTTTATGTCCATCAAAGTTTTTTATTTCGCGGCTTTATAGCTTCGTAATTTTTCGGTAAACAGTTCTTTTTAAACTTTCTGTTACATTTTGACCGCAATTATTACACTTTAATATGAAGTCTCTCTGATAAAACACATATTTTTGCGTCAAAATAATAATAATAATAATATGTAATAATAATTATGTTAATAATTTTGGAATACTACTGCATTTGTTAGTGACTATCTTGCTTGTTAAAAGAAATATTAAACAAATAGATAACTTTTTGTAATTTTAATTAATTTTTAACCAAAAATGCAAAATTTTTTAATTCTTAATTTAAAGCCGGAAGATTGACCATAAAGAAATATTGCTGAAAGGCCTGACATCCCAAAGAGCATCATTCATGTCTTTCGTTTGTTTTACATAACTGTAACAAGTCCCTTTGAGTTTCTTGGCAAATCCCAGATAATTGCTCTTGATATATCTAAGGCTTTTAACCAGGTCTGACCTGACCTGTCTGTAGATGATCATTTTTCTAGTTTTTCGATAACGATCTTAATTCGCACAAGCATATTATATCCATAGCAACAGTGGCTTCGAGTAAGCTTGGTTTGCTCTTTCCAGTCAGAAAATATTTCTTCTTCTTTAATCTATATGCTTTGTATGTATACCAAATCAGTCCTTGAATTGAGTATTGTTTCTATTCTTGATTCCATTCAAAGAATAGTCATTTAGCAAAATATTTCACTTTTACAAGACAGCTTCCTCCTTTAGCTCACCGACGAGCCTTCTAGGTACTTTTATGGCTTTTGTTCAAAGAATAGCCAAAATATGTTTTTTTCTAGCAGCTCCTAATAGTTACTTCCTTGAAAAAGCTTCGAATTCCCCACTTTGCCCGCTTCTTTTTTCCTAGATTGTGAAACCTGCTGCCTGCAAAGGTTTTTTTCTCTCTAAACTTCCAAGTCTGCTCCATTTTAGTTAACTTATTTTTACTTTCCCTAAGACACATATGATATGCTAAATATAAAAAATGGGATACACTTACATTGTATTATAAAGGCTTTCAGCATGGCATTTTATATTCTAGGCATTTAAATACGGAACATATACTAGACGACAGATCAACGGCGCAAGCAAGGGTTCAAATGCAAGTAGTATCTCAGTTAGAGCTTCAACTTCAAAAAGAGCGAGATAGGCTACAAGCAATGATGCATCATCTGCATTTGTCCAAACAATTAGGGTCACCTGACCCACATAAGGACCCTACTGGAACAGTTCCTCCTAAAATTCCTATTAGTTCATCAATACCTCCTCCTCCGGTGAACATGGGCCCTATGGTATCTGCGGTTCGATCACCGGTACTTCATTCCGCCGCTTCAAACGTGGGGGGACCTATCAGGAGACGTCTTAGTGATAAGTCAGCACTGTCATTAGCTGGTGGTAAGTACCCACAATGAACAAAAATGATTTAAAATAACTTAAAGGTGAACCGTTTTTCATGCTGCTTAAAGGTTTACCCTATATGCTAGAAAGAGCTGGACTTGACGTTCAACAAGGTATTATTTTAAAGTATTTTAATTAGCTTTAAAAAAACAACTGTAATCAATTTTTTTCTTAAATATTTTATACGCGTTAATCTCGCTGAAAGGTTCTGGCTGAAGATAATTTGATGCGGCCACTTGTATAAGATGTTTGAGTTTCATAGGCTATAGTCTAGTTGAGAAGTGTGATTCCTGCGAAAAATAGTTAGAAGTCTTCGAAAAATATGAGCGATAGCTCATTCGTCGCGAAATGCAAATCTGTGAAAAGCGTTATGAGGATTTTTTCTGCCAATAAAAATTGCAATTGTTATTAACAAAAAACGAAAAAAAGAAGCCCTTTCAATTTTTGATGATAACTCAAAAACCATAAGAGATAGCGAAAATTGCGATCCTTGAAGAAGAGGAAATTTCCAAAAAAACGTCCCAACTCCCGAAACTCTATCTCCATTATCTATAATTTTAATTTAACGCTGAAATTGGGCCTCCGCGGGCTTGGTTGCGCTCGGAGTCAAAACCGAGTACGTCACTTTAAATAATTCTTTTTGGATGTTAACTACTAATTGAATTTTTTTTTTAATTATGGTGTATTTAGGGTACTATAAAGAATTTATTCCGGTTAAAAATTTAACTTAAAGTTAATTTTTCAACAAGTTAGACAATTGGTAATTAACAAATTTGTTTTGAAATTCCGTCTTTATTGTACACTAAAAATTTTTTAAAATAATTGTCGTAAAAGTTCTTCGGTTCGTGGAGCCCTGTTTATATACATACTTAACAAGATCACGCCATAAAAGTTTTAAAAAATTTTATCCTTTGTTTATAATAATTTTATAACTTTGACAATATTACTCTAATTTTCCATTTTTTGTTAAAGTTCTAAAAATATTATAAACAAAGGATACAATTTTTTAAAACTTTTTTGGCGTGATCTTGTTCAGTATGTATATAAGAAGGGCTAGACCAGTCTTTCTCAAAGTGGGCGATAACGCCCCCTTGTGGGCGCTGGAGGACTAGAGGGGGGCGGTAAGGGACCCAGAAAAAATTGAGGGGCGCTGATATGATTTAAGGGGGCGACGGTTGATTTGTAACTTCAGCCACTTCATATTTTAAAATTTACTAAAATTAAAATCCTTCTACTACACAACATCCATTTATTAGTTCATATTTTTATCCTATTATACTGTATAAATATAGACTAAAAATATATTAAATATTTAATATTTTTAATGCGTTCACAACGCTATTTATATCTTAAGATATTTAGTAATAGTTAAATTAAAATTAAAAGGTTCAATTATAATTCACGTTTTGCGCGAACAAATATTGTACGATTATTTGTGCAATCCTGTATTTTTAGTCCGTCAACGTTCGTCGGTCCGTGTTTGCGGAGTGCAGGTGCCCAAATATACAGGCGCGGCTCGCGACCGGCCGGCGACTGACGTGGCTAGAGGTGTGTCGTTCGCGAACGATTCGTTCAAAAAGAACTGATTCGAATAAATTAATTCCCAGTTTTCAATGAATTCTTTTTTGAGCCACTTGCTCGATCGCTCTGTGATGGAAAACGAACCTAGTTTGGATAATTCGTTTCGTTCATAAGGTCACTAAGTCAGAATCGGACTCGAACTCGAAGATTCGGTAATTAGGTTTTTTATGACGGCAAATCGGTCGTTTTTGTGCTACGACCTGGCAAGTGGCGAGCGGTCTGTTATATTTCGATTTTGCACACATTACCAGAGGTGTATTAGGCAGGAAAATCTCGTATCTTGGACATATCCTTTGCGGAGAGCGCTACAGAATTCTACAGCTGCTAGCTGATTATGATGGGAAAAGTGGAAGGACGTAGAGGGGTAGGAAGAAAGCAGGCTTCCTGGCTGAGGAACATCCGTGAATGGACCGGCATACGCAGCGCAGAGGAACTATTCCGATTGGCGCAAAATCGAGAAAGACTTGCCCAAGTAATTGCCGACGTCAGGGGGACCTGATATGGCACTTGAAGAAGAAGAAGTATTAGGCAAACAATTTATGCTTATTGTCGGTTCGAGTCAGTTTTGGCTATATACCTATTTGGCAATTAAAAGAACTTTTTTTATTTGTTTTAACTATCCTTTTGAACAAAGACTTAATTTGGAGGTAGGTTTTATCAATTACAGTTTTTAAAAGTTTTATTCCAATTATATTTTTTAAAATAATAATTATACCAAAATGAAATAAATGTAAATCATTTCTTTTTTAAGATAACTACCACATTTTTGGTGGAATTCAAAACCGACCGAGTCCGACCGGCATCATAATAAAGTAAATCGGTTGGGAACGAATCTTTTCAAGTGAATGAATCAAATGAGTCGATTTAGTAAAAAGATTCGTACTTCCCACCTTTAGACGTGACGTTTCACAGCATGCACGCACCCTGCTCGCTACTCCGATAATCTTAATATTGTAAAGTTGAATTATTATTGATCAATGTTGATAATTGTTAATTTTGAATAAAAGATACTCTAATATTGTAAAGTTTCATTATTTTTGCTCTGTCTGGTATGAAAAGTGTCGTTTAGAATATAGGTTTAATTAAACGCCAGGCGAGACTAATATGTTATTGAGATTTTTAAGATGAAAAAAATGGGGGGCGCTACAAAATAACTGATTTTCAAAGTGGGCGTTAGACAAAATAAGTTTGGGAACCTCTGGGCTAGACGAAGCGAAAAATTGTTAACATTTTTTTAAATGTACAATTAACAATTGTTGAAAAATTAACTTTAAGTAAAATTTTTAAAGGAAATAATTTTTTTGAAGTGTTCTAAATAGACCATAATTTAAAAAAATTAATATTTAATACTTTAAGAATAATTATTTAGTGTAACGTACTTGGTTTTGACTTCGAGCGCGCAACCAAAAATATCGCGCGGAGGCCAATTTTCAGCATTAAATTAAAATTATTGTTGGAACTTTTTATCAGAAATTTCCTTTTCTTTAATTTCCGCTATCTCTTATGGTTTTTGAGTTATCATCAATCTTCTTTTTTTTTTTTTTTTTGTCAATAACAATTGTAATTTTTATTGACAGAAAAAAAATTCTCAAAACGTCTTTCTTAGATTTGCATTCCGCGTCGGATGAGCTATCGCTCATATTTTTCGAAGTCTTCTAACTATTTTTCGCAGAAAACATACTTCTCGACTAGACTACTAGAATTTTGGTAAATATAAAAGATACAGGTAAGGTTATGTTGTGCAAAATTTCCCAATAATATGTCTTTAAAACGTCTCATACAATAAAGTTAGAAACGAATAAAAATTATTTTGTAAATTTTTTTTGCCTAAATATTCGAGAGTATTTATTTATTTATTTTTTAAATATATAAACTTAATAACTCTTACTAAATGCAGCCAAAGGCGTGTAAGAATACAGATCCGGCGTGGCTTTTACGATATTACGGCAAAAAGATGGACAGAGAAGTGGGGGTTGACCACAGGGTACACATGCTTCATTTGACATCAAACATAGCCATCTGACGGTGGGAGGTTTAATATTAGCGGTGTCATAGACGAATCTATTTCCAAATTTATTATTACATTGGGCTGTAGTATTTATAAATAAAGAATTTTAAAAATATATGACATGAAATTTTTTTTTTGTAAAGAAGTGTTTTTTACGGAATATAACTTTAATCGTTATTCTAGAGAACTAGATAGCTACTTTTTGCTCACTAAAAAAATATGAAAAAGTGTTGAGCCCACTACGATCCTTAAATTATTTATTCAAAATAATAAATTTCTTTTTAGATTTTTATAAAAATCCCTTGATGAAACATTGCTGAAAAGTGCATAATAACGTTGCAGAAAGAGATTTGTGCTTGATAAATAGGTTAAACTTTTGCGACACAAAAAAAAAACTTATGATAAAATTCTAAAAACCAAGACCTACATTTGGTAATATTTTGAAAATTATTTTTTACTGCTTAATCCACTATGCAATTAACGTCCACGAGTTCAATATTTAAAAAAAAATAAGTGCAAGCTGGACAGGTATAAACCAGGGTAGCAGTAGATCTAAAACAGTTTAAAGTTATTAAATCACGTTTGGATTTTTATTTATACAGTGTGTCTACTTAAGTTGGCAACATATGGGAAACTTTTTTATTATTAATTTTATGTTAAAAAGTTATTTCTCATAAAAAGTTCTGCATGTTCTGAAATCTAAAATGCAATCAACAGATATTAAATTTTTTAATTTTATGCGGGGTATGTCAAAAAATATAAATTTTGCTGAAGAGTAAAGTACCTTTATATTTTACAATATCAAAAATTTTAGTATGAAAAGTTGTTCGGAATTAAAAAGTATGTTTAAATATGCAATTACATCCTTTTAATTAATTTTTTTTACAAATTTTGCTGGCATTTCTACTGAATTTCTACCAAATTTCGCTAAATACAACTGATGTTTTAAATGCCACTGTTAAATATTTCTTGTCAAAGCATCCTAGATTCTATGTACAATAATTACTCTCTGACATTTCTTGTCAGAGCATCCTAGATTACATGTACAATAATTACAGTTAAATTTTCGTTGTTCGAGTAGAGATTTTTTGAGAAATAAAAAAAATATTATAAATAAATGCAACTGCATATTTAAACGTGCTTTTTAATTCCCAACAACTTTTTGTACTAACAATTTTCGATATTGTTATATATATAAATTTGTATATTTTGACTTACCTCGTATAGGATTGAAAAAATTTAATATTTGATAATTGTGTTTTAGATTTCAGAGTATGCAGAAATTTTTATGAAGAATAACTTTTTTTTGTAAAATTAATAATAAAAAAGTTTCCCATATGTTGCCAACTTAAATAGACACACGAATATAAAAAACATTTTTAATCCTGGGATTTACCTTATTGTTTATTTTAACACTAAAGTATGCCTTTTTGGTATAAATGTGATATTGTTTAAGCGATTAAAATTAAATGGACCGGCGCATTAAGTTTGCCGCCTTTATTCTTCTTTTGAAAGACTACATTGGTGTCCATCCATCCCTCAAGTGATGCTTTTAACTGGTCTGACCAAGAAATTGTGGTCAATGCGCTGTTGTCAGTGTTAAACCAATGCTGGACGATATTAAAAAAAACAATCGTAAGGACTGGTATAAAATGTTATCAAATAGTTTTAATGTAAATAAAAGTATCTGTATTATTATACGTCATCGGATGCAATTTGGTCACAATTTAACCGGCCTTGTATTTTTTTGTTGGGTTCATGTTTAGGAATTCTGTATGTTATATTTACAGTAAAGTCTATCTGTTTTTTTTTATGCAGGTGTAATAATAACACGTAAATTAAATTTCAGAAATTCAAAGAAATAGGGAATTCTATAAGAATGCTGACGTAAGGCCGCCTTTTACTTATGCCTCATTAATACGGCAGGTAGGTCTTTGGGTTTGTAAAAAAATTTAGTTTATTGACGCCATTTTTATTTTAGTCTATCATCGAATCACCAGATAAACAGCTTACACTTAACGAAATTTATAATTGGTTCCAAAACACATTTTGCTATTTTAGGAGAAACGCAGCAACTTGGAAGGTATTGTAAAAATCTAGATTTTTTTACAATTATTTTTTAATTAGTGTAAGGTTTAAAAGTGACTTTTAATACCTCAGACATTAGGAACAATTTTACCATCGCGGCTATGGTTTCACCAGTGATAACTAGACCTCAGGTATCACGGCATCCATGACTAAAATCCAAAATATTACACCAATTAAGGTACTAAAATGTGTTCTGGCAAAGGAGGTACTTTCCTGTTAAATGTTTTTGATCGTAAAATGACCCAGCAATAATAAAACACCTCTTAATAATAATATCTTTTAAACAACTGTCAAAATAATAAAATTAACGCATGTCAAAAATATATTTAACAAAAATTATATTTGTACTGCGTTCTCTTAACACGTTTTTTTTTACATTTGACAGCTTAAAAAATTTGTCTTAACCAATAATTTTGCCAAATTTTGTTTAATTTGATTATGGTGTCTTCTTAATACGTTTTTTTTTCTATTTGACCCCTTAAAAACTCCGTTAATGTATACATGAGTAACATAATTTAGAATTGTGACCTTGTCTCATCCAATTATTGAGCCAAATTTGGTTTAATTTGGTTATTGGGTTTAGTGTTTGGCCCAAACTTCAAATTCGTTGAAATATATACGGGATGGGAACCTTTTACAGGTTCCAGGAAGTTTCGATTATAGATCTTTAATAATTTTTTATTATCATAAACTATATTTTTGGTCTGTTTTATTTTTTAATATTGTACTGTATGTTAGCAAATAACTGATGGGTGCCTTAATATTTGGAGCCCAGATATCACCATGTGTAAACGAAGACTAATCCAGCGATTTTTACACAATTTTTTTCTGGTTTTTTAAATAAGTACTTCTTTTCTCGCAAATTAGGTTTTATTAAAAATGGTATTATAAATGAGTTTCAAATGACAATTTTCACTTTGGCTGTTGTGTATTAACTAATGATTTTGTTTAAATCATCTTAAGGTGTTTTTACAGATTAAAAATGAAACGCACATTTTGGATTTTAAAAATTGCTGGAATTTTTTTTATGCAAGAAAAGTGCGGCGGACGCTATTTTTCTTGCAAGTATCGGTCTATTTTGGAAAATATTTTAGTAGTTTTTAAGGAACCTCAAAAGAACGTCGAGCGTTCATTAAAATATGTTTATAATTAGCAATTTAACTTGAGCATTCATTTTATACTTAATTACTTTTCAATTGATAAAATATTTTGACACTATACAATTAACTTAGCGTCGAGCGTTGATGAAAATAAATTTATGAAGGCCAATTTAAAAATGCATTTGTATATTGATTTTATACTAATAAAATAATTAAATAGGTTGTTTACAAATTTCACTAAATTGGTAAACCTTATTGTGAGAACAAATTGTAGCAATATATCTTAAACTGTAAAAATTTTAATTAAAATTGAATGAAAGAAAAATGGCAGCAAAAAAAATTATGCATGAAATCCTTTAAACTGTAAAAACAGCTTTTAAAATAAAATTGAATGCAAGAAAATTTGCAGCAGAAAAATTTTAATCTGTAAATACATTATACAAATTTAAAATTGTGCATAAAGTCTTGGATTACTTAGTAGCACAACGAACAACAACTACCGACAAGAAAATTCATAAAAAAATGGCTGTTTTTAAATTTTGCTAAATTTGGTTTGCCTTTATACAGAATACATCAAGGCAAATAAGCTAGCTATATCATGTAGTCATAAGTTGCTGTTCGATGATAGTGGTGAGTAAAGTAGCTCCGTGTAGCTGAGGTTTAAGATTTAAGTAGTGATAATATATAAGTCAAGTAAATAAAGTAATAATAAACATTTTTTTAATCGAGAGCTATTGCGAAGAAGTATGTCTTTTCGGTAAAGTACATAACTGTCTAATCATCGCTTTAATTTAAATATTTTCAGGACGTATAACAGCTTCAGCTTGCATGCAAAATTTATAATTCTTTTAAAAATTTGCAGTTTTGTTTTCGTTATTTAGGTAAAGAAACTTTTTTATTTATTTTTTAACATTTCTTTATAAACTACTAAAATTATTATTTGTTTTTATAGATTTTATGTTTATTTAATATATTTTTTAAACCCGAAATCCAAGGAATTTATAATTTAGATAATATAGGAAAAAATAAAAATACTTTTAATAATAAAATTACATTTTTTTTTCTTATTATTATCCTATTATATAACTAAAAACTGTAAGGTTAATTTATTTTTCAAACAAAATCACCATCTTTAATGGTTGTCTCATGTTAAATTAAAAACTCTTCATAAGCACATTGTGTTGATAGGAAAGTGTTTATTTCACTGTTACAGAACCGCTAATAATAAACTTATCAAATACTGTACTGTTGTTTAATAAAAATACGCCAAAAGAGTGTTCTATCTAAAATAAAAAAAGTCCCTATTTATTGCTAAACTAAAGCTTTCTTTGACTGTTTTCTTTAATTTAAGTCTAATAGAACATGTTTGGGAATTAATGTGTTATGTCAAAGTTTACAGAATTAAAATATAAGTTGAGACATTTTGGGTACAGTTAATCGCGTTTTGCGAGGCTTAGGATCCGGGGGTAAATTCATTTCAAAAGGCTTGTTTCCTGCGGTTTTTTAATGTCATTTCTACTTAAAATATATAGGAACTCCACAATAGGAAAAAATGAAATGTTTTAGGTTATTTGACATTCTCACGACCTATTCCTATTTGAACCAAAAGTGCTTAGGGAAATCTTAATTAAAAATTCTTTATTGCCTTGCTTGGCATCCTCCACTCTAAAATTCCTTGAATAATTTCAACCTTCAAGTTATTAAGCCATTACCATTAATAAGTTCATTTGCTTATCTCTTCTCATAAAAGTTTCGTAATTTTAACTTTTAAAAATTAAATAAATACAAAGATCACAAAATAATTTTAAGCACTGTGCACTCCGTATTCACTAATGTAAGACTAGGTTCGCAATAAGCGTTCACTCTTTACGCACTAGGTAGGGTCCAATACTGGATATCAACTCACGTTAAATCATTTCATAGCACAAGTGACTCAACCTATTTGTTTATTTTGTAAACTTTAAAAATGAATAGTTTCAGTAATTTTATATTAAATTAAAACCTGCTGTCAGTTAAAGAACGATTTTTACTAAATTATTTTGTATGTAAAATGATCTTTATTAACTGTACCTAGGCCTCATTGTTGAAAAGTATGAGGCCGAGCTATGTTGGCTAGACAATCTGCAGTGAACTAACCACTCTTTGCGTAGTGTAATCGTTCATAGTTTAAGAACACCTGCTCTGATGACGTAAAGAATCTAAAAAAAATAAAAAAAATATCGATAGTGATTCCTTGGATTTGGAGGTAAAATGCAGCTTGCAACTAGTGCTAGGCGCGTTGTTTATTCGGAGGTGTTTGATTTGTTGTTAGAACGCAGTTCGCCACAACCTGTCGCTCCACAAATGTTTCATGCGCGTGGAAAATGTGAAGGGGGCCGTATGGACTGTAGATGAGGTGGAGTTCTACAAAAGGAGGCCGCAGCGTTGCTCTTCGGGGCCGTTGACTCAACCTGTCGTCGGGTACGTCCCTGGGCCACTGGTGCACTTTTGTGTGTTTTGTGATTTTTTACATTTTTTACATCTCTTTTTCTCCTTTTTATATATTTATTCCTTTTATATATTTACTATTTCATTAACATTGGCTTGTGTGACGAGAGTGAAAGTGTGTCTAGCCGGTTCAGTAACCGCATGGCCCGCGCAGGCGCAGGCTTGGGCTACTAACTGCGGCGACATAACAGGGAAGGTAAAACGAAAGTCTTAAAAGACTCACAAAGGTATATTTAAGTATAAAAGTAGCAGGTCGCCCACGAGCAAACCTTAAATGACCTTGACTTGATTGTTATCTTTCTCTTTCTTGGGTCTGGGTATGTAGAATGCGATACGCACCAATCTCTCCCTCCACAAGTGTTTTGTGCGCTACGAAGACGACTTTGGGTCATTTTGGATGGTGGATGATGCCGAATTCGTGAAGCGTCGTCACTTGTCACGTGGCCGACCACGGAAATATGACCCAACCCCGTCACCCACTCCACCCCACTGCGCACAGTAAGCACCAGTTAAAGTGTCACGTATGACGTGACCATGCCGTGCGTGTGCTGCTGTCTGCTCGGCTCGCTCTGCTTATATTGTTTTTTTTTTGGCTCATCTCACACTCGTTTTATCGAAATTCAGTCAATTAATAGATTTCTCTTCTTTTCCGCTTAAAAATTTACATACACATGAGGTACCAAACTATGGGTGCAGTTTAACTAGGATCTATTTAACTATAAATTTAAGGGCGTAATTTTTTGCTAATTTTTAGATAAAAAGTGTATATTGGCATCTTAAACAGCATAGATTTTAAATTTTAGCGATGAAAGTTTCCTGCACAATATACGGGAGCGGATCAAAAATAAACGATACCTTATCCTTACAAAATGTGTATTTGGTGAAATAATGCAATTACACATACACACATTTTTTCTTCTCTCCTGCTTGAGAGACAAATTTTTTCCAGCAAGTAGGGAGTTTTTTTGATCCCGGTATCATAAAATGCCAGGAGCCAGTGTCAGGAGCCAATTGCACATAAAGGCAGTCGTAGAGCATTATCTTAAATTTTTTATCGCAAGGCAATAAGTCAGGGCTACAGGAGGAATGGTCAAGTGGAGTATGTCTTTCTTCTTTCAATCTTGCGCAAATTGGAGTGGTCAAGAGTTGCTGTGGAGGAGAATGATTTTTTGAATAAGTTGGTCTTTTGAAAAGATATGTTACCTTTACGTTACAGAAAAGCTCACAGTGATAAGCAATTATTATGTAAAACTCTTGCAAAAAAACAAGCGCTACTACTAAACTGATCTGACTCAAAGAACGACCTTATCTCCTTTCTCCAGACACCCCTACCAATGCACTCTAGCAGCGCCCGCCCGCTTCTGTCAACCTTACACGCTTAAAATCAAAGGTATCGTTTTATTTGATTCTCCCTGTTAATAATAGAGGGTATGTATGTAGTAACAAGCTTGGTATATTATAGCACAAAAACACAAGATATATCTTAGGGTAATTTTTATGTATAATTTAAAATAAGATATTAGATATTCCAAGAACAGTGGCGTATCATACTTCTCCTTAAATAAAATATCATCGGTAAATTTAAAAAGTATATATATATATACATATATATATATATATATATATATATATATATATATATATATATATATATATATATATATATATATATATATATATATATATATATATACAGGTCCTGCAGCTCACCTCCCGTCCTATGTAGCTCTTTTATTATTCACTGTAAAATTTTCATATCTTGCAGACTTTACCTTTAACTTACGGTGCATTTCAGAAAATAATTTTGGTTATACAGGGTGTCGCAAAAAGTGTGACGTCACGATGGTGCATTTTTTAAATGGAACACTGTGTATTTTTTTATATATTTGGGTACCTCTTGTAGTCAACTATCTTGCTCTAAAATTTTGTCAACATCGGTTCAGTAATTTCAGAGAAAAAAATAAAATATAAAAAAACACTGTTTTGCACCATTGTATTTAAAAATGAATAAAAATACCCATAGAGCTTGATTAATAGAATTAAACAAGGAACTTATTAAGTAGGGTTATATCAGTCGCTTATGTCATGTTTGGTTAATTCGAACTGTACAGGGTGTCCAAAATTTAGTGTCAAACTCTTTAAATTTGAAAGCACTTTATTTTTCTTATTTTAAATACAAGCCCCTGTATATTTTTAGGTCGTTAGATGTAGAATTAAAAAACAAACATTTTTCTAATTATAACCCTATCGAAATTCCTAACACATTAAAAGTTATTCGTTGAAAACTCATTTTTGCATGTATTTTAATAGTAATACTATTGAATAAAAATGATAGGTGGCTATGAAAAACAATTTATTGACATAAGAGTTTCCTAATAACGTTAATTATTACCTAGAAATTGGTTGAAGTTACATAAATGTTAGCCGAAAGTATTAAAAACTAAAAATTAGGTTTATTTAACATTTAAAGGTTTTTTTAAATTAATTTTATTTCAATTAATAAATAATAATTATTTACTCGAATTTTTAAATGTCAAACTAAGATTTTGTAAGTTAAATAAACTTCAATGTCAATAAATTGTTTTTCATAGCCACCTATCATTTTTATTCAATGTTATTGCTATTAAAATAGATAGATTAAAATGAGTTTTCAACGAATAACTTTTAATGTGTCAGGAATTTCGATAGGGTTATAATTAGAAAAATGTTTGTTTTTTAATTGTACATCTAACGACCTAAAAATATACAGGGGCTCGTATTTAAAATAAGAAAAATAAAGCGCTTTCAAATTTGAAGAGTTTGACACTAAATTTTGGACACCCTGTACAGTTCGAATTAACCAAACATGACATAAGCGACTGATATAACCCTACTTAATAAGTTCCTTGTTTAATTCTATTAATCAAACATTATGGGTATTTTTATTCATTTTTAAATACAATGGTGCAAAACAGTTTTTTTTATATTTTATTTTTTTCTCTGAAAATACTGAACCGATGTTGACAAAATTTTAGAGGAAGATAGTTGACTACAAGAGGTACCTAAATATATAAAAAATACACAGTGTTCCATTTAAAAAAATGCACCATCGTGACGTCACACTTTTTTGCGACACCCTGTATAACCAAAATTATTTTTCTGAAATGCACCGTAGGTTAAAGGTAACGTCTGCAAAATATGAAAATTTTACAGTGAATAATAAAAGAGCTACATAAGACGGGAGGTGAGCTGCAGGACCCTGTATATATGTATATATATATATATATATATATATATATATATATATATATATATATATATATATATATATATATATATATATATATATATATATATATATATATATATATATATATAATATATTAAAATAATGGGATACAGACAAAAGCACATTACTTAGGTTGAAATAATGCAATTTTTGTAAACTTGCCTTATCCCAAAGTTAATAATAACAAAGATACAGGGTGTTAAACTTTTAATTTTGCTTTCGTTTTTTCTTACTAATTCTTTAACCAAAAGATCTAACGGTACAACATTTGGGATCTGGGGGCTTTCTGAGGCGAAAAATTTAAATTCGTCCATGCTTTTAATGTTGCTACCAGAGGGCGCCAGCTACGGCCTACCTCACTTGTTTTAGATGTCGTAAGTTTTTTTAGCTTAGAATATTGACCTGTTTATTAAAAAATATGTTACTTCCATCTGCATCAAAAATGTATACTTTATTTAAGTCTCTAGGAGCAACCGTTCTCGAGATAAACGCACTTTAAAGGATCCCGCAATTTTTTTATGGAAAATGAATTTTGGCCAATTGTTTTTAAACTATGCATAGTGATAGTTCTTAACACGCTAATCAAAGGTCTTCCAGGGCACAAAACCCGAAAACGCCTTCAACCCCCCCAAAATCACCCTTAAAAGTCACCAAATCCCCAGTGAACTTTGAGGGTGATTTTGGTGGGGTTGGAGGCGTTTTCGGGTTTTGTGCCCTGGAATACCTTTGATCAGCGTGTTAAAAGCTATCACTGTGCAAAGTTTGAAAACAATTGGCCAATATTAATTTTTCATGAAAAAATTGCGGGGAGTGCGTTTATCTCGAGAACGGTTGCTCCTACAGACTAAAATAAAGTGTACATTTTTGATGCAGATGAATTTATAGTAACTTATTTTCTAATAAACAGGTCAATATTCTAAGCTTAAAAAAAGTTACGACATCTAAAACAAGTGAGGTAGTCCGTAGCTGGCGCCCTCTAGTAGCAACATCAAAAGCATGGATGAATTTAAATTTCTCGCCTCAGAAAACCCCCAGATACCAAATTTTGTACCGCTAGGTCATTTAGTTAAAGAATTATTACGAAAAAACGAAAGCAAAATTAAAAGTTTAACACCCTGTATCTTTGTTATTATTAACTTTGGAATAAGGCAAGTTTACGTAAATTGCATTATTTCGACCTAAGGAATCTGCTGTTGCTCTGTGTCCCATTACTTTTGGGACACCCTGTATATATGATTTTCTAATGTTTTATTTTTCGATCTTTACGGTTTTTTTTTAGATTAAAAAAAATTGGAGATTTTCTTTAAAATATATATTTTTTAAACATTCTCTTGCAATTAGTCAAGAACTCACACAACATATTTTGCTAAGTAGATATTGATATGGTGTACAAATTTTGTGTAAATCGATCGAAAATGTATTTCTTAATGTTTTTTTAATACACATAAATACGTTTACTTCAACCTATCTTTAAAGACTGATCTGTACAGACCGAAATTGTTGGCATTCTACATAATTATATTAACGATGATTTTGGTCAAGTTTTAGGTCTAAAGAAAGACATTTTAGCGGTTTATTTTTAAGACACCCTCTCTGATAACTGTTCTACGCCATATTTTAAAATAATTTCATGTAAATTAAATGTATGAAATAAAATGTTGCCTTGTATTTTCGATAAAACGACCAGTGAGATCGTATACTACATTAACACAACCAAGTCGATGTTATAGCTTTGTTTTGACTATTTAGAAGACAATTATGCTCAGCCTTGTCTTGAAACTCCTAAGTCTTAGTTCAACTTAGATGCTTTTATTAGAAAAGTTTTGTGAAATTAAATAAAATGTAGAGTACCGAAGTCAGACACACACACAACACACAGCTTTAGTGCTTGCTTTTTATCAGATCATAGTTATTTTGCATGCTATAAACTCCCAAAGAAAAAAAAAAGATTAATGATGTTACATAACCAGCACTTGGATGCAATTTTCTTTAAGATCATAAAAACTGGCAAGTTTTCGTTTTAAAAAATAAAATTTATGGACGTCTAAAACGTAATTTGGAATACTTTAGATAAACTAAAATGTTGCATTTGATAATAGATTTTAACCTCTATATTTCTCCAAGCAACCTTTTTTTAGATAGGTTCTAGATTGTTGAAGTGTATTCATGTATCAAAGAGTCCTTATTGGGTACTTGCCCAAAATTTCCATTTTTATACTCTCCTGGTCCCAAGGTATAGAACTGATGCTCAGAAACTATTGACCCCTACGAACTGGTAGCTCGCCTGACACAAAATTGAAAAAAAAAAAAAACCCACACAAGTCAAAACACTAAAAATAAATGAATAATAATTAATTCTTATAATAATATTGAATTAATTTTAATTTGAAATATTATTTATTTGGCAGTATAAGTTTTTTAGACTAATTTTATCTTGAAAACGATGCTAGACTTGCTACTAAAACGTGATTTTTGTTTTTTGTGAGTTTTTCTTTATTTTGCTTGAGGCGATCAGCCAGATTGTAGGGATCCAATCTTGAAAAGCATGATAACACAATTTTTTGGGGATTACCCAACAAGGACTTTTTCACGTGTTCTTTGGAATTTAGCGATTAAGTTTCTTAAATAAAAGTCCTAGTTCTTTTTTCTTATAGACGCAATTTTAAAGTTATTGAGAAACCAATTAAATTTACCTTTTAATAATACATCATACATAGACTAATACAGTGGGGCGAAGAAACAAATAAAATTAAATTCAAATCTAATAATAATACATCTGTGTTAAAGATTATTATTATTTTTTTTGCGTAAGATACGACCTAGTTTGATACAATTAATTACATAAATATAATATCATAAACTTTTTGTGCTCAGTATTCATTATAATTCAGGTGGATCAAATTTCGCTTTTAAGTACCCCAAATCTAATTTAAACTATTAAAAATTTTTTTTCGCTCATGACACAAATTGATCCTTTTTTTCTTAACTTCATCAGGTAAATTAGAACATTAGACGTCTATAACTATTGTTTTCTAAATTAAAAACTTGTTGTTTTTTATTATTCCAAAGCGCATTAGCACTCAGAATGTTACATCATCAGAACTTTAATTGGTGGATTTATACACCTATTTACTTTTTATTTCGAAATACAATTGTATAAGGCGAAAAAACGAGAACAGCTGCAAACATAAATGAAAATCTCATAATATCATTGCCACTAGACTTTTTTCCTGTCGCGTCAGAAAATTCCGCTTGTGTTAACAACAGATTAAATTTTCCTGTCACAGGAACTAGGGGAAGCTCGTAAAAAGGAGCCAAACTGGTTCTCAAAAGTGAAAGGGTTTACAATCTTTCTTAATATTAAAATTATAAGACTTTTAATTGATTTCATGGTTATGGAGAAGTTTAAACATTTTGCAGAGTGTATCAGGTTTCAGTAAATTTAGGAGACCATAAAAAATAATTTCACAATTTGCATCCAACGTTTTGGCTTTTATAATTATCATTAAATTTATTTTTTTAAATGCGCCCTAAAGAACAAACCCGTTTGATTTTTAAAGACCACCTGGACTAAGTAAAAAAAAATTGAAATACAGAAAAACTTAAAACCTTTCTAACTTTCTTTCTATCATAACATTTTCCGGTTGGCAATGGAAAGTTGAGGCAACTTCAAAAAAATGAAGGTCGCTTAAATTAGCTGGTAATTTTTCAACGATAAGTAGTTTTTTCTGCTTCATAAGGTGTTATTAAATACACATGAGGCAGATAACACAACCTCAGTAAAGGCGTTCTTTTTGTTAGCTTGGGGCACTCCACAAAGGCTGAAGGTCTAAGTACTAACGTACTAAGGGTGTCTTTAGGGTGGTAAGAGGGAATTTATTCCCATGGGCCTTAAATATTTGGAGATTTGGCAGACAAGGGGAAACTTCTGCAGGTTCCATAGTCCGGAAACTCTAGGAAAATTTGATGGTCGGGGCTTCTCAAGTTGGGCTGTAAAAGAATGCATAAAAGTGGCACTACGTGTTGCTCTGTTGGGAGCTACCAGAGGTGGAATTATGCCTGGAAATACCTATAAACGAGCGACAGATCCCCTACAACCCTTCGTTGGGTAAGAGGAAAGCTTTCGTGTAAGCGTGGGACGTAAGAATGCTATGAGTTGTAGGAGACGACATTTCCCAGACCTGAGAACAATATTCTTTAGAGTAATGACGTTTGCCAGATACGTGACATTTAAGGAATAGTTAGATAAACCTTATAAAGATACGGGTGATTTGCACCTATTCGGATAGGATTAGTCTGGCCATTTTCCAAAAAAGGACCCATAGTGTCGTTCAGATTACAGAATAAACTGTGGGACCCGCCTGGATAATATTACTCCGAATTTAGTAAGACATAGTACGCTTTTTCTAAAAAGTACCGTAAAATAAAATGGTTGTCGTTGACGAAGCTGGAGAAAATGGGTTAAACATCTAGAGCCGGCACTCACGGTTCTTAGATCTTTGTGAGTTGCCTTAAAAAGAAAAAAATAGGTTTTCATGGCCAATGAAAAGGAATTAATTTAGATGGAGTTTGTTGTAGGATTTAGCAGAAAGAAGCCTTTTACTGTCACGGCGTTTCGCTTTCGGCTGAACAAAGTACCTTAAGGTATTACTATTCGACTTGTTGAGATAAGATACTTAATTGATGATATCACGTGAAAATCCAAAGCCAAAGATTGAAAAGGAAATTTTATTTCATTCTTAAGAATCATGATGGTATAGCACCGACTTCCCCTACAATAACCTTTCATTAAATTTGCACGTATTACATACATATAGGCAGCTAAAAAAGCGATTTTAGTTTATAGAGAAATCAACCTATAGAGCCGGCTTTGGAATGTTTGGATTATAGCGCATACGCTGGAGTTCGTAGATCGTTTTTAATAAAGTGCTCCATTTGTGTCATACCTTTATTTTGAACATGTTCGAAAACGATATGCGAATGAGCGTTACTTGCATTTTTATGTTTTGGATGAATGTGAACTTAGTCTTAAAAGTTATTTTTTTATAAATGAAGAAAGTATCAATCCTCGTCATTGAATAAATACAACGCCTAAAAAATATAGATAATTTATTTTAAGGGTAAATTTTACTTTTCTTTTTCACTTTTAAACAAAAATATTTATTTTAAAATATTTTTCTGTAACAATAATTTTGTCCCTTTGCAAAAATTTGCTATTAACTAGATACTAAAGGTTTGATATTTTGTTCATGAAACACTATGCCGATTTTTAAAAAGGCAAATAAAGGTAAAACCTTACAAAACTAATATATTAAAAATATTTCATCTTTTATAATTTATCCTTCTTTTTTTAACATTCTAAATGTCGCATGTTTTTTTCAAATTCCATTTTTAAAAGTATTTTAGTAGGGGTTCCTGTATGCCTTTTTTTTACTTCTTTTTTCTATATTTTTACATTTTTTAATATTGTTGAAAAAAGCTCGGGTCGGTCAGTCTCCAATACTGAGGTCAACTGGGAATACAGGTAACTGCGTACAGGAACATTGGAAATTTTATTTAATAATTTAATTTTACATAATCACTCAAGAATAATTTAAAAGAAAAACTGTTTATTTCTTTTAAAGTTGCAACTCAAGAGAGTTTGAATAAGGATAAGAATCAGTCGCATCCCAAAAGGGGTCTTTACTTAAAGTATTACATCTGTGTTCAGTTTTGCATTAATTATTTCATTTTTTGGTTAATCCTTACAAGATTTATATATATATATATATATATATATATATATATATATATATATATATATATATATATATATATATATATATATATATATATATATATATATATATATATATATATATATATATATATATATATATATATATATATATATATATATATATATATATATATCATATGTCGTAAGAATAAAAAGATTTAATGGTTTGAAATAAATTTTATTATTTAATATAATCCCCCTAAAATTAAATTGAGCTAAATTTGGAAAATAAGGTAGATGCAACGATTCTTATTTGAACTTACTTATTTTTGCGATGGTTTTTTGAACTGTGCGAAAGAGAATAATTGTCCAAATCCTTATTCGTATGCCTAGTATATAAATAGAAACATTGTTGCATTTAACAAGGAAATATTTATAAACAGTTTTTATTTTATTTTATTTCATTTTTATCATAATCTCGCTCAAAATGTGCCCCGAGAAGCTTCAAAAATAACTGGTACGTCATTTTTCTCTCTCTTTGCTTTTTTCTGTTTCTAAGTGTTTTACTAACTTGAATTATGATAGGAACCTAGAACCAAAATCTTAATTTACATTTGTATGTTTAGGGGTGCTTCGTCCAAAAGTCCAACGATGAATCATAGTCCTACTTTATACGGAGAACATATGTCCGCTAATCAGGTAATAATTAATAAAATAGAAACTTGATAAAACTCTAATTTTTACAATAGTTTATACAGGCCTCTTTAATGGAGGACAACGGTCTATCGTTCTTGACAAACCCCCACATGCTTCCCGGAAGGCCTAGAGATCCATCAGAATCACCGCCACATGATCATCATATCAGGTAATTCTTAATTTTGAAAACACTTTTTAAAACCAACCGATTAAAAAAAATTGTAATGTTTTCCACTTTTAGAATTAATGTTTTAAGCTGGCCATAGATGCTCGAGCCCATCGTACGGTCGGACTGAGCCCCTATGGCACCTTAGTATTTAACCATAGTAATTTTAATACACCTGGTGTTTTAAATTATCATCAGGATCTCGGAAACTCCAGGAGATACTAAACGGTTAAATTAGGGCAAATATAAAAATTATTTTCCACAATTTTTCCCGGATATCCGGAAATACTCCGAATTTTAAAACTTTCTGAACATCACATTTGTTAGTTACATACATGTGCAACTTTGACCAAATTAAAACGTCTTCGCAGATCCTATAGTTTTCGAGATCCCAACAGTGAGGGTGACCTTTAAAACACCAGGAGTTTCCCAATACAAAACAATTTTACTTTATGTTTTCTTTGGTGCGGACCGACTGAATTCAACATGAACTTAGTCGACCCGCTCCAGTAACGTATACGAAAATTGACTAGTTATTTTTTAAAATATCTCAGGTCTCCGATGAACGGAGGACTTCATATAAAACAAGAGTTAGTAAATCAAGATCATCATATTGTAAGGGAGCCTGAACAAATGCATCACATGATTAAAAGGGAAATGCATAATGATGCATATGACGACATGGATCAAGAACAACAGTCGGACAATATGGCTGAAGATTTAACAATACCTTCTGATCACGCCGATCAAACGAACATTTTAGACGCATAGTGAATAAAAATGTCAGTAAATAAGTGTGATAAAGACACTGAATAAAAAGGATCTCGAATTTCACAAACTTTAAACAATGCTGAATCGATTTTTTAGGTTAAGTAGTTGATTTTAAAAGTCTTCTCGTGTGAAGTAAGATTTTTGTACATTTCTGTGTAAATAAAAGTGTTAATTAAGTATAGCGAGAAAGAGTACTGTTACTTGTTTAGGTACGAATCAGATATTGATTAGTCAGGTTGAGATATGACTTAAGTTCTTTATATACAGGGTTATTTGTTAATATTATGGCGAAGTGTATTCATTTTTGGCTAAGCCAAAGACTTAAAAAATTATCGCACCGTAATGAATAATAAAAACATTTTTTTTAGCATATCAGTTTTTGCTATGTGGCGCCGCATAAAGGTTGCGACCAGGTCTGTATGCCAAAAAATATTTGTGTTTAAAGTACCGTTGCGCTCATATAGTGATGTAAAATAAGCAATACTGTAAATTATTATCGTTAAGCCAACGTGCTATATATATTTATCTTTACAAAAGGAAAAATTATTCCATATCATTATCTAAAATAAAGGCATATATCAGTGTATAAAAGAGTAGATAAATCAGTTTTTCGTAACGAGAACGTTCACTTAGATCATTTTGAATTTTTTGTATTCTTAATAATATTTACAGGGTGGTTGCATATATACGATATTAGTTCTGGTAAAATATCCACTTTCTATATGTACATTTTTTCAATCACTTTGTAATACTCAACTAATTTTCCGCACACATCAAAAATGGACTGAGAAATATACACCCTGTATAGATTCGAAACGTAAAGATTGCCAAATAAATTTGCCATACGAGGTGTGTTTAAAAAGTAAATTGTTTTTACAATATAAATGGCTTAATTAGGTTTCTTTTTAAATATTTTTAAAGGTAAAGAAAATATTTATTTCTGGCTTTTTACACACACCCTGTATTTATGTGATAGACCTTTTAGTTTACTGCTTATAGAAGGATCACTTTCAGAAAGTATTTTATATAATTTTTATTAACTGGACCTATTTTGTTTAGCCTGGGATAAAAATCGGTCGATATATTTAGAATTTACTTACCTAAAAGTATATAAAAGAATAGAAGCACCATGCCAACATATCATTGTAGAAATAGTACGGATGGCGTTATATATTTCTGCTACAAAAGACTAGGTAATAGGTTACCATAGAAACATCGGTTTTTACCCCTTTGAATTACCATTTGTATTTTTATTTCTCCGGACATTTTCAAAAAGTCATTGATTGGACTATGTAAGGTATTTATTATTGTTAAAGTTTTTTTTTTGTAAAATGTCTGTCCAAAAAGCAACTTTTTGAAAAAGAGTTATGCAGGAGAGTAGTTTTCAGTAATTTCCTAATCAGTTATTATTGGTTTCATCCGTCCTTCCGCTTTTTAGCATTTGTTTATTTTTAAATAACAGTTATACAAAATAAAGATATGTTGATCACTGATCATACTTTTATATTTGTTTGTAAATACAATATAAATTTTTTATATCTTTTGAGAACGAGTTACTCCTACTTTTACGTATACATGGTATTTCCAAAAAGTTGTAACTTATTGATTATCGATGTAAAAGTAAATAAATTAAAGAAAAGAAAAACTATTTGTGCTTTATTTTTATTTACCTTTCCTCTTATATCCCCAAAATCCTGGAACTTCTTTCAATCAAATAAAGTATTGAATCAAAATAAAATCCTCAATAAAAAAGTTTTGCCTCCCCTCGCAAAGTTTCTATGAATCACCCCTTAGTCCTAAAGTAAATAAATGTATTTAAAAGTTTTCCTTCCCTTAAATAAGGGTTGTTCACTATAACCGTTTTTCTCAAACAACGCCATAATCCATAACCATATATAGATAATATAAAACACAAAGTGGTGATCAGATCAATACCCACGTATTAAGGGCAGACTGAAACCTTCCTTACCGACATATCATATACAGATCTCTGCGAAAATATTGATTGTCAGGACCAGGATCACCTTATTTGAAGTAATCTGTATTTTCGGATTTAAATTAAATCAGTGATCGATTGATATATATTTTGATTAAATTGATTTTATTTTTCAAGCAATCAGTAGTATTAACAAAAAAACACAGTCAATACTAAAATTTAAGCTAAACTTCAATAGATGGAAATGATTTGGTGGCAGTATTTTGGTCCAGTTCCAATGTAACATTTTTTTGCTCCGTCTGCTTAAAAAGGTTCCTTTATTTTATTAAGGGTAAAAACAGAATATCCATACTTGTTCCATGATACAATGTTAGACCGTTTTGAGCAAATCTTTTCATTGCGGATTTTTGGATGGACGTTTAAAATAAATCGGTCAAATTTTAATTAAATTTGCAACATAGCAAATGAGACAGGGGACATCATCATAATCCATATCAGAAAAAAAAAATATCAGAAAGCAAAAAAAAAAGATTAATAAATTTTACAGAAAACAGCTTAAAGCTCTGGTGTTTTCTTTTTCCTAAAGGGGCAACGAGAATGACACATATCAGCTGATTCAAAATTTCAAATTGTTTTTAACCAAAGAGATTGGACCCACCTAAAGACAGCCTTGCCACTTAGCCGTGCAAACTCTCTCTTTCTTTCTGAGACCAATCAGCACGTGAAAGATGATAGAATTATTCTTTTTCTTCTCTCGCGTGCTTGTTTGCATGGTAAAGCTCTAAGGCTGCCTCTAGGTAGGTATATGCTCAAAGATTTTAATATTTTGGATTAGCTTAGTTTGTTCCGAGACCATGTGACATGAAAATGTTGGTCTGCTATCATCCGGGATGTAATATTGAAACTTTGTCTTTATAACAAACCAAACTAAGACAACAATACACAAAAGGTGTTTTTTAATCTGCAATACGATTTATACAAAAACCGAGTAAGCGAGAGCACCATCTAGTAATAAAAGAGACAACTTCAAAAGTATTTTTCTTCACATAAATAATATAAAGGGTGATGCGGAACTTATCCTCAAAAATTAAAGAGGATGCCCGGAATGAATAGCATGACACCACTTTAAAATAAAAGAAAAGTTGTTAAAATCGTAGTAAAAATATACTTTTTACGCGTCTGCATACGACAGTCTGTTTTACTCCTTTTCTGAGACAGTTAAAAAAGACAAGTTGTGCTCTGTTTTAGTCACAATGACTCTTTTCCTAGACGCGTTTCGCCCGTCTCACGGGCAGGCGCGGATCTACCGTTGTGGGCATGACCACAACCCTAATTCACTAGTTGTAACCGGTAAAGTCTCACTTTCACGGTCTATTGAGATCGATAGGGTGATAATAAAAAGGATATCATAGAAGTATTACGATCAAAACGCCAAAACGTTGAGTCTGTATTTAGGCAATTATTTTCAGACGCGGAAATCAGTATACATACCTATATTAGATTCAATTATATTAATGATTTGGAGGACAGATTATCTCCGGACTCGACCTTTTTCATTTGGGAGTTTTTATACATATTCCAATTAACAGGAATTTGGATATCAATATTGTGAAAGTGAAAAAAGCATTTTACATGTACCGCCAGTTCATTATCGATAATGAATCTACAGTTTTAAATGAATACCGACTCTGGATGGCCAAATGGAAAAGAGAATCTCAAAATAATTTGGTCATGCCAGAGTGGATAGGTAATCTTATTAAGGCGTGCGACCACGATTTGTACCCAAACATAAAAATTTGTCTACAAATTTAGAGTTTAAAAAGTAGTTAAGTCCATGATTGTTCATGAGTAAGTCGTACTCCGACTCGCACTTGGTCGATTTTTGGGTGGCTGTGCCCACAGCCTTTTTGAAGGCTGAATCGGCGCCCGCTCACGGGACTCATTACTGGCGCTATATTGTGTGCACAGTGAATAATACAGAAACAAGTGTCTACGTAAAAGGCAAAGATCATTGCATTGTGGTAGTACTCGCATTTAGTTAACAACATCAGACCTTTACCAAAGTAGGCTCTTGTTATTGTGGAGCTAAGTTTGACTTCCTTAAAAAACTTTTATGTTTTGTAATGAATACTTGGAAAGACCACTTTTAATTTTGATGATGAACTGAGTATACGGATATCGCTTTAAATGTGTTAAAAAAACACTACCCACCCCTAATCTTCTTGTTTTCTCAAGGTTAATGGTCGAAAATATCAGGGTTAGCAGTCCATCTAAAGAAGCCCCAAGTTTGTCCGCTACTTCTTTCCTTGAGTGTGTTGTAGTATGTGGAACTCTCTGCCTGCAAAGTATTTCCTTTCCCTGTAAACCTTTAATTTTTTAGGACTAATTTTTTAAACACCCATACTATTAGCATTTAAGCTGTAAGCTCTTATGGACATTCTTTTTAATACAAAAATACTAATATTTAAATAAATTTTAAATCTTGTATGCAATATATCATTTTCAAGATCGTTCATCGTAGTTTCAGCTTTGTTATTATCAGTTTCTCGTCGCCTGAAAAATTCCACGAAAAGTTTCCGTGTGCAAAAATTTATCGAAAAAAGCTGCGATAAAGACCCAATGATTTTGCAAATTCTATACTCGTGTGACTAATAGTTAAATAAATTATCGTCAATTTCTTTTATAACAAAGGTCTAATTAAATAAGTTATTTGATGACAAGATACATTGATATTAAATAAGAAACGTTAACCGTAGCTCAGCTAGATTAGTTTAATCACTGTATTTTTAATTTTTCTCTGGATCTTTAATTTTTTTATTTTCAAAATTGTTAACTTACGTACAAAGCTTAGATTCCTCTTTTAAACTAGTAAGCCTTTTTCCCTTTATATCTGCAAGCTCTGTAAATATCGCCGACACTGACCCTGCTTGGAATAGTGTTCTTGTGTCTAAGGATTGGCGTCTTCCACAACTATTGATAATCCTGATTCCACCCGAAAAAGAGCCGTTTGCCTTCTTAATAACTCCACCTTTAGCACAAATTATCCTTCTCTTTTCCATCAACAGGTTGTAGTAGACCTATCCCTCTTTCATGGGTGTTTTCATGATTTTATTTTTGAAGAGCTAGACAGGATATTTAATTCTTTTGTACTTTCTAATAAAGTAACAAGCAATCTTTGTCTGCTCCTCCATCCCTAGAGTATCTAAGCTGAGGAAACTGCAGCTTCTGAAGCAGGGGCGTAATTAGAAGGGGGCGCTGGAGGGGGATTAGCCCTCCGGGAGCTAAAGGTTACTCCCTCCAAATTAAATGAGCTCAAACTATACTAATTTTTATATTTATACTCCACTAAGGCTTAAAGGTAATCGTCTGGAATTGCGTAACGGTACGTCAGTACCTAGGAGTTGACTTCGTGGATTTTCCTTAGTTAAAAAAAAACACAAAGTTCACGTAAAAAATCGTATAAAAGAAGTTTGTTAAGAAGTACATTATGCCAGACCTGGGCAAAAGCCTTAGGTATGTCAAAAGCAACAAGCCGGGATTCGCTAACGAACTCAAGGGACTCCTGACAATTAAATGCAACAAATAAAAGATTCCTGTGGATTTGTGAAGGATTGCCTGTCAATTTTTTTTATGTTTAATATCAATTTTTGATGTCACAGTAGGTTATACTTATATAATGTTCGGTCTATTGACTAGTATTTTTAAAGCCCATGTCAAGTTGCACATTACTGCCAAATTTTATTTTTCTTCCTTGTCGTTTGCAAGAAAGTAAATAACAAAACTGTATTTAGAAAATAAACCATATTTTATTTTCATTTATAATGTGTTTTTAATACATTCTAAAAACTTGGTACAAGAGGTTTTTGACCCTTGCGAATTTATCCCGCATGTCCAAATTGCGGCATTCGAAAAAAAATTAAAAACTTCTTTATAACACACCCTGTTTATTTAAAATTAAAAAAAAAACTATTAATTCGGGTAAATCTGTAATTTACCGTTAAATTATTTTGAAAGGACATATATCGAGATGAAACCTTTTGCATTCTGTTTAGAAATAGATCAACTACAAAGTGTCGGAAAAGGATATTGGATCTATAAAATGGTTTTTTTACCCCATTTTTACCCTATTTACCCTCCAAGCATAAAATTATTTAAAAACTTTTTTTTTTTCATTTTTAATGGTTGATATAGATTTTTTGGGGGTACTGAATATGAATATAATATTATAAATTACATTTCAGGGCTCAAAAGGGCTAAATTCACCATTTTTTTACCCCCTGCACCCCTGAAACATAAATTTTGCTAAAAAAAAGTTTTTTTCCCATTTTCGTTGGTACATACCTATAGATTTTTTGGGCCACTAAATTCGAATATGATATTATAAATTACATTTGAGGGCTCTCAAATGTAATTTATATTATTCTTTCGAATTCAGTGACCCAAAAAACCTGTATGTACCATTAAAAATGGGGAAAAACTTTTTTTTACCGAAATGTTTGTTTTAGGGGCTGTAAGGGGTAAAAAGGGGTGAATTTAGCTCTTTTAAGCCTTCAAATGTAATTTCCAATATTATATTTAAATTTAGTGGCACAAAACCTATATAAACCATTAAATATGGAAAAAGAAACGTTTTTTAAATAATTTTATGCCTTGGGGGTAAAAAGGGAATAAAAAATGGGGTAATAAACACCCCCTTTCGTACACTTCAATATCACTTTCCGACACTTTGTAGTTGATCTGATTCTAAAGTGAATGCAAAAGGTTTCATCTCGATTCATGTCCTTCCAAAATCATTTCTAGATTTCAAGTGTTTTTTTACCAGATTTACCCGTATTATATACCGCCATAAGTATACAAAATCGAAAAGAAACATTGTTTTACCTTGTTTGAATCACAAATGTCAAAATTTGACAGCTGTCAACAGCAAGAAACTTCGTAAGGCCTTATTTGTTGTTTTTTGCAATAACATTCTACGTCATTAAGAGGGACTTTTCAATATACACGGTGTGTCACAAGAAAGTTAATTTTTTTTTTGGGAATTCCGAAATTTAGACATGCGACACAGCATATTTTTCGAGAAACATTATGGGTAAAATATTGTTATGTATAACTTAATATGCGCTTTAAAAATATTCTTATTAAAAAAAGGTTTAAAAATCATCGATAGTGCATATCTCAAATTTAGGACATACTGTATAAATATTTCTTATAAAAAACAGTGCGACCCTAATCTCTAATCGACGAGCTTTGAAATTTTTTCAAAAAATAACTTGTTTTTGATTTATTAAATGATTCCAAGTAAAGACTCGCACTGTACAGTGTGTCTCAAATTCCATTTTCATCATTGGGATCTAGGAAACTTGAAGAGATACGAGGTCGATTAAAGACAAAGTTGCGCAATTTGATGCTGATCAAAAGGGCACTTTAAAAGTTTAAAAATTTTAAATACCTCCGAAGATTTTTGGAAAAAATCGAATATTCGCGATTTTATTTTTTATGGCGCTATTTAAATAGATATAACAAAATACATTTTACATTCTCATTGCTACTTTTTCTGTTCTACAAGACAGTGTTATTAGATTTACACACCGATGTTTTGTCTTCGAGCTGCCATCATCAACTTTGTTTTTTTTTTAATATGGCTCTGGATTTTTTATTACGTATTTTAAGAGCTTGTAGGATCCCAAAACCAATTATGTACCACACGTATTAGGAAAAATCAGTTTAATATTTTTTTATCAAAAATCTATTCTCTGTCTCTTTATCTCTAACACAGGGTTTCTTTTGAAAATTTTCATTAATATGAATTTTTTGAATAAGTGCGATATATCATACTCGAATCTCTTCAAATTTTTGAGATCCCAGTTATGAGAATCAAATCTGGGAGAACCTGTATATGATATATAATATACATAAAATCACAGTATTTACGGCCATGGCCGCCAATAGAGGAGGTCAGGGAAGGTCCGTCGATCCCCCCTGGGTTTTTTTAAAATTACTTAAAATAAAACAATTCCCGTTTAAATTCTAAAATTTTACAATATCGCCTAGGGATTTAAATGAATATTTAATTTAAAGTTGTGGTATTTTTACTTGTGTTTTTAATTCAATTAATTCTGGGCTAGTAAATTAACCTAAACTTTTTTACCCCCTCTACATTTTTTTCTGGTGGCGGCCCTGTTTACGGCTATACGGCCACCACACCATTTAAAAAATATTTAAAATTCCTGCAGTGCCTCATTAAGAAATTAAATATTAAATATAAAATATAATATAATTTAAAATTTAATATTATATAATCAAGTGTAGGTAGTTTTAAACGCATTTAATTTGGCAGTGACCTTTTGTTCTTCGCCACATCATTGGTTATAATAGATGTGTGTAGGTCGTGGAAATCAATACGTTCCAGAATCAGAACTAATCTTTAATTCCTTAAAATATAGGTCAAGTTGTAGAAAAATGAAAGCCTTAAACTTAGTCATCTACTGTAAGAAAAAAATATTATTCTATAAAAAAACACGTGCCTTTTAAATTAAAGAAAAAAACTTAGGGATATAAATGTTTTTCTTTTTTCTTCTCATGAAGTAAGTAATTTATCGACCACATGAGCAGGATAAACGAAAAGACGCATGCGCCCTACAAAACAGCTCGTCTGTTTTAAGTTTAAAAATTTCAGACCCTAGTTACACCTTCGTTCATTCACAATTTCATGAAACTCTAAGGGGGTAAGTTTAAATACGCTTACTTAAATTTTATTTTAACTCAGTGTGATATTGGTTCTAGAGATGATTTGGATGTGATTTCAAGCTTTTTTTTGTAGCTTTTGCATTCTGTAGAAAAAAAAGCCAACGCCTTGGCCACTTTTTTTTATTTCTATTTCAAATAGCACTACCTTTCTAACAATATTGAGGTCGTTGTTTTTTTTTTGCTTTTAAAAAATCCCGTTTTAAGTAGGTTTTTACGTAATCCAGAATAAAAAATAATAGTATTAATATAATATTCAACAGGTTCACCGCTGAATATAACAGTGTTTACTTATATATGTATATATTAATTTTACTTTAATTAAAATAACACATTATTTATAGATTATTTATCTACGCCACGTATCTCTTAACACGGACTCGTCAGGTTTATTAATTTTACCTAATTCTATTTTCTAGGGTGGAATATAGCCGTCCCCAATCAAAATGGCGGTATTCCGCGCCATTTTTTTCCTTACAACCCTAGTTTACCTCAGCGATGTCATTCTGGGCCAAAGCGACCTCAGAAGTGCCTTGGCAGCCATAGATCGTCGCCAAAAAGAACTTGCTGATTATGAAGAACAGCAGCAATACGGACTTTCTTCGTATGATCAACCGGATGATTTAGCATTTCTTAATAATGCTGCAGGTAAATTAGAATAAAATTACGTTAGTATCTAGGTTTCATCGGGATTTTTTTTAAAATAATTGTTTTAATAAAAAGTATACATGTACTGGAGGAGGTAACTTAGATTTAACATAGCTATAAAAAATGTCCGGAAAATCGTAAACTAGTTTTTATACCAGACTTCTTACGTCAAAATACATCGATTAAAACCAACTTAGTTATCTTTAAAATTGCTTTTTTTGGACGACAAAAAGCTTCAAAAATTTAAAGTAATATTGGTTTTTCCTAAAATACTTGATAACGTGCTAATTGATTTAAGGTTTCTTTGCATATAGCCAGACATTATAAAATGGATTATTTTTAGTGGTATAGTAATAAGTTTTAAAATAGTAGAAGTTTATAAAAATGACGTCATTTGTAAAAAAAACTCTTATTCTTTTTTAAAATATTTTTATCCGTTAACTGCGCTTATTTAGAATTTTTTAAGTGTTGACAATCTGCCTTGGGATTAAAAACTTGGCCACATTTATCAGCTTGGTGGCGTTGAGAGGAGGCGAATTATGAGCTTACGTGAGGCGGTGGATCGTTGGATAAGTCGATTTACCAAAAAAGAATATTGTTTATTACTGGCGAACATTAATTAACTGTAATAATAAAACAATAAGTAAATATTTTAATAAACCGTAATTAAAAAAAGTTGATAAAAAATATATTAAATTTTAAACAAATGTGTAAAATGATCATTTCCAAGAATACAGAATACTCTACCTCTATTTCTATTGCTATATCTTATCTCAGGATTGTTAAAAAGCTTCCCTGCATTTAAAATTCTCGTCAATAACTTTTAACTCTAGTTTTACTGAAAACTAGTAATATTCTTCTTTAAGATTTAAGTTACTTTTAGTATTTACTTGTTGTTTTATTATGACAGTAAATTGATATTCTTGGGGAATTAACAATACCTATTTTAGCAGAACGGTTTATTTAACAAAAAATGGGTTTAAAAGTTAGAAAAGATTCTAAATACATCCGGTTACCAGAAAAAAATATCTGGGTTCTCATAACATTGTTGATGTTAAAAAAAAATCCGTATAAATGTTTACTAATGATATCAATTTTATAAACTTTCATTATTGCCAATCACTATCTTGTCTGACTATATACCAAAAAACATTTTAAAAAAATTAGCAAGTTTTTTGTAAATTAAAAAAAAATGTATTTCCTAAATTTTTTGACGCTTTTTATCGGATAAACGAGCTATTTCTCATATAACCAAGTTGGCATTTTCAGGACGCTTTGTGATTCTCGTTATCCCACTGTTACTAGTATAAAATATAATTAAATGTATATAAGTTTTCTAACGCAACCACCAATGAATAATTTTAAAAATAATAGTGTTATTTGCTTGATTGATTTATCTATTTTTTTAATAATATAGCTTGGTTATTTCGTAAAAAATAATTTTTACCGAAAAAATTTGTACACAAAATGAAGTTGTTCCAACAGCGCAAAATGTAAAATTATATTACATTTTGGAACTGAGTAATGAGAATGACACAAAACAAAACTACATAAATATTCGAGTGATGGTCGTATTTTCTTTAAACCCAATTGAGATCTTCGATGCCAATTCTTGATATTATAACTTGTGTCTATCACTTCCGGTTTAACCGGAAACGACATTAACGTTGATTTTTTGAATGGAACACCCAGTATATTTTTCCGAATTTGGATTCTGCGTATCAATTCCGATATAATATCTATATTATATCCTATACCTGTCTCTACTTGTTTTTGAGAAAATGGCGATTAAGGATGTTGTTTGTTGTGTGTTGTTGCATTAAAATTTTTGAAGTAACATTATTGGAAAAGTCAATTTTTGCAGCACTTCCGGTAAAGCCGGAAGTAGTTTTATTATGACCACCAAGGATATAGTCTTTAGAAAGAATTAAATTAAGCATAATAAATTTTTATACCATTTATTTGTTTTCTCATAAAACTGCATAACGTGCGATCGTTTGGACATCTTTAATCGCCCTTTTCTAGAAATAATCTGTAGAATCCAAATTTCGAAAAATATATAGGGTGTTCCAGTGAAAAAATCAAAATTAATGTCGTTTCCGGTTAAACCGGAAGTGATAGACACATGTTATAATATCCAAAATCGGCATCCTATGATATAATATGTCATCCTAAAATTTAAAAGCCATATGTTTTCATTCAAGAAAATAAAGAGCTGGGTAGTGATTTCGTTGTCACCCGGTATATATATATATATATATATATATATATATATATATATATATATATATATATATATATATATATATATATATATATATATATATATATATATATATATATGACGAATTCCATAAAAATTCGCACCTTAACTGAACCCCAAATATTTTTTTTCATCAAGTAGGACCTCTAACAAGATGTTTCCATGCGCGAACCAATAAAAATATATATATATATATATATATATATATATATATATATATATATATATATTTTATATATATATATATATATATATATATATATATATATATATGACGAATTCCATAAAAATTCGCACCTTAACTGAACCCCAAATATTTTTTTCATCAAGTAGGACCTCTAACAAGATGTTTCCATGCGCGAACCAAAAAAAATATTTTTTTTGCAAGGGATATTTTCGCTGGTTCGTCATACTTTAGCTAAATACTCAAAAAATGAAGATTCCGTAAATGTTTAACAGGCAAAATTTGTACCAATAGTTTTGTAAAGATCTTTAGAATACAGCATAATCCCTTAACTTGCTCAAATCGGGTTGTTTTAGATGGTTTAGGAGGTTATTCGTCCGGCCAAAGCGTCGTTTTACTGCCATTTACGCAATCTGACCCGAACTTCGAGTAAAATCGATCTCTGTAGGTGAGGCACACCTACTATGAGGGTACCAATGGCTTCCTCATGGCCCCTATTATGCAACCCAGCTCTTTACTAAGCCCAGCGAAACTCGTTAAAAAAGCTATAAGCGGTTATTTAGACCAAAATTAGTCGTTTTTCACGATTTGGTCCGAATTTTGAGTGAAATCGACCTTTGTATGTGAGGCACACCTACTATTTCGATACCAATAGCTTCCTTGTAGTCCCTATCATGCACACCGGCTCTTTACTAACCGCAGCGAAGTGCGTTCAAAAAGCTATAAGCGATTATTTAGCCCAAAAATAGCCGTTTTTTTACTATTTGAACCAAATTTCGAGAAAAATCTACCTTTCTAGGCGAGGCACATCTACTATTTCAGTACCAATGGCCTCCTTGTAATTCCTAGTATGCACTCTGACTCTTTACTAAACCCAGCCAAGCGCATTCAAAAAGCTATAGGCGGTTATTTAGCCCAAAATTAGCCGTTTTTTCACGATTTGGTCCATATCTCGAGTGAAATCGACCTTTGTGTGTAAGGCACACCTACAATATCGGTAGCAATGGCTTTCTTTTAGTCCCTACAATGCAACCCAGCTTTTACTAAGCCCAGACAAGCGCGTTCAAAAAGCTATAAGCGGTTATTTAGCCCAAAAAAAGCCGTTTTTTACGATTTGGTCCAAATTTCGAGTGAAATCGACCTTTCTAGGTAAGGCACATGTACTATTTCGATACCAATGGCTTCCTTGTAACCCCTTCCATGCACCCCGACTCTTTACAAAGCCCAGCGAAGCGCGTTCAATAAGCTTTAGAGGTTGATTTCACTCGATATTTGGACCAAATCGTGAAAAAGGCTATTTTCGGGCCGAATAACCGCTTTTAACTTTTGAAGCGCTTCGCTGGGATTAAATAGTCGAGGTGCATGATAGGGACATAGGAAGCATTGGTCAATGTAGTATGCCATAAATGTCGATTTCACTCAAAATTTGGACCAAATCGTGAAAAAACTATACTAGGCTAATAATTGCTTATAGCTTTGAAGGCCTCGCCAGGCTAGTAAGAGTCGGGTGCATGTTAGGGACTAAAGGAAGCATTGTACCGATATTGTAGGTGTGCCTCACCCACAAAGGTCATTTCACTCGAAATATGGCCAAATCGAAAACGGCTATTTTCAGGCTAAATAACCCCTATAGCTTTTGAACTGCCTCGCCAGGCTTGTAAAAAGGAGTCGGGTGGCATGTAGGGACTTAAGGGAAGCCATTGTACCGATATTGTAGGTGTGCCTCACCCAAAAAGGTCGATTTCATTCGAAATATGTACCAAATTGTGATAAACGGCTATTTTCGGGCTAAATAACTAAATAGCTTTTTGAACGCACTTCCCTGAGCTTAGTACAGACCCGGTGTGCATGGTAGGGACTAAAAGAAAGCCATTGGTATCGATATTGTAGGTGTGACACACCTACAAAGCTCGATTTCACTCGAAATTCGGACCAAATCGTGAAAAAACGGCTAATTTTGGTCTAAATAACCGCTTATAGTTTTTTGAACGCGCTTCGCTGAGCTTAGTAAAGAGCTGAGTTGAATAGTAGGAACCATAAGGAAGCCATTGGTACCTCTATAGTAGGTGTGCCTCACCTACAGAGCTACAGGATTTTACTCGAAATTCGGGTCAGATTGCGTAAATGGCAGTAAAACGACGCTTTGGCCGGACGAATAACCTCCTAAACCATCTAAAACAACTCGATTTGAACTAGTTAAGTAAATATGCTGTATTCTAGAGATTTTTACAAAACTATTGGTACCAATTTTGTCTGTTAAACATTTACGGAATCTTTTTTTTTTACCGTACTTAGCTAAGGTGTGACGAACCAGCGAAAACATCCTTTGCAAAAAAAAATATTTAGTGGATAAAAAAATACCCTTCTATATTTTTTTTTTGGTTCGCGCATGGAAACATCTTGTTAGAGGTCCTACTTGATGAAAAAAAATATTTGGGCATGTAAGTGTTCAAAAAAGCAATTTTGCAATTTTGGGGTTCAGTTAAGCTGCGAATTTTTATGGAATTCGTCATATACAGTGTGTCCCAAATTGGTGGGGAATGTATGGGGATCTTGGAAACCACAATAGATAGAAAATCGGTTAAATGAGGAAAGTTTTGGACAATTATGTTAGTAAGCTAATCCCGTTTACTACATGGTTTTATCTATTCAGGTTTTTGATAAATTTTGAAAAAACCTGAAACTTGCATTTTTGAAAATCGGCCATATTTTTTTTAAAAGTGAAAATTTTTCAAATCTGTAAAAACTTCTTTAAAACAACTTTTTTTGTAGAATATGACCGAGTAGTCAATTTTTATTTTCTAAGTTTCGGGTTTTTAGAATCATCATCAACTTTATTTTTTCATATGGACGCCATATTGGATTTTTACGCAGCCAAATAGTGCTTTTTATTCTGATTTCAACAATGTATAACATGTTATAATTTAAAAGTTTATAACCTCATTTATTCCAAAAAACAAATATTTTCTCAGTTGGCCTTGATTCCGGCGAACGTCATTTTTTTTGTAAACAATAAAATATTAGTAATTGGCAAAATAGATAAGCGCGAACATAGCTATTACGTTAATACCGTGTTACAACAAAACTACACGTAACAAGTTAATTGAAACAAGTGAAAAAAAAAACAATGAAAAGTGGCTAAACTAATATTCCTACTAAAATGAAGATGTAAAATTTAAAATGTTGTCCATATTTCTCAACATATTATCGATATTTTTTAAAATAGTCCTAACTACTCTATGAATGGTTGACTTAGGTATGTGAAATTCTCTATCAACATCCCTGGCTGAAGATGTTGGATTTTCTTTAAAATGTTGGTTTACTGCAGCATCTCGTTGTTAATTTTCTTCAACGTACTTCTTAGGTCGTGGTTTTTTAAAATTTCTCGAATTTAAGCAAATTTGTAACCAGTTTTCGAAAGTATGTTAGTTTAGGATGCTGCCTTTCAGGAAAATTGTCGAAATACGTTTCCGCACTTTTATTAACATTTCTATTGCTTTGGAAATTACGTTGCAAAATGTTAAGCTTTTCTTTAAATAATTAACCATTTTACAAAGTTGAAAAAATTTTAGTAATGTACCCGAGCTAACTTGATAATGACGCTAGATGACATTCGCCGGAATCAAGGCCAACTGAGAAAATATTTGTTTTTTGAAGTGGATTAGGTTATAAACTCCTAAACTATAACATGTTATACATTGTTAAAATAGGAATAAAAAGCACTATTTGGCTGCGAAAAAATCCAATAAAGTTGATGATAATTCATCAACTTTACTTTTTCATATGGGCGCCATTACATTTTGTTGTAACACGGTATTAACGTTATAGCTATGTTCGCAAACCCCATTTCTGTAAAAGATCTGTTCAGCTTATCTATTTTGCCAATTACTAATATTCTATTGTTTACACAAAAAAAAAATTACATTCGCCGGAATCAAGGCCAACTGAGAAAATATTTGTTTTTTAAAATAAATGAGGTTATAAACTCTTAAATTATAACATGTTATACATTGTTGAAATCAGATAATCAGAATAAAAAGCACTATTTGGCTGCGTAAAAATCCAATATGGCGTTCATATGAAAAAAAAAATTTGATGATGATTCTAAAAACCCGAAACGTAGAAAATAAAAATTGACTACTCGGTCATATTCTACAAAAAAATCAAAGAAGTTTTTACAGATTTGAAATATATATATATATATATATATATATATATATATATATATATATATATATATATATATATATATATATATATATATATATATATATATATATATATATATATATATATATATATATATATATATATATATATATATATATATATATATATATATATACCATTTTTTTTAATTTTCTTCGGAAAAAAGGACTAACTTACTAAAGTAGAAACAAATTGTGCCGAAACATTAGTTTAGGTCTGGAAAACCTGTTTTTTAATAAAAAAGAAAAATTTTTCAAACAAAATTATTTTTATGGAAAAAAAATGTCCAAATTTTTGTTTTTATCCAAATGGCTCGAAATTTTACACATAGCCATAAAATTTAATTCTGAACAACTTATCCTTATAAAAATTTTCGATATTTTGACAAATAAGGGGACTTTTGGTCAACCGACCTAACAAAATTTAAATTTACTGCCAAATAACAAATGACAGTAGGGATCGTTCAATTGTTTCTAAGGTTTTAAGTGATGCAGAGTTGATCTGCGGAATCGATTTTTTTCTAAACGTCATAATAAAAAAAAAGTTCCATATGTCGCATACTTTCTGGCTGTCACTGTATATAACCTTTATATGTTTAGTATAAATTATTATATTTTCCAAAATTAGCCCAATGAAAAATACTATTAAGTGCCTTCTACAGTACGAAGATCTCAATTGGGTTTAAAGAAGATACGACCATCACTCGAATATTTATGTAGTTTTGTTTCGTGTCATTCTCATTTCTCAGTTCCTTCTTCATATATAAAAAACGAAAACAAAATTAAAAGTTTGACACCCTGTATTTTAGTTAATATTAACTTTGGAATAAGGCAAATTTACGTAAATTGCATTATTACGACCTAAGGAATCTGCTGTTGCTCTGTGTCCCATTACTTCTGGGACACCCTGTATATATATATATATATATATATATATATATATATATATATATATATATATATATATATATATATATATATATATATATATATATATATATATATATATATATATATATATATATATATATATATATATATATATATATATACATAGATTCCTTAGGTCGTAATAATGCAATTTAGTAAATTTTATTCCAAAGTTAATATTAACTAAAATACAGGGTGTCAAACTTTTAATTTTGTTTTCGTTTTTTCGTAATAATTTCTTAACTAAATGACATGGCGGTACAAAATTTGGGATTTGGGGGTTCTTTGAGGCGAGAAATTTAAATTTGTTTATATTTTTCATGTTGCTGGTAAACGGCGCCAGCTACGGCCTACCCCACTTGTTTTAGATGGCATAACTTTTTTTAAGCTAAGTATTTTGACCTGTTTATTAAAAAAGTAGTAACTATAGTTCCCTCTGCGTCAAAAATGTATACTTTATTTATGTCTTTAGAAGCAACGGTTTTCGAGATAAATGCATTTTAAAGGACCCCGCAATTTTCCTATGAAAAATAGTTTTGGGTCAATTGTTTTCAAACTTTGCAAAGTAATAGTTTTTAACACGCTGATCAAAAGTCTCCACGGGCACAAAGCCCAAAAATCCCTCTAACCCCCCCAAAATCAGCCTTAAAAGTCACCAGGAATTTGGAGAATTTTAAGGGGAATTTTGGGGGGTTAGAGGGGTTTTTGGGTTTTAAGCCTGTAGAAACTTTTGATCAGCGTGTTAAAAACTATTATTTTGCAAAGTTTGAAAACAATTGGCCGAAAACCATTTTCCATAAGAAAATTGCGAGGTCCTTTAAAATGCATTTATCTCGAAAACAGTTGCTTATAGAGACATAAATAAAGTATACATTTTTGACGCAGAGGGAACTATAGTAACCACATTTTTAATAAACAGGTCAAAATACTAAGCTTAAAAAAATTATGCCATCCAAAACAAGTGGGGTAGACCCTAGCTGGCGCCCTCTACCAGCAACATGAAAAGTATGGACACATTTGAACTTCTTGCCTCAAAGAACCCCCAAATCCCAAATTTTGTACCGCTATGTCATTTAGTTAAGAAATTATTACGAAAAAATGAAAACACAATTAAAAGTTTGACACCCTGTATCTTAGTTATTATCAACTTTGGGATAAGGCAAGTTTACGTTATTTGCATTATTTCGACATAAGGAATCTGCTGTTGCTCTGTGTCCCAATATTTTTGGGACACCCTGTATATAAATATTGAAAGTAACAACCATATTTTTTAAGCTATTTCCAATAATACTTAAATCGATAATTAAGAATTTTGGTAGAACTGCAAAGTATCTGATATAGATTTTCTTTTGAATTAACACATTTCAAAATCTCTTAGAGGGCAGAGGATACGATAAGGACTATGTAGACGAAGAAGGTTACGATCCACTGAATAGGAGGTTTAGCTCTTCCTTTCGAGAAAGGCAAGAAGAGGACAAGCAGCTAAAAATGGAAGAATTTGCCAAAAATTTACTAAACAACTTAGAAAACAATGGAATGCCTGGTACAGTAATAATTATATACAGGTTTCCAAAGTAAATTGATAATTCATTTTTTATTTGTAGTTTCCCTAGATGAAACCTACCTCCGAGATTTGTGGGAAAGGTACTATGGAAATGACATTAGTAACTACGGAAACAATGCATTAAATAAACGATACTACTACCCCACTTATGGAATAGAAAATGTTGGATTACGCAAGCGCGGTCGATTCCTCGACAGCGACGATGAACCAATTTACTCGGTAAGATTCTTAAGAAAAAAATCATATTCCATCTATATTTAATGTATCTTTTTTATATAGATCCATCATCATGTTCCACGAGATGACGACTCAGATTATCAAATGAACTATCTCAGAAATCGATATTTACGAGGTAACTCATATAATCAAGCTCGCCACGCTTATGCCGGCAGCAAACGATTTGCTGTGGCTAAAAGAAGTAGCACATACACTGGAGAGCAAAAAAGATCGGTTAAAAAACAAACAGATCCAAAAGTAGAAAAAGATTTAAGTAATATTTTTGGCGGAGAACAAAAGACTACTGATAAACACTTTGAAACGCCAAGCTCAACAACGTCAAAGCCAGACAAAAATAATAACAAGAAAAAAGATGAAGCTAACAACAAGAAGATTGAAAAAAAAGATAATCCAAAAAAGGAATTAAATAAGGAGATATTTGCTCCTGTTGCTCCACAAAACAAGAAACCATTACAGTTAAAGAAAAAATCAATTGACTGGTCGGACTATTTTGGTTTAGATCGTCGTAAAAAATCTGAAGACAGCAGCGGACTTGATAAGGAATGGTAAGTTACTGACGTCAATCATACTACTAACTTAGGCCGATGGTATGTATGTTGTTGTTCTGCGCAGAACTATAAGGGTTCAAGTTGTGCAGTTTGGTCGGAGTGTAATTTTCTGTTAGCTAATCTGGATTTTATGTAATAACAAACTATTATTAAATCTATATAGCTTAATGCCTGACATACTAAATAGACCTGTTTAAATTACGTACAAATTTCAAATGATCTGCACAAACTAGCTTTCCGCAAACTGATTAGTTTAAGCATCTGGCAGAGACTTTAGTAATTTTTAATTTTACTGTTTAGGTTAATGGAAAGATATCATAAAGCAATAGCAATTACCGCAAAAAAGCGAAATGCTGAATTACCTCTTCAGTCCTTTCGCAACCACGATATTCCGTCATTAAAAAAGGAAGACGCCCATGGAAAGGAAGAGCAAAAAATAATGGAAATGGACTCAAAACTGGAAAAACTGGAGGACGAAATCGTGGGCGATGCTCTTAAATATACTGGAGCTCATCAGGATGATGTAGATTCCAAAGAGGTAACACCCTATTGCTTTTTAGTTAGAGTAAGTGAAATTTAATAATTTATAAATAAAATATACATTTTAGGTGCAGCAAATAAAAGATAATATAATCTCCCGGCTTGCGCAGGCCTATAATATAGAAAAAATGAGAAACGCGTTAGAAGAATATAAAGTTGAGATTGAGAAGGCCAGAAAGGAAGTTGAAAAATCAAAGAGTGGGGATAAGTTATTTGATGATTATACTTTGGAGGAGAAACGACTTTCGGTTCCCAGAAAGGAAGCTATTGATGACAGTAGAGAAACGGCTGAGGCTGATAATAATATTAAATGCACTACGTCAGAAGACTGTCACGAACAAAACTATGAAACTCCATCTGACGTTTTTGATATCCATTTTGCCAACATAGGTGAAAAAAAGTCTAAAATATTATAAAGCAATTTTATATGTATATATTTTTTTTTTTAATTTAGATCAGTGCCCTGCCATTCAAAGAGCTTGTAACGACGTATCTTCCATTATAGGCCATTATGGACATGTTTTTGAAGCTGCGTGTAATATTCACCAAATGTGTTTATTATGTGTAAGTTAACATATAATTTCTTTAAATTTATAGGTATATAAACGTATTCAAAAATATTTTTAGAGCAACAATAGTTGGTTCTCCCCTACGAGGCAATGTAATGTGCTATTCTTATCAAAAGCATACGAGTTATGTTTAGGAAAAGAAGAATGCAAGAAAGAAGCTCGACGATCTGTACGATATCTGTTGGATATAAATAAGTCTCTTCAAGCTCAATCAGCTCTAAACGATGAATGTGAGCTACAGTGTCCCGATACGGACACGTTAACTAAGTAAATTCATCCAGTTATATAAAAAAATCATTTTGAAAATGAAAACGTTTAATATGTTTAACCGATAAAATCGGACAAATTTGTGTATCTTCCGTCTATCACTACTTTAAGTACGTGAACAGGGCAGTACCTAATATCACTGAATATTTAGAAAGACAAATAAATACTTATAAATGTCTAGTTGTTGCTTAAAAGTATGATCTAAAAAATGTTGTTACCTATTTAACATTACTTGAATGACTCTTAAATTGTGTTAAAATTACTTAAAAATCATATACTGTAATATATATGGTATTATGGTATTGTATCAATGTAACTTATACTCATAGAAAATGTTAAAATATACAGGATATTTTAACAATGTATCTGTTCACATTAAGTATGGATTCTTTGTATCCAATAAGAAAAAAAATATATATTTCTTCTCTTCTGTTTATACAGGGAATCGGTTCTTTAAAAGGACGTAGGTATAAAAATTTGCGAAAATTCCTGTGCATTTACAAAAAAAAAAAAACATACATAAAGAGATTGCCGTAAAACTAAAGAAAAATATATTTGTATATTCTAAACATAAAAACGATCTCATTGTCCTGATGTCACTTTATGACAATAATTTATATCAATCTTTTAAAAAATTCAGAACATACAGGAACATTTAAATTTCATTAGGAGATCGTTTTGAAATGATGTATTTTTTTGCATGGAGATGGAAAGGACTGTATTACGTTATACTACTTACTGTTTCAATATATTTTAAATGTAAAATATGTTAGCTTTTTATTTTTTACCAATTTTATTATCCTTGAGATAATTAATTTTACTAAAACCAATGCCACCCATACTTGGATGAAACTAATTTATTAACTAAGAATTAATTTTCAATGTAGGGAGCAGTCGATCAAAATTAATACAATATTGTCTCACTTTTTTACTTGTGGCGGATTTATGTGTCAAAAAGTCCTTGTTGGATACTCAACAAAAATCTTTATATAGTGGAACCACTTCATCATAAATTTTGCCAAAACGATCTCAGAATTTAATTTATAGTTGCATTTTTATACGTTAATTTAATGTTAAAAACGATGGTGTACTTGCCACCGAAACTTAAATAAGTATTTTGATTTTTTGGGTTTTTTAAGGGTTCTCACTCAATCTCAATACCTCTGAAGCAGGACTGAAGCCCCATTGTATAAAGATTTTTGACGACTACCCCACAAGGACTTTTTAGTACTTAAATAAAACTTGGTCATTCCTTTAACTAGATTAAAAGTCTCCAGTAAAAATATATATAACTTTGTTATAATACAAAACACAACACAACCAGATTTCAGAAGGTAGTGACTTGAAATACTTCAAAAACAGAGTAACGCACTGCTTTAAAGGACCCCGCACAATCCTTATGGAAAATAAGTTCCTGCCATTTTGTTGAAAACTTTGCAGTTTGATAGTACTCAAAGGCTGATCAAAAGTCTTAATGGGCATGAAATCCACTAACTCCTCCAACTCACCCAAAACCACCCACAAAGGTCAGGAAGATGCGTTTGACACTTAGCCACCCACAAGACTTAAGCATGACATCCCTTAAACATTCAACTACTTCCTCCCCCACCCCCTCAACTTTCCCACCACCGGCCAAAGTCTGCCATGTAACTTTTCCCTGTCTACGGGTTGTTGAAATGTTTGATCATGAATTCCGTAACACAGCTGCCTGAACTAACACAACTCATTACCCTTTGTCCCCAAAAATTAAACCATCCTTGTTCTACTTACCACTAAATTGAGTAAAATGATTTGATACAGCGAGGAATGAGGGTTCAATTATTAGGGTCGTGGGGTAATGGGTAGTGATCGTTTAGCTGTTCGTGAGATGAAATTTATGATCAAACGGTTTCACTGCCCATAAGCAGGAAAAAGTTACATGGCAGGCGTTGATTGGCTGTGGGATGGGTAAGGGGGTGAGGGAAAGCCGTTGCATGTTTTTGGGGATGTTAGGCTTAAGTCCAGGGACTGTGTAGATTTGAGTACAGTATTAAATAGTTCGGTAAGGCAATTGATCAATTATTAGTCAAATGCCTTTCCCTGACCTTTGTGGGTAATTTTGGAGGGGGTTAAAGGGGTTATCGGGTTTCGTGTCCTTTGAGACTTTTGATCAGCCCGCTGAGAACTATCAACTCGAAAAATTTCAAAAAACTTGGTCGAAACTCATTTTTTATAAGGATTGTGTGGCATCCTTTTCAAACTCATGCTAAAACCATTTTTATACCTTTTTAATCCATCCTGTATAGCATATTTAGAAAATAATTCCTTTGCCATTTAGGTAATTAAGAGTCGGCAAATACAGAAAACGTAATTGAATCTAAAAGATAATTGAATTGTAAACAAACCATAATTAGGTAGACCATTTAAACGTTTAATTAAAGACATATCTGCTTATAAATAAATAACCTATTTTTAAAAATTCGAATTTTCAATATTGAAAAGATTTGTTTTAGGTCAATAATTTAAATAAGATTACCAACACTTTAACAAACTATATATTCGTTGATATCTAAGTTCGTGCTTTGACATCTCCTAATTTTATGGTTCCGAAAAATGACTTTCCTGGTTCGAACAAGGAGTATCGTCCGTCGGATAAGTCTCCCAAACTGATTCTGTCTCCTTCTGCTACATATTCTACTCCTGCAGTGTAGCATGTGTTTCCTTTTTGAACTCTTCCAGCCGAGTGAGACGACACTGTACATTGAAGTATACTATCGCCATTTTTATATACTCTGTATCCGTTTCGATCATGCTCATCCAAATAATATATCTAAAAAAAGATTGTGATGTATTTAGATCCTTAAAGGTTTTTACAGACAGACCGATTATACAGCCGGTTTTTGTATATTATAATCTTTGATAAGCTCATTTTATGCTAATGTATGCAGCATTCTATATTTGTATTATCTGAGGTAGTACAGTCTATGAAGGCTTAAAACTTAAGTACTATTAATGTATACCGGGTGTTCAAATAAGAAAGGACGCCTGCTGTATCTCGGTAAGTATTTATCGCACAGCGTTAGGAAAATATATTTTTTGTAAAAGTGGTCAAGAGAAATAGCTGGAAATTACTTTCAAGTTTCTAAAACTACCGCAAGATGGCGGAACAGCAACGGTAAATTAGAAAACCTATTTTTTTCTCCAAAATTAGCTAGTATTAGGTACAATTTTAATAACATCAGCAAAAACTCTAACCAATTCTGCATCAGTTTGGTAAGGGACTTTTTGTCGTATTTCTAATAATAAGAGTGGGGGAAGATGATAAATAATGCAACTTTCAAATAGATCTATCTCGCACATCTTAATTAAAAGTGGTTTAAGTGAGTGCTTGCTTAAAAAAATTTAAAGCTCTTTTAAATGTTTTCTTTTCGATGTTAGCTAATTTGTAGTTTACCAACTAGAGGGCGTTGTTTAAGGAAAACTAGGTTTTTGATATTTATATTCGTGCTTTGACATGTCCTAATGTCGAGACATCTCCATTGTCAAAAAAGTTAAATACAACGATATGAGTTTTTATTGTTTGTATTGTTTTATTGCACTTTTTTTTCAAAATATCCTGTTTTTCTAATGATAAAATTAACCATTATTCAAAACTGTCTTTGTGACAAAGGAAAAAATATTTACTGTAAAGTAAAAAAAACCAATACTGAAAACTATTCTAAAGTTTGTATTGTATCCACTAGAAGACAGAATGAACAATCGAAAACATGAAAATGCGGTTATTGGGGATTTATTAACTCTAATTTAAATATTAGTCAAGTAGGCTTGGAAATAAAAACAAGAACAAAAAATTGGAAAATGACATGACTTATTTAAGTTGAGAATTGTCATTTTCAATCCAATTTTTAATTAGGTGTTGCTTTATTAGAATCCAGTCTGCATAAAAAATAAGATTTCCAAATGAATATCATATCGAACTGACAACTGTTAACCTAATTAAGTCAATTTGTTGCAATCTTTTTTTCTTGTTTTTATTTTCAGGCCTACTTGACTAATATTTAATTAAGAGTTAATAAATCCCCCAATAACCGCATTTTCATGTTTTCGATTGTTCATTCTATCCTCTAGTGGATACAATACAAATTTTAAAATTGTTTCCAAATTTTTTTTTTACTTTACAGTAATAATTCTTTTATTTTGTCACAAAGACTGTTTTAATTAATTGCTAATATTATTTATTAGTTGAAAGACAGGTTAATTTGAAATAACTCGAAATCGAATGCAGATATTAAAACGCGGTTCGTCAAAGTGTAGGTATTTTTTTCCTCTTCCAAACCGACAATAAAAAATTATATCGTTGTATTTACCCTTTTTGACAAAATTTTGAAAAACTAAGTTTTCCTTAAACAACGCCCTTTAGTTGGTGAACTACAAACTAGCCGACATCGAAAAGAACGATATTTAAAAGAGCTTTACATTTTCTTTCAAACGAGTTTCCACTTAGACTACTTTTGATAAAAGATGTGAGAGATAGAGATATTTGAAAGTTGCATTATTTATTATCTTCCCCCATCCTTATTATTGCAAATATGACAAAAAGTCCCTCACCAAACTAATACAGAATTGGTTAGAGTTTCTGCCGATGTTATCAAAATTGTACCTAATACTGGCTTATTTTGGAGTAAAAATAGGTTTTTTAATTTACCGTTGCAGTTTCGCCACCTTTTACCGTTGCAGTTTCGCCACCTCGCGGTAGCTTTAGAAACTTAAAAATAATTTCTAGCTTTTTCTCTTGACCACTTTTACTAAAAATATTTTTCCCCAAATCTGTGCGATAAGTAGTTAGCGAGATACAGCCGGCGTCCTTTCTTATTTAGACACCCAGTACAGAAAAAGAATGTGTTTCTACTATTTAAGGTTATTTTCCAAACTTACACCCACAAGGTTAAATAGTTCTCCGTACTGAAGCACTTAGTCACTTAACTGAAAAATATTTTTGGTGCCGCGAGGAAATAATAAAATTTAAAAAATCTAGAAACAGAGACCTTAAAGTAAAGGATACTATCGTCACCAAAACTATGCATAAATTGGTTGTTTTTAAATAATATTTTCTACGTGATATATGACTATACGCGAAGCCACCCTGTATCTGAGTGGTCGGTTGTCAATTTGTCCACCCCACGGGTATGTATTTATAGATACTATTAAAGTCTAAATTGCAAATAGTTTTCCTATTCGGTACCAATAACCCTATAATTGTTATATACCTGGGCATAAATAAAGTATATTCCAGATTCTTTTATTGTCAAGTAACCGTTTTGAAAACTAAAGTGTGTATCCATTCCGGTTTTTTCCACCCAACCATTTGGTTTCCAATCTACGAATGTCCTTTGAGGATGCCTAAGATGACCATTACCTAAAATATTTACATAATAAAGATTTTTAAATATCATTCCTATTGACTTGTGCTCAAAATGAATTTCACAAGCCTTATTTTTAATTTTCATTACCATTAAAATTTTCGTGTGTGCCAAAAACATAACGGGAAGTATCACCACTTAAGTGAATGGTTGGCAATGGTTTTACTCTTCCAGTTCTCGGGTGTCTCTCATCCAGAACTTCCATCCTTTGACGATTTCGTCTTCTAACTACACCTTCGTCACGAATAACTGGAAATTCGGATTCGGATGATCCAGTGTTATATTCCTGAAAATGGGGTTTGTTTTTAATACACAACTAGGACAGCAAAAATAATAAACTGTCACGTGCTTGTCTATTACATTATTTTATAGTTCCTTAGTAAAAAAAAACTGAAGCAAAATAAAAAGCATTGCTCTAAAAAGTCAGTCACAATAGTTACAAACATAATCGACCAAGAGGAAGACCTTTTCTTTATTTGTTTTTGCTTTCGCCATTCTTGGACGAAAATGTCCCGATTATAGAAAAAAAGAGCCAATACTAACGAAATTTGGCAATTGTTATTTTAAAGAGAAAAAATATATAATAGATACAATAAATTTGGTACTTGAACGTCGTAGAGTATTCTGGGTAAAAATGGTATAAAGATCTAAAAACGCGGCATCCACGTTACTTAGACTTTATCCACTGTCCTAAAAATACCATAAAATATGGGACTAAACGATCACGTCATTACTTTAATACAAGAATGAACTATTTTAAACATGTTTAAAACTTTCTCAACCCATTTTATCGCAAGAAAATCTGGTGTTGATGGGCATTAAATGTATTTCTATCCTTTATTACTATATGAAAAAAGGGTACATACAATCAGCCCTCACAAGTTGTACCAGGAAAAAATGCCAATAGGATAATTTTATTATCATTATCTTGTATCACAAATTTAAAGACTGAAATATATCGGTGTACAAGATCAGTTAGAGCAAAGTATGTAGATCTATTGTATCTCCGGCTTGAGAGATCTTTGACAATAAGTGTAAAAACAAAACAGGTACAATTTTTATATAGAATATAATTATTTGTGTTCAGGTTATACTTACATTGGACGCATAAGCACTGGTATCCATGGATTTTAGATCCGATTTCTTGACCACTCGTCGAAATGCTTTCGATTTGTCTTCAAAGTGCATCACCCTAGATGATCTAATATGTACAGGCGACTTAATGGGAGCTCCTCCTTTGGTATTTGGAGCAAATGTTGTGAGAGATGAAGAGCTATAAAAATAAATCTATTCTAACAAAAAGATGTAATATATAATAGGCTGCTTTTTATAGTATAATAGTATTTTTTTTCTTAAGGACCCTACTCACTGATGCTCAAACCAATCGTATGATCAGCATGAGAAGCGTGTATGGAAACCTTAGTTAAACTAAATGTATTATTAAAATATTTACCTTCCATGGTAGGACGATTGGGCAGGCAGAGATGTAACCGAAAATCCTTTGAAAGCCGGGTATTTTTTCTGAGTAAAGTTGTGTCGTTTATGCTGAGAATAGGACTCAGAACTAACCAGAATACCATCTTCTGTGGCACCAACGATGCTCCGTTTTGTTTTACCAGGACTTGGAAATTCACCATTTATATATTTCTGCTAAAAGAAAGTCAAAGTATTTTTCAAAAGTTACTTAACATTTGTGCTAGTTTGTTTTCCCAATTTTTACAGGAAGATAAAATATCATTAATGACTTTTTTTAGAGTGTAGCTTAAAAAAATAATTTGAAGTAGTACCTTGCAAGGACACTTATAAATGTGTGACTATGCAGCGTGGATTTGCCTGTATTTTTAAGAATAATATTAAAAAAATAAAATAAGAAAGAGAACTTAACATAAGGCCAAAGGTCGTCTATACTGTCGGATTTATTTTAAATCTTAATTTAATGTTTAACCTGCGAATTCGCAATTTTAAAATGGTTAAAAAGTTAATAAACATTTATTAGACAAATTATTTTCATTACGTGTTTTTCGTAGCTCTACCGCGACAGAACTTTTTTCGGTCCTAAAAATTCCCTTATGTTAGGAAATTATACATCCATTTAAAAAGTAATATACTTTTTTGTTTTCTATGACCGAAATTTAGTATACGTATTTGATTCGATCGCAAACATAGAGATTACGTTATGATGACAGTATGACTTTTTAGCACATATACCTGCCCTTCTAGTCAAGTAAAAAAAAATCCGTTTTCAGTAAGTCAGTTTTGCAAGTGGGGTGCCATTGGGTATGGTAGCAGAATAGTCCTAGAATTTATTTTCGGTAACATGGCGACCATTTAGATACACTTAGGAAGTATTGGAACTGCTTATATCTGGGGGTGATTATTAACCACATTAGTCAATAACGCAACGTCAAATTAAGTATGCCCAGAGTGACCGTGGAATTCCTAGATCAATAATAAATTAACCGATTACCACGGCCCCCAAGATCGCCTGATCTCTCTCCGATAATCATGTGCCTAGTTTGCAAATTGTTAAACTTACAGCACGCTCCATAAACTCTGGCATCCCTTAGACATAATTTAGAAATAGGGTAAAATGAGAACCATAATAGAGGACAGACCATCTCATCGGATCAATGCCCAGGCGTGTTAATAAGTGTATTAGAAATCGATGATCTTCAACCCATTAATAATTTTAATTCTATTATTGATCATTGGATTACGCTAAACTAAAACCTAATCATTTATTAGCTTTTTTCTGCCATACATGTAAGCATAATTAGGTGTTTTTTTGTCACTCAGTGTATTAAATATTGGTAGCAAAAAACAAAATAATAAAAAAATAAATTAACTGCAAATGAAAGCATATTCTTATCTTAAAACAACAGAACTGAATACAAACGGAAGCAATTGGTTATCGCAAAAACAACGTAATTTAAATTTGTCCGACTATTTAAACTTAATAATGGAGTTCTGCAGGAACAGTTATACACGAGCGCATCCAGAAGAGGTGTTGTAGGGCTACAGCCCTTTTCCTAAGGAACTTATGAAAATAAAATATTATTTTCCCGTTAACATTATCTAGGCAAACGGTAGTGCGCCAGGCCAAGTTTCGGCCTTACGCACTTAGGGTGTATGTTACACACAAAAAACTTTTTAGCCTATTTTCTCCCTATCATAATTTCGTTATGGTTCCACATAAAGGAATGAGACTTGATATGTAAATTTAGGTAAGTATTCTTATTACCCGAGAAAAAATTGAAAGACTTATATCAAGTGGTTTCTGAGATTTTAAATTCACCCATTGACTCATTGACTCATCAAAATTATGGGGCAGTTCCCGAGGGAGTAATAACTTGAAATTGGTATGTAGGTAGGTTTAAGGACACAATTAAAGGAAATATTCTAAAAAAACTGCATATTTTTACTCTTTACTAAGAGGACAATTTGTCGTTAATATTTAACAGCTGTACCTAAAAATACTGCAGAAAAAAGTCTAAAAGTATATCAGTGTTAGGTCAGAAGTATTTTATCTGTAAAAAAGCTATGTAAAAATTGATAAGATCAAGAGTATACCAACATTTTAGTGTTTGGTCAAACATCAATAAGCAAAATTGAAATCCCACTTTCGATAGGGTTTGTGTAGAGGTTAATAACCGGTTACACCCTATTTTTTCTAAAACTCAAACGAGAGCATGTGTACTACTTCAGCAGATTAAAACTTTTGTCCTAAGTTTCGCAGCCATTGTTTCTGTGGAACTTTTAAAAGCTATTTTTAAAATATCGGCTGAAATGTTCAAATAAAAAAAATATGACTTGTTCTCTTAATATTACTTTTAAACGATTTTCATTGTAATAACGTCCTAGTTTCATATTTGTGGCTATTGCATATTTTACAAAGTTAATCTTTACAAAATAAAAACATATATTTAAATTTGCAGAAATTATCACCAAATTTTGATAAAATTTTTATATATTTGTTGGTAATTGTACATAAATTTGTCTTTAATATTTAATAATAAATTTGAGTACAAGTATTACTGAAATTTATACGATACCTTTGCGCACACACGCTATTTTCGTAGACATTTGTACATAGATAAGCAAGCATATTATATAACTTGGAAGGGTATAGAAATTTTAGAAAAAAGAGGCCTTAGTGTTCTTAAAACTATGTCAGGTATAGGTCAGATAAGCGTAAATTGTTCCTCTTCGGTATTGCCCCAGTTAGTTGTTTCTTAGTTCTATATTTACGGAAAAAAAAGATAAAAGAATACAAAAATCGTAAGTGGCTGTAAAGAAAAGCGGAAATAGGAGGGCCATCCAGGATATAAAGAGGCAAAAAAATAGCCCCAGAAGACAAACAATAAGATGGTAGGACATAATCATTCTGTGGGATTTCTGGTAGTCTTTTTAGAACCGCCATCGAAAACTGGATGTGACCAGAGCTCTGTAGTAAGAAATTACCTACACCAGGGTAATGGCAGTCAAAAAACTTCAATAAATGCTTTTGGCCAACGTGTACCTTGAACTACTGTACCTCAGCTGCAAGACAGTACGGATAGTGGCAGGTCAACTTGCAGGGAACTGTATAGGTTTTATTAGGAGGAAGAAAAAACGCATGACCATCTGTAGTGCCAATGTGAGGCGCTATGCAGGCTCTGGTTTGTGAGGATCGGCAAGGAAAAGCCAAAACCGGCAATGCACATAGAGGAGCCCGTGTCATGTTTTTGAAATCTACTTAAAAAGACCGGTCTTACCACTGCATTTTAAAATAGCATAAAAGAATTATATTAAACAGTTACCACTTGAAAACGGTTGGAGATACATACTAATCGAAACGTTGTGTACAAATTACCAAATAAAGACAGAAGTCCAATATTTAGTGTTAATGATATATACCAAACCTGTTAAGGTTGAAGTGGAAGAGGACAAACGTGCGCAATTCCATTTAAAAATAATTTAGTCCTATCTGACCTAACGCTTAGACTCTTAAAAATATATTTAAGGAAATATAGTGGTAATAGTGGCTCAACATCTTAAAAATTAATTAAAATGCATAACAGTTTTTTGATAAGTCAGATGATCTATTAAACGAACAGTGCATTGTGCAACAGTGAGCAAAAATGCAATTTTCTGTTATATGCAAAAAATCAGGTAAAATATGCCAGGGAATATCCTGAAAAATGTACATAGCATAAATTTTACAAATCCGCCACTAGCGCGCTATAGTTCTTTTTATCTCCACTGCGATTTAAGAAAAAAATTGATAATATTTATATGAGGATTTTTATAATAAAAGTGACTTTTGTTGTTGTGGCCAGTAACGTTTTTTTACTACAAATATCGGAGGATAGCTGTTTAATTTAAACATTTAAGGGTGTAATATAAGTAAAAAATTAATCTATATTCTCAAATTATTTAATTTGTTTCCAAAAGGGGGGTGCCCGGGCCCCACCCCCAGCCTCCAGAAGCATACACCACTGGTTGTGACTGTTTTTGTGTAAGATTAACATGTAAGAAGAAAAGCGACATAAGTCTAAAAGTAGCCTAGCTTGTGTAAATCTTTTTTTTTAAGAAATGCGACATAAACCGAAAAATATTATATATAAAATTTTGCTTTTTTTACCATAAAAACAAAATAATTTAAAAATCATAATATACTATCAATAGGGTCAAACATTTCTTATTTGGTGTATAAAAATATTTGATGAATATTTAATTCCTGCTTAACAAAACTAAGTTATTTTGAGTTATGTCATCTTTCTTCCGTTGGACGATATTTCAATGTAATTTTCGTTATCCTAAAAGTATATTTTGACTTTAATATAATATTAGAAATATATTTATATATATATATATATATATATATATATATATATATATATATATATATATATATATATATATATATATATATATATATATATATATATATATATATATGGGTGATTCACGTTGAGTGTCCTATTAAAAGTTCTGGGAAACCAAGAAAAATAACTTTTTGAAATTTGGCACAAGGCCATAACAGGTAATAAGCTACATTTTAAAATATTTTGGCAAGTGCAGTGTTGCCAGATCTAACGAACCAACGGCAACTTTGTAAATTTAAATGGAACACCCTGTTTTTTATTGCATATTCGGTTTCTACACAAAATTCTAAGTAAGTTTTATTAACATCTTCCTATACCTATATCTTACCGTTTTTAAGAAAACAATTAATTACTATTTTTTCATGTTAAAAAGGTTTAAAATTTACGTGCCTCACCGCGCTGGATACTACAAATTTTTTATGGGGTTAGACAATGCATGTATTTAAAAGATCTACATGCTATTATAGCAATATATCTTACAGGGTGTTCCAAAAAAAATGCATTTTTACCGATAATAAATAATGATTAAAACTCAGTTTTTTCAAATACAACATACTGTATTTTATCCCATTTTTAAATAGACCAATAATTTACCTACCAAATGTCCATACATGTTTCTATACCCATCTGGCACCGTTTTTTAAATACAAACGAATTTTAATTTTTTCCCTATTTTTAAATACTATCTACAGTAAACCACCGCCGCGCCGGCTTAATTTACAATTTACCTAAGTAGGCTATGAAAGTTTGTATTTTAAATTGCCCTGACAACTATTTGACATATAAGGTAAAAATAATTTATTTTGTTTGATTAATAAGGAATAAATGCTTAAAAATTAAAATTTGCTTATATTTAAAAAACGGTGGCAGATGGGTATAGAAAGATGTATGGACATTTTGTAGGTAAATTATTGGTCTATTTAAAAATGGGATAAAATACAGTATGTTGTATTTAAAAAAATGAGTTTTAATCATTATTTAATATGGGTAAAAATGCAAATTTTGGGACACCCTGTAGGATATATTGCTATAATAGCATGTAGATCTTTTAAATACATGCATTGTCTAACCCCAAAAAAATTTCTAGTATCCAGCTCGGTTAGGCATGTAAATATTAAACCTTTTAAACATGATGATTTTCCTTAAAAAAAATAGTAAATAATTATTTTCTTAAAAACGGTAAGATATAGGTATAGGAATATGTTAATAAAACTTACTTGAAATTTTGTGTAGAATCTAAATTTGCAATAAAAAATAAGATGTTCCATTTAAAATTACAATGTTGCCGTTGGTTTCGGTTAGATCTGGCAACGCTGAATTGCCAAAATATTTTTAAAATGAGCTTATTACCTGTTTTGGCCGTATGCCAAATTTCAAAAGTAATTTTTTTGGTTCCCCAAAACTTTAATAGGACACTCAACGTGAATCACCTATTAATTATATATATATATATATATATATATATATATATATATATATATATATATATATATATATATATATATATATATATATATATATATATATATATATATATATATATATATATATATATATATATATATATATATATATATATATATATATATATATATATTTTATTGTGTGTGTGTGTTTTGTTTAAGCCAAAAATAATTAATAGAAGGGGTAAGTTCTATATCCAAGACACAAAAGTAGCAGCTGAAATATTATGCCCCCAAAGGAAAAGCTTAGGTACGCCACTGTACAATAAATTACATATTCTAAGAAAAAACGAATATACTACGTATTTATGTATAAGTTAAACAAAAAGAATGTTATTTTAATTCTCACAGAACTTTTGTCAAAAAATATGTTTGTTAATACCGCGCGTAAAATACACTTGTAAAAAGTGCTATTGAAAGTACTTACCGGTATAATTCTGGTCGCACAAGTATAGAGTTTCAATTTAACGTCTTGAACCTCATTTTGGAGCACTATTAATCGGTATGTATTATAAGTAGTCACTACACAAAGGGTGGTGAAACAAAGTAAGACTAAAAACATACACGCCCTTCCTTGCGTTTCATCAATTTTTTCTCTCATTGTTAAAAACTATCGGCTTAAATTTCAATGTGTCACTGTGGTCAAATAGTGAGATACTGGCGAGTTATCTGCTAGAACACTTATTTAAATGAATCAATTTTCGTTGCTTTTGTTAATATATTTATTATTTTATGACACGGACACTGATAGTTAGGTTGCTATGGATATAATATCTGGTAAAGGGTGGTTAATTACTGCTTTCATTTTCAGGTAAGAACCCACTTGATAAACCTTATCTTAGGTAGTTTATACAGGGTGTGATTTTTTTAGTTTTGGCTATGCAATGTTTGAAATTAGCGAAAAACTTATCTTGAATATTACTTCTACCCTAAATGCCGAAAAAAAAAGATTTATGTTCTTGTTGCGTTAAATTTTTTAAACTAAGAGCTATTCGGGAATATGAAAACTAGTGCCATAGTTTTGTCGAAAATTTGAATAAAAATTATTTGGTATTTTAAACGTATAATAATTTTAAATAAAATTTTGGCAATAAAAATATTGAAAATGTTTTATATTTTTACAAAAAAAAACATTGAGGAAATGCGTAAGAATTGACGCAGAATAATTTTTGTGGTCGGCGAATTTCGCTTTCTATTGGTTGGCAAAATCCAGTGTTGCCAACTCTCAAAAATTTATCCCCCTAAAGCCCCAATCAAAAACCCCTAAAATCCCCACAATTACTAGGAATTCCCCCTAAAAAATTGTTTTGGTAACTGTCTCGAAAGTTACCTCCTCTCCGATTTTGACCAAATTTGGTGTACGGGGTTTTTTGGGAGCGGTGATTACAAATCTGAAAAAAATATTTTTTCGGCAACGTTTCGTTTTCGAGATATTCATCATCAAAATTGAAAATCAAACTTACCTTTTTTAAACTATTCCTCCTTCTTTTTGCACAGAATTCTTGATTTTTACACTAAATTGGCACACAATATTTCACAAACATCTTTTAAAAACTCGTTTTGTTTATTTATTTTACACCTTTTTTTCGTTTAATTGCAAACCTCCACTTTCACACGCCGCAATGTGGCCGCAACTATGTATACACTAGGAATTTTATAAACCAAGATGGCCGCTGCCTTTGAACTTGAAACTTCGCAATTTAATGGAAAAAGGTGTAAAATAAATAAAAATACAGGGTTTTAAAAGGTGTTAATAAAATATTGTGTTCCACTTTAGTGTAAAAATCAAGAATTGTGTACAAAAAGAAGGGGGATTATAGTAAGAATGAGGTTAGTTTGATTTTCAACTTTGATGATGAATATCTCGAAAACGAAACGTTGCCGAAAAATTATTTTAAATTCGTAATCAGCGCCCCAAAAAAGCCCCATACACCCAATATTTTCAAAATCGGAGAAGAGGCAACTTTCGAGACAATAACCATTGTTTTGTTACTATGGGGTAAATTGAGTAATAATTGGAATTGTTTGAGATATTTTTGCTTCCTTTCTTGGAATATCGAATATTGAAACATTCAGTGTCGAAGGCCGGAGGTTTTATCTTTTCTTTTAAGTATTTTGTCAAGTTTGTAAGTTTGGTGTTGTGTGATTTTGAATAAGTTTTTGTTTCCCTACCTTGTACATAAATTTTGAAGAAATTGTGAAATTTTTTGTTTATAATTTTTTACAGTAAGTTTTAGTTATACAGGGTGTCCCAAAAATGAATATGATTGGCTAGATTGGACTATCCCAGGGCCTATACTATTAAACCTTTATTTTGCTTAATTTAACATTTGAAAAAAATAAATATTTAAAGTTATAAAAATCCCAAAAAAAACCCTAAAAATATAGCACCCCTAAAAAAATCCCATTCCACTTTTTTCCCCCTAAATTTGGGGGGAAAACCCCTAAGTTGGCAACCCTGGCAAAATCACATGGTCTTAAAATTGATGTGCCCAATAACCCCTTTGTTTCAAAATTACTAATAAAATAGTGTAAATGTGTTACCCCAAAAAATATTAAATTATTCCATAATTTTAAGAAATCTTTGAATGGATTCTGTCGAAAAAAGTATAAGGTTATAAAAACAAGCTGGGAAAAGTAGTTTATACCAATTCGGTACCACAGTCACGATTTATTTCTGTAGGCTGTCGTCGCTAACGGATCTGTCATTCAAAAGTACTTATACAGTAAATATCGTCAAATTTTAGGTTGTTCCCGTAAATTCGAATGAAGTCTTAAGTAAATTATATTTCTTTCAAAATTTCATATTCTACATACATCAAAATTAAAATCATGCGTGCATGGAGAAAACCGAATAAATAAAAAAATGTGCAAAATAGGTTATTGTAATTTAAACAATAATATTAAAATAATTTTTAGTTCCCTTTGAAACATTTTGTCAATTCTGGTAACTTTTTTAATAAATATTTTAAAAAATTAATATTTTAATTATTAAAGTACACAGTGCTAGGTATCGTAAAAAGGAAATAAAAAGATCTTTAAAATGATGTAAAACTTGACCTCCATTTCCATTTAAGATTTTAGCAGTGGTGTCATCTGCTCGTGAGGGCTTGCAAGTATGAGAATAATGTTATGATTGTTAAGTGTCCCTCTCAAAAATTAAAGATTTGCCCACAATAGCCTTTGTTTTGTTTTCGTTGCGCCAACCTGAATATTCGAATGCTCTCTAAAACAAGACTTAAAGTAAATAGAAAAAGCTTCAGCTATCTGCAGTCGAACTCTGTAACATCATAAAGAAGAAATTTTCTGTTTATAATAGAAAATCCCTTTATTATTAAAGTTTGGTGTTTGTGGTGTGTGGTTTGAGGATTACAAAATGGACCCAATTTTTATGCATTTTTGTAAACAAAAAAAGTCTTGTCTAAAACCCCATTAGTGTTTTAAATGTATTTTAACGAAAAATGTGTGTACATATTTTTAAATATATTTAAACATTGAACTTTAAAATAAAGCATTTATAATTTTTTACGTTTTTTATTCTTCTACAAAATTTCCTCACATTTCTTTAAACCATTTTAGGATTTTTTTAACCAAGTTTCCATTTTAAAAAATAATCTTAACATCTTTTTGGGTTTTTCTTAAAAATGTACTAATAAATTTGCTTGTATATTTCCCTATCAAATTTTACATTTCTTAATTAAATTTGCAAAAACTATTTGACGCCCTATAACTACATTGCGCCAAAAAAGTATTGCATCACCTCTATTTTTTAAAAACACTAAGTGTAAACATGTCTTAGTGTAAATCTTAATATCTCCTCTAAAAAAGGAGCTATCAAGATAAACAGAAAAGTTAAAACGTTAAAAAAGAACAAGGCTTCAGGGTTTTGATTTAAAAAAAAATCTGCTACTCTAGATGAATCTTTCCATAGATGGTGCATTTTTCCACAACCTATGTTTTTATGTTGCATAATATTCTATATTTCCGTTACCGAAATTCAACGAGCCACTTAGAGAAAATAATTTAGAGTACCAATTAGTGATAGAAAGAAAGAATCTTTCTAACCTATTTCTTGTCTATTTCTATTTCTATTAAATTACAGAGTTCGCCTGCTGGACTCAGTGCAGCCAGATCGTGGAAAAAAGTGCTCCCTCCAGCGACGCACACAATGTGATCGGGACACCGAAAGGAGCCGAGCGATGCCGATGTCTCCCCCAGGTTAAGAAGAAGTTTGCTCCTACCACGCGACGCGAAGGGGTAACGCACACAACGCTTGCCTACGTCCGGGGTAGGAGAAAACTTCTCCTTAATCTGGGGGGAGACTTCGGCAGGCTTCTTTCGGTGTCCCGATCAGGAGGGACTGGAGGGAGTACTTTTTCCCACAATCTGGCTGCACTGTCTGGGCTAAGTCTTTCACGCATAAAGCGATCCAAAGAAATGGAAATTACATGGTAATAAATTTGAAGTGTAAGATGAATTTGGAAAAACCTCGTACTGCATTTTTTTTGGAATATTTGTAGCCAATTGGGCAGTCTGAGTTTGGGCGCTATCATGCAGCAGCTTGCAGAATGACATACTTAATTGAAAGGTTTTTTTTAACGAAATGGAGGTTTCCTGCCTTTAATGAACAAGTTAAAATAATAAAGGGCATTAATGTTACGACGTTCTCTTAAAAAATTGGCCAACCTCAAAAGTCGGTGGCCAATACCTTATCGGCTAAAGACAAAACCTCATCTTTTTATGGTTTTAAGTAGTAGTGAGTGGTATCACCCTAATAAGGAATTTTAAATTGAATCACCGTCATCTTAGTGTCGCCTAGGAAGCTCAGTGGGGACTTCAAGACGTTGCTGTTTTTATTCCCTAGTCAGCAATCTGGATACCTATCTTGCACAAACTTTTTGGTTTTGCAATTGGAAATTGATGATTTTCTTGATGCTACCAACACTTATTTGAAATGTTTGTGACATTTCATGAAAATATTTTTTTCAATTGGCAAAAATAAGTCGTTTATAGGGTTAATACTGGTTTTCTGTCGGAGTTTTGGTTAGTTTTAGTTACTTCTGAATTTTTCCTGTTATGCTTAAAGAAACATACACTGCATGTTATGTCATTTTGAGAATTACTAAATATAAATAGTGACTATAACATTACGTACGCCTTGTGCACGACGGACTTAAACGAAATTACAGCTAGGGTTATTCGTTTGGTTTATATTTGAATCGCCCTCTAATAAGTTTTGTCTTTCACAATGGTCAGTCAAATTCTAGTAGAGAGCGTTCTAAGTAAAAAATATAAACATCATAAAATCTTCATCTGGAAAAACCATTATAACATTCTTATAAGTGTGACACTGAAATTACTTGAATTAAAATTAAATATTTATGTGCTTTTATACAGTTATTATTTTTAATATCAAACTAAAATCTAAAGAATAATGTTAAAAAGGAGAAAAAAGGGCGTGCATAGCCATGATTTCATTTCAATGGCAAGACCAAACCCAGTGAACGAACGAGGTCTCGGCGTGTGTGGGGTCTTTAAAGGATTGATTTTAGGATATATGGCAAATGAAATCGGTGAGAGGCTCTCTCTTTTCCTCTTGATTGTAAGAAAAGGCTGTTTAACATGTTTACAGGAGGAAATTCGCCGATAAAGAAATTAAACTTGGCTGAGAATTTTATTTCTTATGTAACTTTTTACAAAACTATACTGGTAGGATCAAATGAATAATTTTCTACTTCCGTGCCTTCTTTCATTTATTATTTTATAGAAATAATGGAGATGCCAAATAAGACCAAGTATTATTTTCATCCGTAACCCTAAAGAAATTATTTACTCCTCTTCATTTTAAATAGTTCTGGATAGATTTAAATTCCTGTACCCCAAAAATCTTTAAAAACAACATAAAAGTAAATATATATTTTAAGTTTTTTCTTAAACATCTTTTTAGCCCCCCTTTTACAATACTTGTAGGTTCGAATGTCAAATTATTTATTAAACAAAAAAAAAAAAAATATATATATATATATATATATATATATATATATATATATATTAATAAATTAATAATAATATATATATATATATATATATATATATATATATATATATATATATATATATATATATATATATATATATATATATATATATATATATATATATATATATATATAGGGATAAAGAAACGAACAAAGTGGAAAGTTGGGGGCCTCTAAAGTTGAACTGTAAAAGGATGCATAAAAGTGACACTACGTGTTGGTTTGTTGGGAGCTGCCAAAGGAGGAATTATACTGGCCAACTCTTCGGAGCAGGAGAAGAGGGAAAAATCCTCTACAGCTCGTCGGTGGCAAGAGAAGGAAGCTTTTCTGTAAGTGTGGGATCATTGATAAGACTAACAGCTCTTTGCTGAATGGAGTCAGGCATGCTAAGTGTTGTAGGAGACGCCATTCGCCAGACGTGGTCTAAAGAGGGTCTGATCTGGAATACAGAGTATACAGATTGGAAGGAGAGAAATACTTTCTGGCTTGAAAAAAGAATCCAAGCTTCTTTAAAGCTGCTAAGGCTATGGATGTAATGTGTTTGTGCCAGTTAAGGTTATTCTCAAAAGTAACACCCACAAGATTAAAGGATTCTTTATTCTGCAGAACTTGGTCGCTTATACGTAACGGATGAGCATTGGCCGACTTTTGCAAGATTTTTGGCTTCCCAATCCAAGATTACTTTAAGGTCTTGTGAAAGAGATATCTGCATTAACCCTCGCTTGCTTTCCAAATCAGAATTACAAAGTGGCTTACGAAATTGAATATTAGAGTGAAGGGTACTATCGTCAACAAAATTATGGATAAGATTGGTTGTGAAAGAGATAAAATCGTTGTGAAGTAGGAACAGACGTGCCAGTACTGAGCGCTGGGGCACCCAAGCATTAATTCGATAAAAGCTGGAAGTATGACCATCTACAATAAGTGATATACGTCGATTAGAAATAAAACTGGAGAGCCAAGAACAAAGCTTAGGTGGAAGACCGTAGTAAGAAAGTTTGTTAAAAAGCCCATCATGCCATACCTTAACAAAAGCTTTAGATATGTTAAGAGCAACGATCTGGGATTCACCAAGAAACTCAAGGGACTTGTTCCAGTTGTGTGAGACAAAGGAAATAGGAGAGTTAAGATGGTGCAAGCTCAGGGGCACATTTTTTCAAAACGTTTGCCTGTATGCCATCCAGCCTAGACGATCTTTTGGTATTGAGAAAAGAAAGGATACGCTTGATCTGTTTGACTTTAAAAATTATATCGGACATTTTATGTGAAACAGGGGCAAATGTTGGAAGAGGAAGATTAACGGGAGGATCGAGAGTAGAATTTGCAGCTAATTGTTTGACAAATTGTTCGGCTTTTCAGAAATATAGGTCTCAATGCCTCGTTGAGTTGTTTGCAAATTTCGGAGAGATAGTGAGTGGAAAAGCAGGTAGGATTCTAAGGGTCGGTGGTAAAGAAATC
>JAHBCN010000012.1:693420-760920 GCA_019359885.1 Listronotus oregonensis
AGATACCCATTTAGAACTTAAGTCTCAAACGTTTGCCATAAAAGGGGAAATGAGTAAAATTAGTTTCCTAGGAACTATGCTGACGCTAAACATATGACACATCACGGATAATGTGGTTGTTAATTTTTCACAGCCCAATTTGCCAGGCGGTGTTGTGACATATAAACATTAATTTGGGACAATAACGCATATTAGAGAGATATAAGTGGCGCTGTAACGTTATGCAGTATTTAGGGAAAGGTATTTTAAGGGTTGGGGCGCGGGAATAAAGTTACCACGTGGGTAATTTCAAAATGATAACTCCTTTTTGTTTTTAAAATAAAAATTTTCCCATGACACATTTTTTGTTTTTTTTATATTTTTTTAGGGTAAGCTTTATTTTGACTATTCCTAGAAATGTTTTTTGGTTCTCTTAACCAATTTTTGTTATTTTATTATTAGTTCTCTAATTTTGGGATGCCTAATACAAATAAGAAAGAACCTAAAAGCAAAAAAAAAACACTGCTTAAAATAACAGTGAAAATTTTAGCATAAATGGGAGGCGTCCGGATGCCGCCTGGAAGTAGATTTTAAAAAGGGTCCGGGCAAAACCCAGATACTTTTTGTGTCAAGGGAAATTCGAATAATTATAAAATAATAAATAATAAAAAGAAGTTGACGAAAAGCTCCTAATTATTTTTATTACCAGATTAGCTTAGAAAGATAGTAGAATTTATTAATAGTCCATTCAAAAAGCGGGTCCTGGGTGCCCAATTTCGCTGCAAGTGGAGACTACCTTCAGGGTACCTTTATTGGGTCGGTGATTCCGAATTTCGGGGTCACGCAGCTCGGAAATTTTGGCATCGCCCTTAAAAATGCAAAAACGCCCTTTTAGGGGTTATTTAACGAACATCTTATAAAAAACTTATAAAAATGTTATTTAGGCACCTAAAAAATACGTATGTACGTACGTTTTTTGGGTCACTGATTCCGAATTTTAAGGTCCCAAAACCCTTTAACCTTGGGAACACCCCTAAAAAGGTAAAACACCCTTTTAGAGCCTTTTTTTTAAGAATAATCTTATGAAAAATTTATAGAAATTATTTGTTATTGGTAAAAATTTGGATTTTTTATGACATTATATTATTTTGGGCCTAAATTTAATTTCAGGGTAATTCATTGGGGTTGAAACAACCTGAAATCATCCCTAAAATATTGTACAATAAAAAAAAATGGAAAAAAAAAATTTGTGCTTTTTGCCCAAAATTTTGGATAAATAGCCATTTCACGACCAAAAAAATATTTCTCTTCCCTAAGGGATTATAAATACCTCTCGCATCCCTTTTGGGGGCTTAGAAAATATCCAATTCGAATTAAAAGTAAAACAATAAGTTTAAAATATTTTTTTTTGTATTTTTCTTAATTATATCAAAAAATTTGCTTACAAAAAAGTATCACCAGATGTTTTCACCCCCTCAACGGGAAAACCTACGCAAAAAAAAATGCGCAAAAAAATATTTTTTTTTTACATTTTGCCTTAGATTTTTTTGTTTGCATTTTTTTAAATTATACGATACTGTAGGGATGATTGAGGGTTGTTTTACCCCCTATAAATTACCCGAAACTTTAATTAAGGCTTAAATTATTATAATGCCATAAGAAATACAATTTTTTATCAATATTAAATAATTTATATAAATTATTTATAAGATTATTCCTAGAAAAACCCAAAAAAGGGTGTTTTTGCCCTTTAAGAAGTGATGCTGGGGTTTTGGGACTCCCAAAATCGAAATCAGCGAACCAAAAAACGTATCCTAAGAGTATTTTCTAGATGTCGAAAGAGCATTTTCATAGGTTTTTTTATAAGATTTTCGTTAAAAAGCCTCTAAAAAGGGTGTTTTTTACATTTTTAGGGGTCATGCCAAAATTTCCAAGCTGCGGGAGCACACAATTCGGAATTAGCAACCCAAAAAACGTACTCTGAAGGTAGTCTCCACTTGCAGCGAAATTGAGCACCCAGTACCCGCGTTTTGAATGGACTATAACGCCTACTACATTATTTGAGTATTTTATTTGTTGTGCTGTGGTTTGATCAAAATAAAAAAATAAAATAATGTTTTTTTATATATATATATATATATATATATATATATATATATATATATATATATATATATATATATATATATATATATATATATTATATATATATTATATATATATATATATATATATATATATGTATATATATATATATATATATATATATATATATATATATATATATATATATATATATATATATATATATATATATATATATATATATATATATATATATATATATATATTTTTTATTTTCAGTTTCGAACCAGAATCCTAATTATATCCAAATGTCCGTGGTATTTAAAGTTTTGTTCGGCGTCGACAGTGGTACGGCGTCTTCCATATATATCTCTGAAAACAAACAATAAAAACCGCTTGCGGGATTCAAATAGCGCCTTACCTAAATTACGTACCTTAGCGCTAAACAAAGTACTCATATCTCTCTATTAATTAATAGACTTTACTGCATAGCATTTAAGTAAATATTTGACAACGAGACCTTTGTCAGTTGTGGAGGAATCGAAAGGATCTGTGCATACCTGCAGCCAAAAATTGCACATTTTTCTGTGGGTGTAAGTCAGATTTTTTTAGCGTAATATGGAAAACATTTTTTTATTTCTTGTATTTTTTTTTCAAAGTGTTCTACACTGCCCATGCAACTTCTGCAAATATCATAGAAAAAAACTTCTTGAGGAATATCCACCATTTTGAACTTTTTCCGTATTAAACGGTGCCGTTCACCCGTATAAAATTACACATAGATTACCACAGAGTGTCCTGCCTCAACTTTTTAACATACCCTGTACGAACAAAGTTATTTTCGAAAAATACTATGTTTAAGATTTACTATTGCTAAGAGCGTTTCTTTTTTTTATTTTACGGTCGTTAGTATTCTACCCCTTATTATTCTGACTTAGTGATGAGCGAGACCGGTCTTGGTCTTGCGATCTTGGTCTTGCAACAAGACCAAGACCAGATTAAGACCAAGACCGCCTTTCGCTTGCAGACCAAGACCAAGACCGGGGTATGCAAGACCAAGACCAAGACCAAGACCGAGTAGTGCAAGACTACGCAAGATCAAGACCGGCCTGCAAGACTCTTGCACTTCGGCGACTTTTTCATATTATAATATTAAATGTTCGTATTCAATATACAGAGGTATTTCATATGGACATGACAAAAAATGTGTCGAGAACTGCCAAAGGCGATTATTTAATGAATTACAGATTTCTTTAATAAAATAATAATTAGATCGATCACTTTGTTCTTTTATACAGTTCTCTAACAACACTAACGAGTAAATTCAAGAACATGTTTCAAAAAAATGAGATGGTGACTCAATGGTCCGACAAGTCTGATATCTCCAAAACCTTTTGACAGAGGTAATACTAGGGGGGACAAAAGTTATTGAAGCTGAAAATTACTTTCATATTCCTAATGATTTTTTTAAATTAGCTATCCAGTGATGTCACTTACAGGGTGGATCAAAAATTTTCAAAATCCCAAATACATTCTTTTTTTTTCACACTGTAAAAATTCACCGATTGCTTTTTTTAAAAATAAGATATAAATTTTTAAAGTGATGGCTTTTAAAAAAAAAATTTTTTTTCATGTCACATAGGAATACTTTTTTTATAAATGGGGGTTTTAAAAATCACTTCCGGTTTGGACTTTTTTTTCGGAAAAGTCAAATAATACCAGAAGAAAAATGATAACGTCATTTTTTCAAAACCGAAAATGATATTTAAAAAACATCTACGTCGCATTGTTCATATATGACAGTTAAAAAAAATTTTCCCGTATAATAAAAAAAACTTCCCTTTTTTTGCCTTTTTTTTTTTTTTTTTTTACGTTTAGTTTTTTACTATTAGGAACGATTTTAGAATATTGATGTGTGACACTATTGAGCCACCTTGTATGTATATGCAGAATATTTATAAAGTATTTGTACAAACTTTGTACGGCAAATGTTTTACCTATTTAAAGATAAAAAGATCATATGAACTCTAAAATTTCTTCAAAAATTTTTTTCAAATAGAAACCAATTTTTTGTCAGAATTATTTTCACGGAAATTTTACATCTGGTTGAAATTTAAAGTCTTTATTATTTTTTCTTTAAAGTATTGTATTTCTTTAATTTTATATGCCTCTTTAAAGAAAATTAAAATAATTCTTATTACTAAAATGTTTTTTATTATTTAAATTTTAAAAAAACGGTTGGGTTAATTTAACAAAAATTACATTTAAAATATAATTTTAATCAAATAATTTAAATGTACTGGAAAGGTTAAAATTGGTATAATTAAAATTATAAGCAAAAAATTTTGTCTTCATCTTTATTTATTTTTAATATTTAAAAAATATTTTTTATTTAAAAATCTTGGTTTAAATTATTACTAAAAAAAAAAACAAGACCAGCAAGGTTCTTGGGCCCAAACCAAAACCGAGACCGGGTGGTGCAAGACCAAGACCAAAAACAAGACCTTCTTTTGGCTTGCAAGACCAAGACCAAGACCAGGCTTGCAAGCCCAAGACCAAGACTAGCCTGGTCTTGGTCTTGGGGTCTTTCTCATCACTATTCTGACTTGCTCACTCAAAAAGTAAAAACGGCATTTCGTTCATAAATGAAAAACCTGATTGAACGGTTAGAGTATTATTTTGCTGCACGATAAGGGCCGACCTCATACTGCCCAATTAACTACATAGGTTCTCAAAAAATGACTTGGGAGGTTTTTCGACATTCACGCTATCCAGATTTATCGCCATGTTATTTTCATTTCTTTCGCCCACTGAGAAAGGCTTTGAGCTGCTCAAAATTTCAAGACAATAATGATATTGCCGAGTTTGTGCATGAGGGGCCTCGCGTCCTACCAAACACATTTTATATATGTGGCCTTATGAAACTTGGCAAAAGTGCATAAACTTAGAAGAAGGATACGTGAAAAAAATAATGTAAATATTATATACTTATTACCGTTAAATACAAAGTTACAGCCAAATTCTGGTTTATATTTAAACCTTCCTCGTATTTTAGTACCCCGTATATGGACTCCGAATATTACGTCGCGATTTAATTGTCGCCTTAAAAAATGTCCCTACTTAAATAATTTCACTGTAAGGAGAATTTACTAAAAAAGTAATACTGTATTTTTCCGGAAAAGAATTTTACTCTGTATTAAAGATTTTAAAGGTCCGTCCGATTCTCATGAACAGCGCATGAGCAGCCAGATCCAGGGAACTGGGGTGTCCTATATCCATTCCTGTTTATCTCTATTGTCCCCCTATATTTTTGAGAATGGTGTACATATTCTCGCCTATATGACAAATTCCCAATAATTATTTCATTTAGGCCTCTAGCTCCCCAACAATCTAGTGGGTGGGTGCAATATTGATTCTGGCCATGCCAACTCGGGTAAAGCGTCGAGATATATTTTCCTAAGAGGGTAAGTTTGACTAAACTCAAATTATTAGGCATTTTTAATCAATACCAACAAAGATATGTTTTAAAACGACTTTGCTAAGCATTAGAAAAAAACATAAAGTTGCATAACGATGAAAAATCTGCGCAATTAAGTTTTGATTTGCTTTATTAAATATGTATGGGCATCGTGTATTATCAATTTTTTATCAATAAGTGCACCTTAATAAAAATTGCTATTGTATTAATCAGACTTTAGACAACTCCCGTGGCTTCAAGTTTATTCACACTTAAAATACAAAGCCTAGATAATATATTTAAAATTATTTCAGTAGTTTGTTGTGGCGAATGCTTTGGGAAAATATTTTTGGGCCTGGTACTCAAATTGAAAGGAGGAAACGGCGAAAGAACATCTTTTTTAAACTTTTAAATTTTTTCTGATTATTTAAAGTTAAAAGCCACAAAAATTAAAAAAAAGAACTTCTAGGGGGTTTTCCCCTTTTAAGATACCTTGTTTTAAAAAAAAATTTCCAACAAAAACCTTCTTTTTTTTGTTTTCTGTGTTATACTTCTAGGGTAGTCAAATATTTTTTAAACCACCAAAGCTGCGGTTACAAAATTTAGTATTTGGGAATTTTTGGGCATGCTAATTTGAACAGGGTTATCGGCCCTTATACCAAGTTTCTTAGTTTTTTGCTACATATAATATTTTGTTATCTTAAAAGAAATGTTCCTTTTATTTTTATTGTTTTTTGCTACACATAATCTTTTGTTATCTTAAAAGAAATGTTCCTTTTATTTTTATTGTAATAAATTGGTCGTGCCAAATTTATTAAATTTCCATATTTTAAACATTTTGTCGCTACTAGTTGCTGAAATATGACAATATGTCATTTGAGGGTTTTTAGGCACGCAGAATTAAATGGTGATGTCTATACGTTAATCTTTTTATTATCTTAAATGAAATGTTTTATTTATTTTTCTTGCAATAAATTGGTCGAGCTAGATGTACAAAAATCCAAATTAAAAAAAATTATTTTCACTGGTTGCTGAGATATGAAAACACCGCAATTTCTGTAAAGTTTGGCACCAGTACCGATATCACTGCTTTATTTCGCATGCCCAAAAATGCGCAGACACCAAAGTTTGTAAACACAGTTTTGGCGGTTTTAAAAAAAAATTAAGCGCTGCGATAGTTTTTGCTAAACATGTGGTGTTGTCATATCTCAGCAACAAGTAAAGACAGAACTTTAATCATTTGTGATTGTACTAAATTTGGCATGCTTATTTTATTTAATCAAAACAAATGGGGCATTCCATTAGCGATAACAAAACCTTTACTTGTAGCACAAAACTAATAAATCTGGCAACAGTGCCGAAATCACTGTTCAATTTTGCATACCCAAGTACCCCCAGATATCGAAACTTGTAAAGGCAGCTTTAGCAGTTTTAAAAATATTTAAGCATTGCCGTACTTTTTACTAAACCTGTAACTAACACACCTCAGAAACTAAAGGCCCACAACTATGTCCCTTGTTTTATGCTGATGTGCGTTTTTTCTAGACGAAAAAATTGACATATTAAAACATAAGAGTATTTTTTAAAAATACGTCACAGTCACGTTTTAAAATGTCAGTTTAACGTATTTTACAAAAATACTTTTTCAGTTGCCGCACACAATTCTGCTGCAATTAACACGCGTCTGTCGCTCTGCGAGCTTAAATGATATTTTAAAGCGGGTTCACATTTATATCGTCGATTGTACTCAATCGCCAGGGTAATTGACGACGCGTTGCCGCACATAAGTTAGCGGCCAAAGGACAAAGCCACAAAAGTTAGAGGCAAAACCATAATATGGGTTCTAATTATAGTAGGTTTCGAAGATTCATTGTTTTGTATTTAATGGTTTAATTTTTTGTAGGAAAAGCGTTATTACTTTGTTTAACCTTTTAGTTAAAATTTATTCTAATTGGTAAAAAAAATAATTCGTTTGAAACATTGAAACAAAAAAAAAATCATTGAAAACTTTTCTCGCCAAAAAGTTGGAGTTATTAAATTTCGTTTACATTATTTTAATGTTTGTGCTATTAATAAAAATTACTTTTTTGGTTCTTCGTTAGATAGATCTTAGAGTACTTATAGGAGCTTTTAAAAGTATTAGTTTTTTTGTTTGGGAACTGTAAGAACGTTTTATTTGCTTACATATTTAGTTACCATAATTAAATAGAAACACCTAAGTAATTCAAAAGCTAGTAAATTTTGGCAATTTGTTATATTCATATCTGAACAGATCCTTAAAAGATGAATGAAATCTGGCATACAAAGTAACGTGTTTTAGTATTTACTTATTTGGTACTTAAAATTTTTTTAAGTTATGGATATATCGAAACATAATCAAAAAAAAATCACACATTTGGGTTTTTTTATCTTATCTTAAATGGTACCTAAAAAATAAACACACTTTCTCATAGCAGACTGGTTTTATTTGTTATCGATTTAACATCACATTTTTTTTCTAAAATTCGACCTGGATTATCATGATATTTTTTAAAGACCTTTGAGTCTCAAAAACAGCAATATGAATTCACAGGCCTGCGAAAAATTTGTGATTAAGCGATTTTCATTTTTTTCGCCTAATTAGGACTTACATTGAGCTGAAATAACCCCCTTTTTATTCTATCACGTACACTTTTTTATAAACCAGTATTATCTCTGAACACTAAAAAAAAAAATTGCTTCTTTTTCTTCAAAACCTTGAAAAGTTAAAAAACCCCGTGTTTATTTGAAAATTCGTCGAGGGTTTACCAGTCTTCTAGAATATTGTTGGGGATTCCCCGAGACTCGATTTATTTAGGATTTAGGACAGAGAGCACTACTATTTAGTATCGATGTGGTGTTGTTACAGGCGTTATTTCTCGGGCGTTGTACACCGAAATCTATCGGCGTTTCGTTGTGTACTTTTATTTCATTGTGCCAAAATGTCTAGTAGGTGTTGTAAAAATAGACCTGATGACTTTATATTTGTGGACAGTTCATAGTAAAAAGTTTAAAGAAACATTACTAATTTCGTAAAAATGCATATTTTGCATATTTTAAAAGTAAAACTTGGAGATCAAGATAAAGTTTGGGCTACAAGTTATCTACAAGGTTTGCGAAAAAGCCCTAAGGCATTGGTTTAAAAGAACAAGAAAAGCCCTACATTTTGGTGTACCAATGGGTCTGGAGAGAACCCAGAAATCACGTTGACGCTATTTTTGTCTTTGTGATACTAAAAGGTCATAACACAAAATCTCTAAAGTATATCAACTATCCTAATCTTCCGTCGGCAATAAGACCAGTTCCACATTGGTTCCACATGATGCTGATATACCTGTACCAATTCCGCCAAAAGTCTTACAGTCCGTCGAATCTGAACCTTCAACAGATTCAGAGATTGACATTTTTGAGCCATCTGCCTCAGGAAGCAGTGAACCACACTATTTTTTTAAATGGAACTAAACGGCACCAATTGGATTTAGGACTTTCAAAAGATCTTTCTGAGATTTTAGGATCAGGTTAAGGAAAAAAAATTACTGGCTCCAGGTACTACATTTTATTGGTATAGAAATCGTGAAGCTGAATTTGTCGATTACTTCGCCGCAGCTGGTTCACTTGTATATTACTCAAAACGTATCAGAGTTGGTTATTTATCTTGGTGCTTCTGAATATAATCTTACCGAGTGGAGACTTTTTATAGACTCTTCAGAAGAGAAGCCTTAAAGCTGTTTACTTCACAATGTCAATTTATATGCATCTGTTCCGGTTGGTCATTCTACTCAGCTAAAGAAAATTACGAAAATCTTGAAGAACTGCTTTTGAGGCTAAACTATAAGCAACAGAACTGGATCTTATGCGGTGACCTTAAAATTTTGCTTTTCTTTTAGGTCAACAATCTGGATGATATACGAAATACCCATATTTTCTATGTGAGTTGGACAGCAGAGCAAGAGATGACCACTGGACCAAAAAGAACTGGCCACCAAGAAAAAATTTAACACCTGGCTCTAAGAACGTAATTCGGGAAAGCCAAGTGGACCCCAAAAAATTTTATTACCCCCCCTACATAAAAAATTGGGACTGATGAAACAATTTTTCAAAGCTCTAGACAAAAATGGTGATTGCTTTAAGTACTTGTGTGAATCATTTCCAGGCCTTTCTGAAGCTAAACTAAAAAAGGCATCTTTGTTGGGCCACAAATAAGAAGGTTGAAGAAAAGTCATGAAATTGAGATGGTTATGCAGGAAGATGAAAAAGAAGCATGGAGAGCATTTAAAAAAGTTGTAAATAAGTTTCTGGGAAACTACAAAGACCCGGAATTTAAAGGTATTGTTGAAAACATGTTGGACAAATTTAAAAAGTTAGGCTGTAACATGAGCATTAAAGTTCATTTTCTACATGCTTATCTGGACTATTTTCCGGATAACCTTAACGATGCCAGTGAAGAGCAAGGGGAGCGCTTCCACCAAGACATAAAAGAGATGGAACGGCGATATCAGGGGCGTTGGGATGTTCGAATGATGGCCGACTATTGCTGGATGCTTAAAAGGGACCGTCCTACCGCAGAATAGGCAAGAAAAACAATTAAAAGAAGCTTTCTGGAAAAAGAAAGTTTTCCAAAAAAATGAAGGATTGATGTATGTTATTTTTTATTATTTTCGCGGTTTCATTACTTGTTTTGTTGGTTTATTATTTTTCTTGTTTCTGCTAAATATAAGTATATAAATATTTTTACTTTTTGTAATGTGTTACCATCTTGTTTAAAAACCTTACGTGATAGAGAAAAAAAAAACTGAAAACAGATTTGAAATCAGAACCACTGTAATACTAAATTTTAGTTGAAAAATTTAATTCACATTTTAGAATATATTTAAACGCAGGCCTGTGTTTGTTTAACAAAAAAGATAAATCTTTCAAAATAGTCCAGGAAACGAACCATTTTGCCTAGCAATTTTTTCAAAATGCATAGAATGACTTGAAATTTTGACAGTAGGTAGGAAATAGTCCAAGAATCAAAATCTATATCATGCCGAAGGGCGTCTTTACCTTGGGGTGGTTGCCAAACCATCTCGGGGGTGGATTTTTTTATTTTTTGACTACAGGAATCCATAGAAAAATGATTTCTAAGCAAAAAATGTTCAATGCATTTTTTTTGTAAAATGCATACTTTTCGAATTATTCGCGATCGAAAGTCGGAGTTTTTCGTCCATAAAATCAACGTTTTTACTCGTTTTTTTTTCAAATAACTGCTTTTTATCAAAAAACCTGTAAATAACAAAATTGTAGCTTTTAAAAAAACGAATAAAATGGTGTTTTTCTGTGATTACTGTAGGACCAATACAAACCAAGTTGTGGTTTTTTAAAGGTTAGCTGTTATTCATCAAACACAAATTTTTAGAGTTTCAAAGGCAAATAACGCAAAATCTACGTATTTTTTGATAAAAACTAATAATAACTTTTTTAAAGCATTTGCAATGACCTTTCTTTAAAGAAAAAAAAGGTATGTATCATAAAAATTGAGTGAGTTATGATTAAAATAAGGTTACACCAAAATTTTTTGAGTACAAAAATCTTCGAAAACAACCGCCTAATTACCACCCTAATTAAAATGAGTCGTAGCCCTTTTTCAATTGTCTTTATCCATGTATCATAAATACATTCTAAAATTATAACCAATTTAAATTGCTTAATTTTGAAAAATATAGAGCTGCAAGTGAAAATCAAATTTCAGAATTTTAATAAAAAATGACTTTTCTTTAAAATAACTCGAAAACTAAGGGAGATACGTAAAAAATACTAAAGTATCAATATGCAGCTTTTTGAATTACATTTTTTTTTTTTAATATCCTGTATGACGAAAATTAAGTGGGATAAAAACGTCTAAAACGCGTGTGTATAGACGAGCACCTTGTTTCAGCTTTTTAGACTCACCCCTTTTAAAAAGTAAGGATTTTAAACAGTTTTAATATATAGGATCTTATAGCTCTTAAAAAAACCAACAAAATGTTTTTTAAAGTACTTTTTATCACAAAAACCGAATGAGTTATCCTTAAAAACCAATTTTTCATAACATTAATCAATAATTATAAAAATTAAATATATTTTTTTGTAAATATCTTTTTATTTCAATACATTTTTTAATGTAATTGTACGTATTTTTTATTTTATCCATTAAATATATATTTTTTCATAATTCAATAATAGGGGTTGCTTTTAAGGGTTGAAATACTTCGACTAATATTTCAAAGATTAAACATTTATTATTTAACTTATTTGAGCCAAGTTTTACTTGATTTAAGCTTTTGTATGAAAGTAAAGTAAGTTTTAAAGATTTTCGTAATAAGAGGTAGTTTTCACTCCCTAAAAAATAAATAAGCGCTCATCAGCGTAAAGCACACTTTAAAGGTGAGTCGAACTTAATTCCAACTTTTTATGCGATTCAATGCATTTTTAAAAAAATCCGCGGTTTTGTCCTATTTTTGCATTGTAATATTTTAAGGGGTGGATTTTTAAGGATTAAAAAATTACAAAATTAAATTAGTAATACTTTTGAGCAGTAATGTTTTTTTTTAATTAGAACTTTGTGACAATATGTTTTTTAGGATTATGTTTTTTTTTTTATTAAATAATTATAAGGTTTGCTTTTAAAGGCTTAAAATACATAAAATAATGTTTTAAAGAATTAAATACTTATTTTATTATTATAATCAGGTCTAATTTTATTTGAATTAAGTTTTAATATGAAAATTTTAAAGGTTTTTGCAATAAGGGGTAGTTTTCACCCCTAAAAAATAAAAAGCAACCTTCAGCATAATGGAGATTTTGAAGAGAAGGGTCAGTTAAGCTTAATCCAAAATTATTATGCAACCACTGTGACAATACATTAATTTTTTATTAAATTAAATCATAATAGGGATTGATTTTTTAGGGCTGAAATATTTAAAATAATGTTTCAAAGAAACAAAATACTACTTTTCCAACTTATTTGAGTTAATAGGTTTTATAGGTTTCAGCAATAAAGGGTAGTTTTCACCCCTAAAATATAGAGAGCGCCTATCGGCATAATATAGATTTTGAACAGGAGGGTAGGTTAAGCTTAATCCCAAATTTTCCTGCGAATTTATGTATTTTTTAAAAATTGCTAGGTTTTGCACCTTTTTTAGCTTCGTTTTCTAGACTAAAAAAAAAATTTATCAGAAAGATAGAAATTGGTATGATGGTGACACGTAGAGGAAACGTCACTCGGCTTTCCAAAAATGTGCGAAGTACTATTTTTGCTAAAAATACAGTATCTCGTAATAAAAAATTCGACCTATAAATTCGACCTTACAAAAGTTTTTTCCAACGGCAAGACTATAGAAAAATATTATCTTGGTATCACTTGTATTTAAATGTATTTTCTGTGTAACTGCTATCAATAAAAAAAATATATAATTTTCAGACTCGTTTTACCAGTGCCCATGTTTCACAGTGATTCAATTAACTTTTGGGCCGTATTAAAAAATTGCATTGGTAAAGAATTAAGCAAAATAACAATGCCAGTAATATTTAACGAGCCTCTTAGCTTTCTGCAAAGAATGGCTGAGTATATGGAGTATGCTCATTTGCTCAGGGTTGCTGCAGAACAAGAAGATCCTGTTTCCAGATTACAGTATGTCATTGGTAAGTCATGGTGAAATTTGTGTTTTCTTGTAAAAATGTATTTAATACAATGGCTAAGGGGTCTGGGTACAAATATTTTAAAACGCAATAGATGAGGGGACAAAGCCCTATATATAACATTTCGTTATTATGACCAAATAAATTAAAGTTTTATTTATTCCGGTTAATGGATTTTCAGTTAAATTATAAGAAAATAATAATGATTTATAATTTGTTGTTTTTTTTTAAACTTGAAAAGCTTACAACCAAGTACTTACATACTAAGAATACAGAAACAAATATCCTGGGAAGTTCGGATTATCTCCAGATGATAACTCAGAGTGGTAGTCCGTGTTGCTCTGTTGAGAGCTGCTTGAGAGGGATTTATGTTGGGCTAATTTCTCGGGGCAAAAACCCTTAAAATATTTATAAAAAAGTGACAAATTCTCCACAGCTTGTCGGTGAGCAAAAAACGAAAGTTTTCCTATAGAATAGAATCCTTAATAAAACGAAGAGTTCTTCGTTGAATGGATTGAAAATTGCTAAGAAATGTGAAACACACCATGCCCATGGGAACAATATTCCGAAAAGGGTCTGATTTGGAGAGTCTGAGAGCAATTCCAGCATTTTTGAAGCTACTGTGGTTATGAATTTAATGTGTTTATGCCAATTAAGGTTATTTTTTTGAAGTAACACCCACAAGGTTAAATGATTCTTTGGTCTGCATCTCATACGTAGCGGATAAGTATTGGCAGACTTTTTACGCGACAGCGAACGTAAATATGTTTTATAGTCAGTAAGGTGGACAAGACTTTTGGAGCTCTAATCTAATAACTTTTCAAGACCCTGGTCTTCTTTTTTAAATCCTACTTAGATACTGGCTTGAGAAACTCCATATTAAAGTAAAGGATACTATCACCAACAAAACTATGGATAAGACTTATCGTGGAAGAGAAAAAATCGTTGATATGAAGAAGTAATAAATTTGTGTAAATACTGTGCTTTGGGTACCCCACCATTAATTTGGTGAAAGGTAGAAAAGTGGCCATCAACAATAACCGAAATATGTCGATAAGAATGAAAACTGGAGAGCCAGAGTGGGAAGGAACTTTTTTAAGCAGCTCATCATGACAAACCTGATAAAAAAACCTTGGATACGTCAGAAGCAACAATCTGGGATTTACCAAGGAACTTAAGTTGTTCCAGTTGTGTGGGACAAAGGAAAGAAGACCTACTGTTGATCTTTTGTTACGGAATCCGTACTATCTGTCAAGTATAATTTTGTGTTCTTTTATATATATTTTTTAGTTTGAGAATCGATTAACTTTTTTATTACCTAGCAAACAACTAAGAGAATAGATATAGGTCTATAATTATTATTATAGAAAGGATTTTGGGTCCTTTCTTGGGGATAGGGTGCACACGTGAAGCTATCTAGTTTTCCGGAAAAATGCTCGTGTCATAAGAAATTTAGAAAAGCGAGATTATTGCAAGCTCTGAAGGACATTTCTTAGGACTATTATTGTTATGCCATTTAGTCCAGACAACTTCTTGGCATCTGCAGTAAAAAGAAAGGATTTGCTGACCTGCTTGACCTTAAAAATGATTTCTAACATTTTATGAGAAACAGAAGTAATTTTTGAAAAAGGCAGATTAACGGGAGGATCAAAGTTAAAATTGGCAGCAAATTGTTAAGCAAATAGTTTAGTTTTGCCTTTAGAGATGGAAATAATTTCATTTTTAAATATTGGTGGTGGAAAAGAATAATTAGAATAAGGGTTTTGACTAATGTTTTTGGCAAAGAAACCAGAAAGATATATTGCCGTTCGAGAAATACGGAGTTTTTTTTCGTAAATAATCTTTGTACTTTATAAATCAAGAACTAATGTCTAACTAAATAAACTTGATATAAGTAATTTACAAAATACATTGATAGATAAGATATTTGACAAATCAGAATCGATCAAGCGCGCGTGTTTAATATGTAATGTCGCTATTTGTCACCAGTAGGTTAAAATGTTAGGGTTTTTTTCAGATAGAGTAAGTATTGACCCTCCTTTTTGAGATGTGTTTATTCTAAATAATATATATTTTTACGTCCTAACTATTTGTAATTAAAACCCGTAACATAATAAATATTTTTTTCATAGGTTTTGCTGTAAGTGCACTAGCATCAAACTGGGAACGCCTAGGAAAACCCTTTAACCCTCTATTAGGCGAGACTTACGAGCTAGAAAGAGAGGACTTCAAAATTATCTGTGAACAAGTTAGTCACCATCCACCAGTATCCGCTTTCCACGCTGAAAGTGACGACTGGTATTTTCACGGTTCCATCCATCCTAAACTAAAATTTTGGGGAAAAAGTGTCGAAATACAACCTAAGGGAACTGTGACAGTAGAATTTCCAAAGTAAGTTTTTTTTCATAAATTTAAATGGCGTTAAAAGTTTTTTTTTTAATTTTGGGAAGTCTACGACCGCTTAAAGCCTAAGTAATAATGTATTGAAGGTGACATAGGGTATCTATATCAGTTAAGGTCATTCTTAAAAATAACGCTCACATAACCCTGCAAATGTTTGCCGCTTATAAATAAGGGATAATAATTATGAACTTGAGGCAATAAATTAGAAAAGATTTTCGTGCTTAGTGTCAAAATATAACCGCAATCGATTGGTTTTCGCAAAGTCAGTTCTACCCAAATTAACCTGAGTATTTACTTTCATGGATATTTTCATTTCATGTATACAGTAAACAGTGAGTCTGAAGTTTTAGCGTGTATAATTATCGATATTTTAGACTTAAAGAAGCATACACTTGGACAAATGTTACTTGTTGTGTCCATAACCTGATTATGGGTAAAATGTGGATGGAGCAATGTGGCACAATGGAAATAATCAGTCATTCATCTGGTTACAAAGCTCATTTGACATTTAAGCAAGCAGGTGGAAGTTCCAAGGACTTACATAGAGTCGAGGGATATATTTCGAATAAATCGTAAGTACAGACCCACGACCTACTTAATGGAAATTTATTATATCAGACTTTTAAAAAAGCAACATTTTTGCTTAATTAAATTGTTACTTTTTAATAGGGCCCTTGCACATATATTTTTTTATATACTAAAAATAACTCTTTATACCTAAATTATACTTCTGCCAAATATGTTTTATATAAAATTTTATAACAGCGTTACAAGCATTTAAAATTTAAATAAAAAACCTTCGCGCAAAAACGATACCTACGTCACGACCCGCTAACCACACATATTTACAATGCCTAGTCGATACAAGGAACTGCGGCTAAGCTCCAATATTGCATATCGCATGAGAGCGAAGTAAGTAAAATCCAAGCGGAGCTAATCTGGATATTAAAACACAGAATTTTTTATAAGTGGATAAGTATCATATCCATTTGTTTATTAAAAAAGTAAAATATTACAATCTGTTAATTTTTGTTTAACAAAAATACCTGAACAAAAAATTTATTGCATTAGTTCAAAAAGCCGGTAATCATGATAACATACCCGGTGTGCTCTTCTCAAACGATAATCAACAGACTTTAGAGATTCAGGCCTTTTTTGTGATTTTTTTTTGTTAATTGCTATGAATTTTAATGGTGTAAATACCCTTTACATTTATTATGTTACATATTTAATCGATATTAAACCGATTTATCCTTAATCGGAATAAAAGAAAGCGATAAACTTTCTGTTTTTGGTCTAAATAAAAAAAAACTCATTTGGTCGAACGACAAATTTAAAAGGTCAGACGTGAACATTAAGTTGTAATTACGCCAAAACTATTTTTTTCTAAGAAAAGATATTTAGTAGGTGGTTCTTTAATTGGCGCATTATGCTAGAAAAAGTTAAATATATAAAAGTCTGTAAGTCATAATTATATCCTAAATATTATTTTCAGAAAGCAGAAGTTGTTTTATATCTACGGAAAGTGGACCGAGTATATTAAATGTACCGATTATAATTCTTTTGAAGAATATACTAGGGAAAATTCTCACAAGTTTAAAAACAGCGATCAAAGAAGTAAAAGTCCAAACGACTCACCCTCGCATACCTCAAGAAAAATGTTACAAAAGTTTAATAGCTTAAAGGTGTCATCATTTCGCTCTCAAAACTCCACGCAAGAGGTACGTTTTGTCGAAGTTTACAACATTAAAATATTAGTCACTTTGCGAAAGTCTTTGTAGCTTGAAAAAAATGTATTTCAACTACTTCGTTATAAATTGTTTTCCAACATTGGTTTGATATGCTAATTTATTAAAAATTTTAAAAAATATTCTTTCTAGCTGCACTACAAATTCAACAATGCTTGACTGTACCAGTCAAGTTCACTTTTTTCGGAAATATATGCTTTGTGACCACAAAGTTTCTTTAAAGTTCTGTAGACCCAGTTATAATATACTTTTAAATGCAGTCTACGTTTACAGTAAGAACGAGCCACTCTGTACGCATGTCAAACACTGAGTGACGCCACTTATGTTGTTGTTCTGTAAACTTTGGTTTTCTTATTTTTAATTTAGTTTCTAAAACTGTAGACTGAAGAAACAGAAGATCTAGAGGAAGTTCCCAAAGGCGACTCACTGTCTATAGACATTCCAAATTCTACAACCATATGGAAGGTAAACCCGAGACCCCTACAAAGCGGTGATGTAAGTACCTTCGATTTACTTAAAAAACGTTTTTTAATCAAGTTTTATTTCTAGTACTATCAATTTACTGAATTTGCAATGTCATTAAATGAACTGGACCCAGGAATGGAGAAAATTCTTTGCCCCACAGATTCCAGGTTGCGACCAGACATCAGAAAATTGGAACAAGGTGACATAGATGGAGCGGCAATAGAAAAAACAAGACTTGAGGAAAAGCAAAGAGACACAAATAAAAATAGGAAAGGAAAACATGCTGCTCCGTGGACACCAAGGTAAATACCTAACCAAATTTGTGTTACTTTTTAATCTATATTAGAATATAAATTCAATTTATCTGCCATTCAATCTGAAGATATAGCTCAAAATGTGCGATAAAACACCGTACATTTTCTATTTTAGATGGTTTAGACAAGAGATAAACCCATATACTCAACAGGAAGATTGGATCTACAATGGTAACTATTGGAAAAGACAATATCCAGAAGACCCAGACATTTTTTAAAAACATCTTATAATACACAAATTAGGTATTTAAGGTAGTGAAGAAGTCCACAGATATTTCTAGAAATCTCTGGAAAAAAAACTAATTCTTCATGGTGTAGCACTTAGAAACAGATATTTCTTACAAATATATATATAAATATATTTATTTTTACTGAAAAACTATTAGCGAAACTTCTTGTGATAAATGAGAACTGATATCATTTTGTCTATAATAATAAAAAAATTGTTTTATTAAAACAACACGTAAATGTAGAAAACTCTTATATCGTCCACGTTACCACAAAGGGGTTTATCTAAAATATGAAAAACGATATTAACTACGTATCTGCAAACTCTTACACACAAACGAATCTGTCTTTTATGTTTAAACAAACTTTGTTTTTGCACTCGTATATTTTAATTTATTAGAAAATTTAGGATGAGTCAAAACCATAAACATACTATTTTATAGTGCGCTTGCGCACCTTGTGTCCTTTTTTACGTTTAGGTAATAGGGGCTTATGTACAATTCGTAAACGTATTAATTCTAAAGTGCTGGTTTGCGATTACGTATTTTGACCAAGTTTAACTGTCCCTTATTAATTTCATTGTTAGTAAAATCACTTATAGTAATTCTTAAACCTATTTTTTAACTTTTGTTACAATGTTCAACTTAATTCATAGACTTTATTACTCATTTATTTACATAAATAGTTTATTTATTCGGGGGTTTATTGATAAATCGTTAGCCTGAAATAGAAAAAAAAAATAAAAATGAAAATAGTGTCTTATTAAACATGTTTTCTTAAAGTAAGAATATTACTACAACATTTCTTTTATATTTTTTAAGTTCTTGAAATAACAAATTTTTGTAGCTCCGCAAGCTAGTTCTCCACAATTACTATTACTTTGCAATTTTTTCAATTTATAGGAAATATATTAGACGGAAGGAGCCAGATTCAATAAATAGGGAGGTTAATAAGGATTGGAAACTTTAGATCATTTTTTAAATTTATTAAAAAAAAGTCACCTTTTATTTTTTTGTGTTTTTTTTGTTTTTTTTTTATCAAGTATATCATTATACATGATATTTATTTTGTAAATCTTTCTAAAAACTGAAACAAACGCTCTTTGAGCACATTTTGTGCACAAAACTTCTTGGAAAACCATTGACTATTGAATGCGCCTCTGGGTTATTAGAAAAGCTCATTGTTTTTAAGTATAACATCAGATAAGAATATTGTTGTGTATACAGGGGGTTCCTTAATGACATGCTAATATTTAAGGGGGTGATTCTTGGCCTCATTTTTAGAAAAAAACTTGCTATGAACGTATGTCCTAAAAGTCTTAACTTTTGAGATACAGGGTGATAAAGTTAAAAAACAATCAGCTTTTTACTAATAACTAAGATCTTATTGTAGTCATCTTAATGAAATTTGGTACATGTCTTCTATGTATTAAGGTGCATTTTCCGATGTACAAAATTTTTTGAAAATTAGAAATTTTTTATTTCTGGAAGCTCTACAGAGTAATCTTCCCGATCCATTCCATGACCGTTGATTCCACGACTTCCTTAAAATTAAATGGAAGTGTGGATAAGCTGTTTCGATCTCTTGGCCCTCAGTTCGCTTGGCCTTTGACGACGTTGACGATGTCTTATATCATATATATATATATATATATATATATATATATATATATATATATATATATATATATATATATATATATATATATATATATATATATATATATATATATATATATATATATATATATATATATATATATATATATATATATATATATATATATATATATATATATATATATATATATATATATATATATAGGCGCAGAAAAGGTGATAAAATGTAAGCTATTACAACTGTATCAGGGCTAACTGAAAATCAATATCCCCTCGTATGTAGAAATTTTAATAAAAAATCCGAAATTGTAAAAATACAATTAATGTGCTGTTTTAACTTAAATCTATATGGATATACAGAATAAGAAGAAAAAATATATGTCACTGGCATTTTACCAAGACCACTATGGTTTTTTCCTCTGTCTGTGTATTATGGCCTAAGCTGTAAAAAGGTATACGCCTCTGTGTGATAGTTAAGACGATTTAAATTCTAAAAAATGACCTGCAGCATCTACTTTAGTCAATTAAACTACGGGATTGTTATTGAGATTACAGTAGTCAGATAAATTATAGATATTAAGCGTGTTTCACTTTTTATTATTACACCCAAATTACTTTTCCAAAAAACCAGTAGATCAGCATAAGTATAATTTCCTTATGCTGATCTGTTGGTTTTTCGACACCTCTGATTGTGACATATCTCTTTGCAGATGCTTTAGCTAATTGTTACTATTAAAAGTTACTGACAGATGTAACTGCTATGTTTTTGTCGTAATTTAAAACAAACCAATATGGCACTAACCAATATTCACTATATCTTACTGCTAAATTTAAGTTACAAAGTTAAGAAATCAAACGTTAAGTATTCTAATGAAAAGTGAGACAGTGACTGTATTTAAAAAAAAACGCCATGAAAAAATTGGATTTGTTGTCAGTGAGTGCCAAAATTGTGGGACGAATTTGGTTACATAGAAAAGCTTTTAGTGCTTCCATATTAGGATATTAAACTTATTAATAAAATGATTGGACTAATTAGGATATTTTAATAATTTAAAATTGTTACAGTATTAATTTTTTGTTTTTAAAAAGTATATCCTTTTACTTTCCGCGTTACTTTTTCATAAACAGATAAGAATACCAATGCCTAGAATATTCACATATTAGGATATATAATTTATATAGGTAGCACCAATAATAGGTAATAAAAAAATTTTGTCCTTAATGTAATAAATTTGCATTGGTATATTTGCATTTCTTCTTGTTTAAAAACGCTCCGTACAATAAATATATTTAAAAAATGCGGTACTGTTTGGTTTTAATGTTTAATTTAATTTAAACATAAATTAATTTAATTAAATTGCTCTCATAAAGGGTTGTAATTTTTCATAACCTAATTTAAACTTACACTATATTGTTTTGTTTTATAAATATTTTTTAGATAACTTTTTAGTCACAATTTTTATGTTTTATTTGGCAATATTAATTTCTGTTTTGATATGTTTTTTTTTTAAGTAACAAGATAATATCAAAAGATATTTTTACTATTTGGGTGCATACGATAAATGGGTTACTCCTTTGAACATTTAAAAGAAGAAATATCCGTTTTTTGGGTTAATAACTATGTCTCTCCGCCCAGATTTAATGCCCATGGGTCATGGCAGTAGGGCTGTAGCGAGTTCACAGCCAGAAAATAGATTTTTAACTTTAAGGCATTGCCTAAGCAGTTACCAACCGATCTCTGAAGCCGGGGTAAAATTGCAAATTAAACAACTGGCTTTTGAATCAAACACTTTTTTTTGGCAAAAAAATGTTTTCACACCTTTTCTCTATGCACAGTACCTGGTGTACCCAGGTAGGTCAGGCAATCTTACTTATCTGTCCTATCTAGACAGCTATGTAAAACTACCTGAATCAACTACTTCATGAAACAGTTGTCATGGGCTGTTGGACATCGACAAAATTAAATAAATTTCAAAAAAAATGATCCGTATAGCAACCGCTAAAACGGTATACGTGGTCTGCATGTTGTCATATTTTGTAAATTATCCCAGGTGTCAATAAAGCGAGTATAATAGAAACATTGAAAAACAATTTTCCAAAATTCATGTTTTCTTTTTTATATTATTTAAAAACTTTAAAACTCTAATTAAAAAAATATAAAGAAACTATACATGAAGTACGCAAAGAAAATAATGAATAAACATATTTTTGGGTATTACTGCTTGTTTCTGTAGTATATTGTAATAACGTATTTTTAGAGCGTTTTTTCTGTCGATGAATAAGTACTCCAACATCCCTACTGGCAAAACCCGTCATGTCTGTGGAGAGAATCATGGTGGATATAAGTGAAACCCATGTTTTCTTTTCAATGTATTATAGGAGCTAAGCACAGTTTCAGTATTAAAATAATTTAAAAGAAACTACTTTCAAAGAAAAACTTCCAAAGTATTTTTGGTAGCATTTAGTTTTAAAGATTTAATATTCAATCATAGATCCTTTTCTAAAGAAGTTATGACGATAAGGGTTAATGTTGACGATAAGTTTCACAAAATTAGTAAGTTTCCGAAAAGACTAACGGCCGAGTGATGATCGCGTTGTTAAATTTAGCAATGGTCTTAGCAGTTTAGAATGTTTAACAAAACGTCATTGTCATTGTTATTAAATGATTTAAGTAGGCAACCTGTTAAAATCTGACATTTTGTTAAACATTCTAAACCGTTGTTAACTTTTAACAATTTGCTAAGTTTGTAAAAGCTAATAAAATCATTGAATAACACTGACAATGACGTTTTGTTAAACATTCTAAACTGCTAAGTCCATTGCTAAATTTAACAACGCGATCATCACTCGGCCGTAAGACTATTAGTTTATTTTTCGTTAAATTATGTTTAAATTTTCTAGTTTTATGTTAAAAAAATATATTTAAGTTGTCACAAGTAAATGTAAGCCCTTGAACGACAATTTTTCTTGTGATTAAACTGAAAAGTAATTTCTTTTTACTCAATAATAATATAGTGCAAGAAAAAAATATAGAGGTCACTTATCTAATCTCTATATTGTCTGCATTTTAATGCACCAAAAGTCCGATATTTTACAAAAAAGTGTTGCTCACTTATGTGTAATGTATGCATAAATGCTTAAATGCAATAAGTGTTGTTCATTGAATCGTAAAAACCTGTATAGTAAACGCAATTAATCTATATATTTTTATTTTATATCACAAAGGGCAATAATTGGTGTTACTTTTCTTTAGATTGCAAAAATTTTAGTAACGGTTTTGGGCATTATTAAAAAGGTTGTGTTGTTGTTTTTTTAATAAAAAAATTAGAACTAGAGAGCATTAAAATATAAGTTTCGATGTTACTCTCGTTACATTTGTCACGGTTTGTTTAAAAAGTATATTATACAATAAACTATCCAGAAAGATAATCCCATGTTAATAATATAAAATATAGTATGTATTTTAAAAATAAAGATCTATGTTTAGAGATAAATAGAGCTTTAACTTGGCGAAAACCTGCTTAAAACTCTATTATAATAAAAGACCAGGGTGGTTACTTCAAACTTAACAATTAAATTGTCAGTGGGCAAAGTTTGAAAATACCACCTTAAATCCCAAAAAATCTGTTAGTAGAACAGAGAGAATTTTTTTTTAGGAGTCAATGTTTGGGAACACTAGGAAAATTATGTTGGAGGTAAGAAAATTATCTTTTGTTGGAATATTAAAAAGTTTATTTAATAACCTAGTCGTGTATTTAATTTGTCCTTAAATCCTATTTTAAAACCTCCATATCCACCCCCAGTGTAATTTAATAGTTAGATTTATGCCTACGTGGTTAGGTTAAAAAACATACTGTACATTTTCATAAATTTATTGCATTTCAAACCTTACAGCAAAAGACATCACAGTAAGCAAAAACAACAAAAACTTAAACTAACTAAAACTAAACCCAAAAAAAAAATGTATTCCTAGGTACTAAGTAAAACTAATAAAAAACTGATATAGTTCAAATTTGGAAATTTTAAATGTATTTTTTTAAACAAGTAAAAACATGCTGTCGTTTTCAATTTAAATCCTATCAGTATTATCACAGATCACTTAAGAAAAGGTATCATTTTGCACTGCAACGTCATTAATGGTATTCACATGATTTTTTTTTATATTTTGAACTTGACCGACACGCTTTAAAAGCATAGAAGTAGGCATGACACAATAATAAAATATATTTTTTAAACTAAAAAAAGGATTTACCTGAGATAACTAAGGCGAAAAACTTAGTTTTTATAAAAAAATTCTTAATATAATAGTTATTTATGATATAAGTGTTAAAAGTACAATTTTAGGGCACAAATGCCAAAGTTCACTCACTCACTTCGCTCATTCTGCAACTCACATGAGTCCCTTAAAACGTACTTTTAACACAAATATCATACAATATTTTTTCTACAAACGCAATAATGCAGTTAAAAATTAAATTATGCGAAAATTTGTTGGCATTTATTAATGAATTCCAAGAACCGTTGTTGATGCTGGTTGGTTACGGCATGTTTACTGCAAATTTGATACATTGTGTCAGTTTTAGCTCGTTTTAGCTTTAACTTAAAATCAACTTGAAATAGAAGAAAATGTAGGAGAAATTATTGGTTGCATCGATTCATTTAAAGGGATAGATGAAGCGGCCAGTAGAATATCGCTGGATTGAGTGCCCAGAAAATCTCGTGTACAATATCAATTAATATAAATGTTAGTAAATAAATAAATGTTGACGTTACCTTTCAAAATTTGGCATTTCTTTTTTAAGACTAGTACTTTAAAATGTTACTTTAAGGCACAAGTGCTTTAAAGTAACATTTTTAAGGCATCTAGATAGTGTTAAAATTAAATTTTTAACACGTGAGTAGAAAAAATAATTTATTATCAAAATTAAAATTTTAAAAAACTTTAACCAAAATTAAAAACACAAGAACAGGCTGTCATTTGCAATTTAAAACTTACCAGTATTGTTTCTAATCATTTACATAAAGATATCATTTTGGGCTGCACTATTATTAATAATACTCAAAAGATACATTTTTTTGGTTTAAATTTCACTAATTCGTTTTAAAAACATTTAAGTAGTCATGGCATAATAAACAAATGTAATTAACAAAAAGTACTTTGCTTTGCTAACAAAGACAAACAATTTTGTTCTTATAGTCCGGGAGCCGGCAATGTTAAAAGTTCCGTAATCGCGGATTTGCAAAATTAATAGCTTTTAGTTATAGGAACACAATGCATTCGGTAAGCATCGATTTAGTTGGCCGAAAATTAAAAAAAATATATTAAAAAAAAGCAAAAATGTTTTTCCGCCATCGCGGATTTCAATAAAAAACGGTGTATTCTATAGAAAATTTTGTAATTTAACGTAAAAAAATTAGCTTACCAATTTTATCCAGCCGAAAGAGCCCGGCTTACCTATTTAAAAGATGTGATTGAGGGGTAAAATTTTCCCATCATTCCAGATTTGTTTTTTTTATGTGTTTCTTTTTATGTGAACTTTAAAAATATAAAACTGGTAAGCCCGATATTTCCGGCCGTTTTTAAACACGCGTACCAAAATATTTTTAAAGTTCACATAAAAAGAAACAAATGAAAAAACATTCCGTTAAATAGGTAAGCCGGGCCCTTTCAGCTGAATAAAATTGGTAAGCTAATTTTTTTACGTTAAATTACAAAATTTCCTATAGAATACACCATTTTTTATCGAAATCCACGATGACGGGGAAACATTTTTGCTTTTTTTTTATTAATTTTTTAAAAATATTTTCGGCACAACTAAATTGAGGCTTACCGAATGCATTGTGTTCCTATAACTAAAGGCTATTAATTTATACAAAAATTTTGCAAATCTGCGATCACGGGACTTTTAAGATTGATGGCTCCCGGACTATTATAAGAAAGAAGTTCTTAACACTAACTGACACTAATTTATTATCAAAACTAAAATTAAAAAAAAAACAATAAAATTAAAGGGAAAAAACTAGCGATCATTTTGAATTTAAATTTTTTAATATTGTTTCTGATTTTAAAAATAAAGGTATCATTTTTTACTAAAACGTCATAAGCATTTTAGTAGTAATAGCACAATAATAAAATGTATTTTTTAAATAAAAAAAATTGCCTTTGTTCTTAACACTTCGTAAACTAATATTTACGAAAATAATCAATCAAAATTAAAAAACAAAAAACATTAGGCTATATTCAATTTAATTTTTATCAGCATTGTTTCTGATCATTTCAAAAAAGGTATCATTTTCGACTGCAACGTCATTAATGATCTTCAGAAGATTAATTTTTTCGTTTTGAATTTGACTGATGCGTTTTAAAAGCATTTTGGAAGTCATGGCACAAAAATAAAATTTGTACGCAATAAGGCCAAAGAGAAATACAGCCCCGAAAGTAATAAGAGCTGTAAAAAAGAAATACATCAAATCGTCAAACGTTTTTCCGAAAAGAGTGCGGCGCTCTGGATTGTAAATCATACGGAACATCTTATAGATTCTGTTGGCAAACATCAACTGTGGTAATCCAACTTCAGAGCTCACATGAATAACGACCTCAGAACCATTTTGTTGTTCTTTAATGTTCATCTTGTGTTGGATTGCCTTGGCAATCTGGTCGATCGGCATCTCCATCTGTTGATAAGCTTCCAAAATATCTTCGGAACTTGGGTTGTAGATTTCTTCTATGTATTCTTCAATAACTTGTTCGGTAACGTTGGCAGACATTTTCTGAATCTTTAAAATAAAAGAATAAAATAAAGTAGTAATCGTTTTATCGAAAAAAATAATTATCTACTTAGTCATTAGAAGGCATTACATTGCAAGCTTTTCTTTTCTTAATATACAGGGTAAAAAAAAATAAAGCCCATTTTTATAATATGGTAAACCAAAACCAATTAACATTTTAATTTGCACAGCTAAAAGTACAATACAAAAACTGTTTTTTCAAATCTTACTAAAACAAAATTCTTTGCATAAAATCATAAATGTAAAAAAAGGATCAGCTTTTTGCCTACTTCACTTTTACATAAAAAATAAAGATGTAAAACAAGGCCAAGTTTAATCACTCAACATACTTTTTTTAATTATACAGGGTGGACCATGTTTTTGATGACAAATTTTGACAGTCGATAGAACACCTTATTTTATGGAAAAAAGTTCATAAAAATATGTCGGCAGACGTTTCAGATTTGAGATATAGGGTGTTTCATTTTAGGTCATCAAGATCACTGGCGTAGGTAAGGGGAGGAGTAGAGTGGGTAATTACCCCCGCCCAGAAAGGTTAAAACAAATTAAGGATTTAAAAAACCAAAAATATTGATCTCTTCTATATTATTTTCCTGAAATAATATGTTTATTTCATTCATTTTGATAAATTTGCGTCTTGTTTTGTCTAGCAATGTCCAAATTGCGACAAATTTTACTCATTGGATGAAAATAGAACAAAAATTTCCTATAAGCAATTTTTGTAAATTTTTATCTATTAAAAAGACTATTCCTTACGTATTGTATTACAGTTCTTTATAAAAATGTTGATTACATTTTATCCGAAAATAATGTATTTTATCGAGTTAAGTCAAGATTACCTTATATATGTAAGAAACTAAGAAATTTAAAAATCATTTACTTTAAGAAAATCTAACGTTGACATAAAAAATAATAAAAATATCTTATTTAATAACCAGTGGCGCAGCCAGGATTGTGTTCTGTGTGGAAGGAGGCTTAATGGAGAAAAATAGCGTATAAAAATGCCAAAAAAAAGAATTATTTTAAAATATTACGTTTAGTTTTGTTAGAGACATTTTGGTAACATAATAATTTGACACTTTTAAATAATTGGTATTTTTGATAGACGTAAGCCTTATTCCCGCTACTTTGGATAAAAATGTTGCATAATATTTTTAGGTAGGTCGCTTGGGGGGGCGGTTAACCCCAAAACCCCTCCCATGGCTGCGCCACTGTTATTAGCTAAAGTTCCTAAGTGTGATAAGTTTTTATTAATGCAACTTTCATATTTTAAAATACATTTAAAAATCACCATCTTGATGACCTAAAATGAAACGCCCTGTATTTTGAAACTGAAGGGTTTGCCAACAAATTTTTGTATGCAGTTTTTTCAATAAAAAAAAGGTATTTGACTGTTTAAATGTGTCTGCTTTTAAAACAAAAAAACATGTATTTTCGTAAAGTTCAAAATCCCTTTTAAATAAAACAGGATACAATAAGAAAATAATATGAGTTTTAATTTTTTTTACCCCAAAAATTTTAATAATGACGTACAACTTAAAATATTTGAATATTTTCCCTTAACCCCCTCTTTAGCCCCTTTATGCCCGGATACCAAATTATTTATAAAGTTAACTTATTTTAGCTGTGAAAAAAAAAATAAATTAAATATCACACAAAGAAGTAACACTTATCTCCTTCACCCCTTTTTCTTTAAGCGATACCAAAAAAAAAAAAAAAAAAATGCGTCGATTATAAGGTATCACCTCTATATTAAATTTAAAATTATTATCTTATTTTGTAAGGAAATTATAAATTCAACTGACAGACTGACAGATGAAAAAATACAATATTAAACATTAATTAAAAAATTAGTAACATTCTATTTTCACGATGGTAACAAATTATAAATATTTAAATCAATATTATTAAATAAATTTACATTAATTTAAAGAAAAAAAATCGTGTATTTTTAACATCAAAATAAGTGGACCAAAAAAACTGTTTTATGTAAAAATATACAATAATTTTCACTTAAAAAATATAAACTGCATTCATTTTTTAATGTTTCAAAAAATTGGATAATCAAAAAATTAAATACAACTTAAAAAGAATTAAAACATTATTTAAAATATATATTTTTACCTTAGTATTAATTTGGAACCACAACACTGACAACTGACAGATAAGACTAAGCAAAAATGGGTGCGCCCATTTGAGTCGACTTAAGATATACTTTCCAAAACTCTATCCTTTTCTAGCCTGTCTTTTTCTAATCACACCACCATCGAATGGAAAATTTTAGGCGATAGATTGATAAAGCCTTTGTTTTACAATACATTTGCACTTGCTTGTATACGACATGCAAGAACAAAGGCGGAACAATATTTTTTTATAAAAAATACACCTGAAAATAAATTATTCACACATTTCTGGTTGTTTTAGGTTATTTTTTTATTTCTTAATTATAGAGCTTATATTTTTCTTACTAAGTCCTATTTTTAATGGACCAAAAGTTATAAAAAATGATTTTTTAAAGTGATTATTTTCTTTTTTCGCACTTCAATGCAGAAATTCATACCACTTGCATATTAGAGTAGATAACGAACGGTGTCCTGGTATAAGATTTTCTAGAATAAAATTTTATGAGCTTTTGATGGTTCCAAAGGTTTTTATTTAACAGTTCTTCATAAATCGAATGATAAGTTTTATATCTCCGATAAAATGTTTGAATATTTGCACGTAGTCCATGGGTTTAGAAATGGCAAAAAAAAAGACAAGTCTGACATATAATAGCATATATATTTTTAAATAAATACGAAAACACATGTATTAATGACATGTAAAAAAAATAACAAAACAAACAATAAAAAACAATAACATTAAAGACGCACAGCTCCATAAAGGGTAAAATACAATATTTGTACTATTTCTTAAGTATTACATACAAGAGCTTTTTCTCAAAAAGCCAAATTATAGGATGGTAATCTTTATAAACATTTAAATAAACAAATATGCGGTGTGTTAGCGCACAATATCTTTAAAGTTACTACACATAGTAATAAGACAAAACATTCTTATAAACTCACTCCCTTTAGGGGGACTATAGCCCCCATAGCACTTTTTTTTGCTTAACTTCTTTCCACCCAATTTTCTAAGTTTCATAAGGTCACAATGTCATTTTTTTCCGATTTGATATTTTAAAATTTTCTTTTTTTGTTATCACATATTGAGGAGGGTAAGGGGGCTAAGATAAATATTGCGACAATTTTTTATTCTTAAGCTTTACCCGATTTTTTTTTTGTATCGAAATAAGGAAATTTCGTAGGTTTTATACATAAAAATGGTACTTCAGGTCATTAATAGAATGTACAATTCTAAATTGGATGACTTTTTTAAATTATTATTTTCCTTGTTTTTGTTCAGTAGCACATATTATTATGTTATTATAACTCGAAAGAACAATTACATCAATCGACTTTAACCGAGAGTAACTTTTTTGTGAAAAAGCCATATTTCATAATTTTCCGCAAACCTTAAATAAAGGTTAAAAAAAATTGAAAATGCAACATTATAACACTCAAAAAAATATTTATTTTTAACAATTTTAAAAATATTTTGCAAAAACTAACGTGAGAACGTTTTGCCTTAATGCGTAGAATTGCTTTAAAAATTTGGTGCGCTAATACAGAGCGAAAAAATTTGAAGCTCACCAGTGGATTCTCGTTAACCTTAAAATATAGTTCTTAGTTATTTGGTGTGGAATTAAAATTTTGATATTTATTAAAAATATCTAATTGTAAGAAAAATAAAATTGTGCGTTTTTAGTTTTTTTTTTCAGTTTTACTAATGTTGGATAAAAGCTGAAAACACTTTCTCACAGTTCTTTTTTAAAGCATCAGAGTACGGTGCTGGTTTTTTTCTAAGGACCTTAGATTAATTCATTTTATCTAATCTGAATAATTTTTAACCCTTTTTTAAATGTATCTCTTCTTGTTTGAAAAAATGGCTACTCAATCAAGTTCTTTTAGGTTTGATTTTAGTTAAAGAAAAGATCAGAAAAATCAAAATAAAAAACGCACAATTCATTTTTCTAGGGATAAATCCGAAAGCAAAAGTGTTTTTACAGTTTAAAAGTTTCCTTGGGTGAAATTTCTTTGCTTTAACTTTTTAAATTACGCACGCGAATTTTTTTTAATTGCCGCAATTTTCTTTTCATGCAAGAAATATTCGGCCGTCGCCATGTTTTTTGCAGCTGCCGGCTATTTTTGTAAATATTCTAGTGATTTTTAAGGTACCAACCTTAAAATACTTTAAAGGTTTACAAGTAACTTAATCTAGAAGAGCGTCGATTTTTGGTTAAATATATTTATAAATAAGAACTAAAAAATACAGTTTATATTTAAGAATTTTAAAAATAAATAAATAGTTTGTTTAGAAATTTCAGTTAGTGAATAAACATAATTGTCAAAAAAATTTAAGCAATGATTTTCAAACTATGAAGCTACAAAGACGATTAAAAAAAAATTCAGCAAGAAATCTTTTAAACTGTAAAAATATTTTAAGTGAAATATCAAAATTTTTAAAACGCTAAATAATTAAGCATTAAGATATAAAACTTTCCCATAAATAAATATTTGCCTTCTCTCTTATGGTAAGGATCGAATTTGTTTTACTCTGTAGATAACAAAAATATTAAATATACACATTATAACAAAAAAATAAATTAAAACAATAACATATTGCACAGAAGAATCTAAATGGGTAAATATCTAATATTATATTCGTATATTTTATAAAAACTATGGTTTTTTTTTTGTATCGCCGAACATTTAACTACCCTTTTAGTATGCTACAATATTAAAATAAATTTTAAACATTCGGCAACACCACCATTCTACAGAACTCTATATTCAAAATTTCTTTTTGGAAGGTCACTTTTTGATCGATTATTACTTTTGGTTAATCTTTACTACAACGCAATAAAATATTAAAATGGTTCCTCAGTTCCGCCTTCGCCTTGTTAGATTTTGGGTAATAATTTTGTTTTTCTGTTTGCATGAAAATCTTTTTCGTCAAACTAATATCATATTTTGATTATCTTTGTAAATTTCAATCACGTACAAAGTCGAAAAAACCTTTGTTTATAAACCTATATACCTAGTCAAGACTGTTGCTTGACTCTTCGAAGACAAGTCTAGAGGTAATTTTATTAAATTAAGGAAAAGGCCAAACCATCTGTTTTCTTGGATCGTGTTGTAAATATAAAATAAACGTACAAGAACATGCGTAGGTTAATGCAAAGCATAAAATACAAGAATCATAAATGGAACATAGAATAACCCTTAGAAAATTGATATACCTTTTTTGCACATAAAACTAGGGTTTACAAAAATTTTTGTCAAAGCCCTAAGTAGAAAAAAAATACTTTTCTTTATTTGCGACGGAAATTAGTACGTGTAAATAAGGCAAAACTTGAAGAAGAAATATCGTTAAGCAGCAAATAAGAAAATTTTTAAAGACGAAAATAAGAAAAAAACACAATAAACAAATTTTTTTAATCGTGTTATATTTTTTTTATATAAAATAAGTTTTTTTGTTAAAAAAAGAAATTTAGTTTTTTAAAATCTTTCTAGATCGCTCATGATTTTTATTTCTCATTTATACACTGTTCTTTCCTTTCCTAAAACCTTATGGGTGATAGGTATAAATCGTTCATATTTGAATTCAGCACAATATGGAAGATAAAAAAGCCAAAAAAATATCAGGAAGCAATAAAAAATTTTAAAATACAGGACAGTGTAACCTAGCGCAGCTCACAAAACAATAACAATAATTTTAAAATAATTTGTTAAAAAGCGGAACTGAACAACAATCTTAATGTACAGCCCTTTTCAAATTTAAGGTAAAACAATTTAAGAGAAGATATTACAGCTATATTAGAGTTTTAATATGCACTAGACTCTTCTATTTAGAGTCACCTCCTAAAATATTTTAGCTTAGTTTTGAAATACCCTGTAAATTTACCGTCAGATTAAAAAAAGAGGCTTCTGGTAAAAAACGAAACTAAAAAAGTGTTATAGGGAAGTTGACCCGAAGATAAATACAATGGTTTTTATAAAGATAACTTTTAGTTTGGTTGAAAAGTTGGTATAATAATAGGCATGTGATTTGTAACAACATTATTCTGAATAAAAGAGTGGTCAAAAAATGACATCCCTAGCTTATGGGCATTTGACATATTACTATCAGGTACAGCGACGCTATGTGAACTATTGAAAAAATTGGTAAAAGAATTTAAGTCAGTTGCAGAGACGTTTTCTAGGGATATATGGGTTGCTTCTTTAATTTGAGGCATCATAACTGTTAGGTTACTAGTTGTATTTAAGGGTTTTAGGGTGTTTTGTTCAGTGTGAACCCTACTGGAGTGTAAAATGGTTTGGTATCGATGTTTAAAGGTCATATTACAATGCTCACAGCAAAATACTTTTTTAGAATGCTTCCAGTAGTGGTGTAGTGCTAGAGAAGCTTTGGTATGATAGCGACTGACTCCAGAATTTCTACAGATCTTACATGTGAGACCACGCCTTGTAACTAACTGCGCCATGTACTTGTCTACTAATTTACTTACACCTAGAGGCGCTTCTGTTGTTAAGTACCCTTTCCATTTTCTGAGTTTGCTGTTCAAATGCCTTAAAACTTCTACTTCATCGGAATCCCAGTATGGTACAACAACCTTCTTAGGTTTGCTTTGTTTCCTGCTTCTTTTGCTGTTGTTTAAAGGTGTTGGTAAAACAACAGGTTTAGCGGTTAAATTCGTATGGACAGCCATATGCGCCATGATACTGTTTTGGTTTTCGAAACACGCGTCACACAACTTGCAAGAATACTTGCGGTATGGATCGACGTTTTCCTTGGTGTCCTCACTTTTGGCGGGAGATGTGGCGACGTGTCGGTGAGTGAATTGATGCGTCTCTAAAGACAAGTCGTCTTCAAACTCGCACCCGCACGTCTGGCAGACGAATAAGGGAAGCTCTGTTTCTTCTCCTCCTGCTTCTTCTTCTGCTTCTGGTTGGCTGGCATCCACACCTCCCGCCTCAAGAAAATCCGACTGAATTCTATGTGTTAAATTTACTCTGCTCGACATGTCTTCAGCGATGCTATTTCTTGAATGAGATTCTGTTTCTGGTTCTGACCCATCGCTGGCTTCCATGTAGCTAAATAGCCTTGCTGCTCCATGCTGCTTGGGCATCTGACTTTTCCAGGATTTTACCTCGTTCTGAAGAAAACGGTTGTGTTGAAGAATTTGGACAGCTGCCGCTGACAAGTCGCTGTTTTTCAAGATACTCTGCGTTTGACTAAAAATAAAACATTTTATTAATTATTATTTAAATTTCAATCAACCAATTTTTAGTGTGTAATATTAATCTAAGGTAAACGGGTAAGCTCTTAATTTAAAGATGTTTTAAAGATCAGCATTTATGATGATTTTGACAGGATTTCTAATAAAATTGTTTATGTAAATTGGTAACAAAATTAATTTAACAGACTTACTGACCTACAGATAGTGCTATTACTCGTTATGCTTGTGGTAGTAGATGAACTAACTGTAGCTGATGGTGTAGTGGTACCGCTGTTAAATGCGTTTGTTCGTAGAATGTTGCTACTACTACTGCTGGTGCTTGTACTTGATGGCATTCCTGTGAGTGCACGATTTCTTGATTCCAATGGACTAAAAAAATATTTATATTTATGCTATTGAACAGTTTATATTATAGAAAGCAAACTTACTGTTGTTCTTGTTGATGAGCAGTCAACTGTGCCAAGTCATCCGCCAAAAAGTTGCATTTTGCACAAGCTCTTTTATTATGGACCTTTAACACATGGGTGGCAAGTCTCTCAGATCTGGCTGCCTTATAGTCACACAGGCCACAAACAAATGGCTTAAGGTGAGTATTCATGTGTCTTTTAAGACACCAATTATCTACTCCAGACCACGAGCAATAGCAACATGAAAACCTTTTTTCTCCCTTTTTCTTGCCACTTTTTGAGGTCAAATTAGGCTTGCCAAGGGTCTTTACATCTGACTGTCGAACTCCGGGTACTGTTGGACTTCTACTTATTCCATTAAAGCCAGGGATTGATAAGGAACTAATTGTCGATAAGGAATTTATGGCATCAGGCTGCACAGCTGTGGAGTTCGAGTTATATTTCTGATAGTAAGACATTCCAGAAGCATTCTTAGGTGGGTGTCTTCTGATTCTATTCAAATCATATGGGTGATCGCGATGCATTCTTAAAAAATGCTTTTTTACGTGGTCCGCTCTGTTAAACTGCTTTTGACAAACATAGCACTGAAACGGTTTTTCTTCTCTATGAATGTTTTCGTGTCTTGTGAAAAGATCTCTCCTGTCAGTTGCATAAGGACAGTAGGTACAACTGTACCTCTTATTAGAAGCCACTGTGGTTTCTGCACTATTTGATACAGTTGTAGATTGACCTAAATTTCCAGAAATGGAGCTTGTAGAAGTCATATTCTGAAACTCTTCTGTGGACACGGTTTGACTTGTTGTGTTGGTAGAGGTCGGCTTACTAGAACCATTATCCATTTTATTTTTTAGTCTTTGAAGGTATTTTACAATATCTTGAAGGACTGGGTTGTCTTTTGTCAAAGCGTCACATGATTCATCAATATTAATGTTATGTTGTCTACCTAGATGTATTCTGACACACCTAGCCCAAGCGCTTTCGTAAGAGCATTGGGGACAATGGAAAGCTCTAAGGTTGGAATGTGTTCCTAACCAGTGTTCTGCCACTCTATGAAGGTAACCCACAGACTCACAATCAGAACATCTATATAGCTTTTGCAATGGATTGTAGGAGGCCACTTTAGATTGTGTCCATTGTAGAGATTCATCGCTGCTTACCCACTTGTCTTCAACTTGGGGTGAAGCATTTAAATTTAATCCTATAGATGTTTTGTGAGCTGGAAAAGTGGTATTTAAAATGCCGGTGGCCGGAAACCCATTCTGCATTAAAGCAGCCAATCCAAAAGCTGTCAGGTGCTCTTCAGGTTTCAAAATAGGGTTATCAACCTCGTAATCGATGGGTGTCAAACCTCGGTCTGTACCTGAAGAAGGTATTCTTTCTGTGGTAGATAAATCTGGAAGTCCGTCTTCACCATACAATTTCCTAGTTATTTCTTTAAACATATCTTCATAGCAGTCTATGGCACTGCCAGCCATTGGCATTGCTACCTCCATAATTGGTGATTATTGTATGTAGCCAATTACTTGGAAAGGAAAATATATTTATCTGAAATTAAAAAAAAAAATAAATTAATTAAATTTTTTGTAATGTGCATAATAAGTATGTTGTCCACTAGTCCTGCGACAACTCAAAACGCGTTATTTGTTGGTCCTGTATATAACAATTTTTTTACCAAGAATCCCATAAATACATATTAATTTTATGTATTACTTTACACATATTGGCAGTTAAGTATTAAAACCTCTTGATCTTTAACAATTTTACCAAATGTAGCTGCCCTATGGGCAACATGTACCTATTTGTTACTATTTTTAAGCAATAAATTCACCCAGACTTTTTTTAGGTAGTTTTACTAATTCTAGGTCCGGTACATTAGTTATAGTCCAGTCAATGACCAGTTTCCTTTCGGATTTTCCCAAACAGCACCGATTTGCATAAAAATTTGGATTCAAATTTTACTTACCCTCTAATACAAAGTTGTCATCGTGCCGAGGGGTGCTTTTTCCCTGGTAGTGAATGCCACCCTTTCTCGGGGGTGAAAAATTTTCATCAAAATAAGTTCGGAAATGGATAGACTAACTAATTCTAAGCAACCTTTGTTTTACAGAGTTTTTTCCGAAAGGCGTTACTTTCCGAGTTATTCGCAATTGAAAATGTCAATTTTTCAACAAAAAAGAAACCCGTTTTTAGACAGTTTTTCGCAAATAACTCGAAAAGTAAGCATTTTATCGAAAAAAAAATAATTACTACCAAAAATGAAGCTTATAAAAAACAACAAGAAAGATGGGTCTATGATGTTCATAGACCCAAAACAAACGGAGTTATAGCCTGTTGAAGGTTGGTTCTTATTCGTCAAATGCCAAAATTGAAAGTTTCAACGTAATATAACCAAAAAACGATGCATTTTTCGGAAAAAGCTCATAAAACCTTTTTTTAAGTACTTTAAAAAACCTTAATTTTTGTTTTTTTTTTATAAAAGTCTCTAGCACCAAAATTAAGCGACTTATGGCCAAAATAAAGTTGATCTCTATTTTTTTTTGGATGAAAAAGAAAATGTGAAAATTACAATTTACTTTATTTATTTGTATATGCTGACCGATTTAAAGTGCATATTTAAAAAAAAAATTGAGCTTAACGTAAAAGAGACATTTTTGTAATTTTGAAAAAATAGCCTTTTCTTCAAAACAACTCAAAAACCCTTAATAATACGTTAAATTTTGAAGAATACAAAATTGTAGGTTTTCCTTTACCAAAAATTTTCGTTTTTTTGTTTTACTGTAGGATAAAAATTGAGTAAGATATGGCCGTTTAAAGTTTGAATGTGTTCGTGAATAGTCACGTTTTCAACCCCTTTCAACCCCAACCATTTAAAAACTAAGGGTTAAAAATAAATTAATGACTGTGACCTTATACCTCTTGAAAAAACCTACAAAATGGGTTTTTGTAGGACTTGATACTTTAAAAATTAAGTGAGTTATGATCAAAAAAGCAGCTACATATTTTTGTAGGAATCAGAACTCGTATATTTGAGTGTTGACAAATCTATATACAGGATGTTACAGAATGTTGTCAACAAAACCCGGGGGCGGGTTTAACATTAAAAAATAGGAAAACAAGATCATATAAACAAGGGTCCGGAATTGCTTCGTTTTTGAGATACAGGGCGTTGAAATTTTTAAAAAATTTTTGATTTTTACTAATTTTTAAAAAATCCTTTTTTCAATTTCCTTTAAATTTGGTGTGTGTGTTTGCAATAGTAATGGGTATCTTTTGAATTAATTACATTTAAAATATTTATTCGATTGGCGTCCCGGAGTATCTTAAGGTCATATTAACGAGAAAAAAATATGTCACGCCACTGCGTTTTATTAGGTTTCAGTTAGTTTTTAGATTGCGCAACTAAAAACTAAAAAAGAAAATAATGTACAATGCTTAAATAATTTTATTAATTAATAATTCAAATAATAACTAAACGAAATACATAATTTACAAAAAAAAATTCTACAAACTAAATTTTTTATTTGTAACAAAAACTAGTGTATTAAGTTTTGAATTCAAATGAAATGCTCGAAATGGCTACCCTGAGCTTCGATACATGCTCTAATTCGCTTTCGCATATTTCTTCTCACTCTTGGAAATATTCGAGGTGTTTGGCGTATTGTTTCACAAGCATTGGTTACACGTTGCACTAATGTGGCCTCATTCGCTATGGGAGTGGAATACACCAGTTGCTTAAGGTGTCCCCAGAGGTAGAAGTCGCACGGATTTAAGTCCGGTGATCGGGGTGGCCAAAGGAATAGGCCCACCTCGCCCAATCAATTTCCTTGGAACGTAAGGTTTAAATAATCTCTTACATTCCGACTGAAATGAGCAGGCGCGCCGTCGTGCATAAACCATAAATGACTGCGAACATTAAGAGGGACAGCTTCTAGAAGGATGGGCAGATTTTCCTGTAGAAAATGCAGGTATGCTTGTCCATCCAATCTGTTGGGTAAAATAAAACCAACCAGATAATTTTCAATAATCCCGGCCCACACATTGATCGAAAACTGCTGCTGGTGCCTCGATTGATGGATGATGTGGGGATTCCCATCCGCCCAGAAATGTTCGTTATGGAAGTTGAAAATACCATTTCTGGTAAACGAAGCTTCATCGGTGAACAAGACAAACGAAATAAATTGCCTATTTTCTGCAGTTCTTTGTCTGAACCACTGACAATACTGTAGTCTGGGTAGAAAATCTGCTTCAGAGAGACCTTGAACCCTTTGTAAATGGTAAGGATATAGCTGGTACTCTCGGAGTATTCGCCATACATTCACATGATTCGTATTCCCCAACTGATTTGCCAGACGCCAGCAGGATTTTGTTCCACCGCTTCTAAAACGTTTTCTTCATTTTCCACATTTCGTGCAATTCTTGGCGCCCCACAATCCACAAAATTGCCAGTGAGTTTTCCCGTTTCTCTCAAACGTATATGGACATTCGAAAAAGTATTTATACAAGGTAACTGACGGCCAGGAAATGCATCCTCACTAGAGGAACGTCTTGCTTCGTGTGAATTCCCGTTTGCTTTTCCGTACATAAAATGAATGTCGGCTAATTCTTCAAACGAATAATTCACCATATTATTTACTTATTTTAAAGGTAACTTATAAAAACTAATTAAAACACTTTGAAAGCAAATTACTAAGCACTCTACAATATCCTCTTTTCGAAAGTTTGACATATGACAACCATTTACAGACGCGCTATCTAGATTATTAATTTTTATTTAAAATTCCGAAAGAAGCCAATTTTAATGATTAATAAATTAATTTTTATCTCAAGAAAACCGGTCGTTAAAACGAAAAAGTCAAAGGCTTTCCAAGTAGAATTAATTTTCCTTTAGGAGACGATAGTAGTTTTTTGCAAAAAAATTTGAGGTGCGCCGATTTTTTTGACTAAAATAAAATGCTTACCACCACGAACGCCACTGACGTGAGAACATTAACGAATAAATTTTGGACAGTTTGAAATTTTGTTGTTTTATGCTAAATTATATTTCGTTTAGTTATTATTTGAATTATTAATTAATAAAATTGCAAGCATTGTACATTATTTTCTCGCTTTTATTTAACCACGCGTTCAGAGAATTATTTTTTTTTTAAAAACGAAGCGAGACTCAAAAAAAAGTACAGAGACAAAAAAGTTTTATTTTTAGTTGCTGCAATCTAAAAACTAACTGAAACCTAATAAAACGCCGTGGCGTGACATATTTTTTCTCATTAATATGACCTAAGATACCCCCCGGGATATATCCAATGGAATAAATATTTTTAAATGTAATTAATTCAAAAAGATACCCATTACTATTGCAAACACACACACCAAATTTAAAGAAAATTGAAAAAAGGATTTTTAAAAATTAGTAAAAATCAAAAAAATTTTTAAAAATTTCAACGCCCTGTATCTCAAAAACGAAGCAATTCCGGACCCTTGTTTATATGATCTTTTTTTTCTATTTTTTAATGTTAAACCCGCCCCCGGGTTTTGTTGACAACATTCTGTAACACCCTGTATATATAATTTGCTAAGGTGGATATATTTATATGTAGGTAGGTATATATATATTTATTTGTCTGTCCACGTGATTCTGAAGTTATGGCTTGAGCTAAAATCATGAAATTTGGCACAGTGATATATCTTTATTTTTATTTTTTTTTTTGTTATTTATATTTAATATGTGTGCTATATTTAAAAAATGCAAGAAAAAATTTTTAAAAATGATATAAAAAAATCCATTTAAAAGTATAATTTTTTTCCTTCCTATTATTGATTGCATATTTTAATCAGTAGAAGTTGTATCTTAAGGGTTGATGAAATAAATATCTTTCCTTTTACTACCTTTCATTACCAAAATTCAAAAAAAAAATATTATAAATTTAAAAGTTTCTTTGTAAGGGGTGGTTTTTATGAGGGTTAAAATGTATAGATAAATGAAAAAAACTAAAAACAACAAAGACACCTTAGTTTAATATTACTATATGATAAAATAAATTTTTAATAGTTTGATGATCTTTTTTAACATTTTTTTTAGGATTTCTGAAATAGGGGTGGTTCTTAGGGGTTGGAATTTGTTAATTTATTACAATTCATTCTTCAGGATGTCAATTAATGTTTATTTAATTTACTTAAAAAAAATTGATTGTAAGCTTAAATTTTACAATTATTTGCAAAGAGGGGTAGTTTTCTTTTCTAAAAAATAGTGAGCAACCAACGACACAGGGTGATATTTCACCTGAAGAGAAAGTAGAACCTAAATCCAAATTTTCAGACAAATCGGTAATATTTAATTTATTTTAATCCACCGTCAAACATTTTGAAAATCTTTTTTTAATTATTCGAGGGGATTTTTTTTTAAGGGTAAAACTATTGAATTAATCATAAATTATGTCCTTTAATATTAAATAAGGTTTGATCAACTTATTTTAACATGATTTACATCGATTGCACACTCGAATCTACAATTTTACATTTTTTTCCAAGAGGGGTGGTTTTCACTCCTAAAAAGTAAAAAGCACTCCTCGGCACAATGACAACTTTAAATTAGGGGCAAATCGGTGCTGTTTGGGAAAATCTGGAGCTTTTGCCCTTTTTTCTGTTCATTGACTGAACTATTAACCATTACTGTATTTTGTTTTTTACAACACATTATAAGTATGTTTTTTAATGTCCGCTTTATTTTTAAGACAGCCATCTAAAGCATTAAAAAAGTTATTTATATAGGTTCTGCGTTATATAACACTTTTTAATCTTGAGAAATTCCATGGAGGCTTAAAGCCTAGATACTAACGTACCGGGATTAAGATGCCCAGATTTAGAAAACGAGGAAAGATCTTAGCAGGCAACCTACTGCCAAAGTCTAGACACTTTAGGAATAAAAAACCAGACAAAGTGGAAAATTCGGGTCCTCATTCGATGGAATGTATAGGGATGCATGAAAATGACATTGTATTGCTTTATTTGGAACTGCTAAAGAAATTTGGGCTATTGGCTATAAACAGGGCAAAAAATACATATAACAGAGCGACATGTCTCCCGTCATCTTAGGTAAGGAACCAGTGGCGGCTCAAGGATTTTAAAACTTTTTATGTAAATGGTGGTAAGACATGAAATCCACACCAAATATATATATATATATATATATATATATATATATATATATATATATATATATATATATATATATATATATATATATATATATATATATATATATATATATATATATATATATATATATATATATATATGCTATTGGCCTTAAGGAAAACACAAAAAAAAAATACATTTTGAAATTTACAAAATAAGGTGACTTTTTTGCAGCGCTCCCAAAGAAAATTCTAAGTTTCAAAAGTGAATCCTCTATTTGGGTTTTTTTTGTAGTTTTGATCTAATTTTATTGTCAAATCCCAACTCTCGCAAAAATATCTGCATTTTTTTGTTTAAAGTAGAGGAATCTGAAATATTTGCACAGGAAAATTGTTGAGTGCAAAAAATTCAACTAGCTATGGTTTTTATAAAAGCATGGATACTTTTGCGAAATTTGGGAGTTGGCGATAAAATTTGATCCAATTCACGAAAAAATACAAATATAGAATTCTCTTTAGATACTAAGATTTTTCTTTGGGAGCGCTGCAAAAAAAACTTTTTTTTCGCAAATTCCAAAATAAATATTTTCTTTACAAAAGCGTTCCAATAACATCTGGTATACCTTTGGGGTCCCATGTCTTACTTGTTAGATAAAAAAAATTTGAACATTCTAGGGCCGCCACTACAAGAGACGGAAGCTTTCTTGCAACAGTGGGGTTATTAATAAGGTAAACGACTTTTTTCCAAGAATGCCTAGACTTGTAAGGGACGCCATAGCCCAGACATGGAAAGAGTATTCAAAACAATGTTTAATTTGAAATATATACAGAGTATATAGATTACATTAAGGGTATTATCGAAAATAAGGCTCATTAGTCGAACAATCCTTTGTTCTGCAGAACTCAGATGCTCACAAGTCGAAAATAAGTATTTGCATATTTTTTCCGCTAGAGCAAACATAATTGTGTTTTGGAGTATTAAACGGAAAATGATACCTGATCCCCTAATTCCGCATAAATTAAAGATATTGTGAAAGAGATATCTGCATTACCCTGAGTTTGTTATCCAATTTAGTTAGAGACTGGTTTGAGAAACCAAACATTAGTGTAAACAGTACTATTGTCAGCAAAACTATGGATTGAATTAGTAGTGAAAGAAAAAAAGGTTGTTGAGGTAAAGTAAAAATGGGATTGCGGCCAGTAGTAAGTCCTGAGGTACCCTAGCAATAATTTGGTTAAAGCTAGAATAGTGGCCATCAACAATACCTGGTATACGTTGATTACAAAGAAAACTAAATAGTCAAGGACAACGTTTATAAGGAAGACCGTAGAAAGAGCGTTTGTTTAGGAGCGCAGCCAGACTTGGTAGCCTTAGGTATGTTAAGGGCAACGATCTGGCATTTGCCACGGATATTAGGGGAATTATTTCAGTTATGTGAAACCAATGGAAGATTTGTTGTGTATCTTTTCTCACGAAATCTGTAATAAATGTCAAGAATAATTGTATTTTCTCAAATAATTTATAATAAAGGATTTAACGATCTTTTTCTTTACTTTACATACATTCGAGAGACAAGATATTCAGCTATAATTAGAAGGGAGAGTTTAAAATCCTTTTATGGAGATAGGGCGATACTTATCTAGAAAGGTTATATCTAGAGACAAAAGAAATACAACTTTAAAAACTGCGACTTTTTTTAATATTTATCTTTTAGAGATAAATGAAACAATTGTTGGTACTTTTACAAATAATTATCACTTTTTTCATAAGCACATTTAATTAAATTAACGTCAAAAAGATCCAATAATATTTATAAAAATATACGGGGCGTTTCCTTTGAGGTAACACAGCATAAAAAAATATTTAATTTTTAGAAAACAAATAAGTTTTAACTATGCTATATAATATCCGTTTAGAAAAAAAAAACAAAAAATAAAAGAAAACTATGCTTTAAATAACTTCTAACATTAAAAAAACATATATGTGTAGATTTTACCCCCTGGTAATTGGAATCAATTTAAAGGGAGGCTTATGAATGTATTATAAACTGCGGGTAATTTCGCTGCAATAATTTCGCTTCAAGCGTACATAGGCCTAGTGTCAAGTTGACAGATAAATTGTTAGAAAATAATCATATCGGCCCGGACTATGATCCGCCCTTGCATGCGGTCGTCCAGTCCACGAACTACGTACGCCCGATCCAGCGTAGTATTGCTAAATCACTCACCAAGTCAAAAGCATGCTGTTATCCATCAAGAGCATCGAGCTAGGACTTCTTACGACACTTTAACACAATCACTAACGTGCACTAAAAATAATTTTCTTGGACCTAATTAAAAGAATCAATTAGATGCGTAGAGGGTGCGTTGAATTCGGGTGGAGGGTGCATCCAGGGCCGTGTGGCCCTGTACGGGATCGTTGCGTTGTCTGACCCACCCAATACTGCGGCACCCGTTGCCCGCGACCCGACAGGGTGGTTGGTCCCCACCCCCAACCCCCCACCCCGCCGCCTGCTTGCCGCCCTGCAGCCACCCCCGGCGCGGTGGCGCGGCTCCTTCTGCACATGCAGGGGCGTCGGGGGTGAATCGCTACGGCAAGACCACGGATTGTATACAGGAGTGATTTAAATTGTTAGCTTCAATTATCTTTTTATTATGAGGGAAAATTTTTTAAGCCTTTATTTTGCTAAAAAATGTATTAGAAACATAGTACAGTTTACAGAGCAAAATAGAAGCTGTTTTGGTAAACAAAAATTATTTAATTAATTTTATTTTAATTGGAATTTAATCGCGATGCTGTCAGTAAGACTTTTATAAGGAATTGAAAAACAAGCAAACTGGTTTTTTGTTAATCCTTATTGGGGCATTTTTTGCAGAAAAAAGGAAAACTCGCTAAAACGGGGTTAGTTTGACCCTATTAGGTTAGGGTCAAGCGCATTTCAAGGTCAAATTTGCAAAATTACGCAGGCCAATAAAAAAATTGAAGTTTGCTGAATCTGAATCCGGGCTCAGTTTGACCCCATCAGGTCTGAGTCAAGGGCACTTTAAGGTCAAATCTGCAAAATTATTCGTAATCAAATTTGAAGACAGTATACTTATGTTTTTGAGGTCGCTGAGTACGAATCCGTGGTCAAATGTGTAAAATTATGTTTTGGCAGATTTGACCTTAAAATATCTCGTGACTATGACCCGATGAGTGACCATAAAAGTCACCACAACTAACCCTGACCTGATGGGGTTAAACTAACCTCGGATTCGGATTCAGCGACCCCAAGAACATTGAGATACCATTTTACAGTCTTTCGGAACTTTAGGTCAGAATCAAGGTCATTTCAAGGTCAAATCTGCAAAATTAATCGCAACGAAATTTGAAGAGTGTACTTATGTTTTTGAGTTCCCTGAATCCGAATCCGTGATCAGTTTAATCCCATTAAATTTGGTTGCGATTTGACCCTAAAATGCTCTTGATCCTGACCTGATGGGGTCAAACTGAGCCCGGATTCGGATTCAGCGACCCCAAAAACATCAAGTCTTTTGGACCTTTAATTTTTTTTGTGGTGCTCCATACTTTATTCTATAACTTGTATGTAACATTACGGTAAACAAGCGATCTGGCTCTTGAAGTAAAAAAGTGGGATTTCAAAGCAAGCCGTAGAAATACAAACACCTGCTTCGACCCCCCCTCCCTACTCTGACACAAGGGAGAAATCGGGGGTTCAACACGATGTTTGAAGCCGTTTTTGACACTTTTTGCCAAACTTATATAAAAATCGAAGATATACACGTTGTAGAATAAAATGTGAAGTTTAAATAATTCCTTTACTACATTTAAATCAGAACATTACTGTTATTACGCTGAATCGCCCAAAATATCACTGCAAAATATTTTTACGTGCGATTTTGAAAAAAAAACACAAATCGGACAGCGCCCGCTCTTTCCCGTTTAAACATGTTATAGATAATCCAAGTTATAATTTTCTATAAAGTTGTCCATTTTAGCGGATTTTCCGACTTTTTTCTGCGAAAAATGGATTAACAAAAAACCATTTTGTTTGTTTTTTAATTCTTTATAAAAGTCCTATTGACAGCATCGCGATTAAATTACAATTAAATTAAAATTTTTCATTCTAAAACAAAAAAAGGCTTTTTTGAACAGTTTTTTTTTCATTTAAAAATCAGAGAAAAGCTAACGTTTGTACCGATTTTGATATTTATGTTCTATGCACCTTTTTTTTAAAAGAATCTGTGTTTTGCACTTAAATTTTAATTACCAAAAGAATCTATACAGTAAAGCGCACCGTACTGCGAACATAGGAGGCTCCTGGGCGATTTTGGATGTACCCAATTCTAAAATACCAATAATAATTTTGTGGCTTGTATTTCAATTTCCGTCTCGTTTCCTCGCGTGGTTCATTTTTGGTTGGGACTGGTGGGGAGGTCGGTGATAAATTCGGAAGAATTATCTGCCCAGAGTTCTGTACTACGTTTTTATTTTTAGTAATGCAGTGTTTATAGGCAAGTAGCAGGAGCTAGCTAGCGTCAACCGACTTCGATCGGTTCTTATCAGCCATAAATTTAAAAATTACGATGGACCTGAACGTTTGCTAGGGTTAGTTTTTCCTAATAAAATAAAGAATTTTCTGAAATAAATAATGGAACGTAGAAGATATTCTTAAAAAAAAATTAATGTGCATTCATAGAATAAAAAAAGAAAAACTCTTTGAAGTTATGGGCTCAAATAAACCACCTTCTTGAGTAAACAATAACCAAGATTGTCATAAAACGCCTTCTGACCTTTGCTAGAATGCTGAGGGTAATAATCCTAAAAGAATTTTCAATTTATAAAATTCTTGTAGATTATTAGCCTATTCTCCTGGAAACCATAAATTTGCAGGATTTTATGACCCAAGAAAAAAATCATTGTTATTTTCCATTTCCATTACATTCAAATTGCATTCGTCTAAAATGATCATCAGAGATAATTTCAGGTTTTTCTTACTTTGTAGGATCGGTATCCATTTTTTCTCAGCACTCTACCCACTGATCTTCTGCTCAAATTAACCTGTTTTGCATTAATGAAAATTTTAAATAATAACAAGCCACTAAGTTTTCTTCTAAATGGGACACTATCATGTTTATGTTTTTGGAGATAACAACCAAATGCAGTTTTTAATGACTCGGTGAATAGTGGAAATGGGAGTCGGCCTGGTTGGAAATAAATTAATAAATAATTCCCTAATTCCCCTAACAGGATTTTCTGATACCATTTAATAATATTTTCTCTTCCAGTTCGTAAACATCCATTATTAATAATTATTATTTTATTAAAAAAAACTTTTTTGGTCGCAAATAATCGACACAGTAAAACTTTAGCTGTCAAGCGTTCGATAGTATTAAAGAGGTATTTCACGAATAAACGTATTGAGATCGTGCCGGCCGACGCGCGTCTTATGAAGTTTACCGAAAATTATTGATCGATAAGCAATGCGTGCGGCTACATCCAAATGCTCCAGGATTGTCCTATGTTCGCAGTCCTCTGCTTTCTCGTATCTGAGCTACCACAATATCTTCTAGGTATATTGTTAAGATTTGCGCCTAATAAATTAATAGGTGGTGTTATTGGTTCTATTTCTAATTAATTCTGTTGTTACCAAAAATGAGTAAGAAATCCTTGGTTTCGAAACGTATCAAAGAAAATGGGACGCCTTTGTAAACTAACCAGGCGCCCTGTGAGGAAAATGTTATTTTCATGCCATATATAATTTCTTTCAATTCAAATAATTTTATTAAATATTTTTTCAGGCTCTATTGGTGAAAATACACAAGATGTTTATTACATTTTTTTAAATATAAAGAAAGCCACAAATATCGCCTTGTGCAGTCCTCGTTAGATGATTCCGCACTTCTGTAATATGCAGTTTAACTTTATTTTTAGAGTTGCCGCGAGACACGAGATACGAGACGTCTCGTCTCGAAGCCATTTTGTCTCGTCTCGAGAGCATTTTGTCTCGAATTTCGAGACGAGACGAGACGGATAAAATCCTTCGAGACAAGCTCAAGACGAGACGAGACGAAACATCTCGAAAAATTTTAATGACTTAAAACTTAAGTGAACTAACTGTAATAAATCTCCAACAATATATTTCTAGTTTTTAAGAATTATACAGGTTGTTTAAGTTTTAGTGTTACAAAACAGCAGATCTTGCAAGTTAAGTTTCTAATAGGTCAAGAAATGCATCGTTTCAGAAATAGAGGGTGTTAAAAAAAAGAAGTTAAAATTAATTGCTTTAAAAAGTATATCACCCTGTGGTTTTATTATTTTTTGATTATTTTGAATATTTTACTCATGTACATATTTTTCCATTAGAGAAGTGGTATTATGAAAAAATTACAGCGGAAATTCCACGTCGTCTAGGCAACGTGGTTTTTTCACTTACTGTCAAATTGACAATTCGAAATTTTTAAATAATATTATTTAATTTTTGGTTAATAAACTTTATCTACGTTTTTGATTCTTGAAATATTCTCCCTAAATACCGCTCGTGCTTTAAAATTAACCAGTTATTTTTTTACTCGTGTGTGTTTTCTTTAAAAATTTCACTCGTCCCTCGGATTCGTGAAATTATGAGAAAACACGCTATCGCGTAAAATTATCGGTAATTTTTAAACACTCGTGGTATTACCCCCGATAAAACAACTTAAAAGGCAACTATTTTGTCTCTTGATTTTTTTTTTTAATTTAAAAAAACCCAAATAACGAAAAAGTTGTATTTTAAGTATCAAAATAATTGTTTAAAAAAATTATGTACAATTAAAGCTTGTTTTTAACTTTAGGACCCTGCGTATTTCCAATTTCGAAACGATGCATATCTGAACTTATGTTTATAAAGACTTTTTTTTGCAAGATCTAACTGTTGTTAAAGGTTTTAAAACTATTGCTCAAACACCCTGTATAATTATAAGAAAAATTTTTAGAAAACATTTTACCTGTGTTTTGTAATAGAGTTTATGACTTATGTTCCATTATCTTTTAGATTTTTTTTTCTATTTTGTGGACATGTTTATGTCACTTATATTATACTATATTTTTATTTTAAATAAAAAAACAAATTATTAGGTTCATTATTTTATTTTTAGTTGCATATTATGGGTGTCCGTAAAGTCTGAAATCACCAATTTTTTGAGAAATCTACACAATTTTAAGAAAAGCTCAATCACGTCAACTTTTATTTTACAAGGCGTGTTATAAAAAAATATAAGCATTTATACAGGGTGTTCCATTTTTAAAAAATATTAATTCACCTTCTTACTTCTTATAAGCTTCAAACACAAGAATGAACTAAGGAAAAATATCAAAACATTTTAAAAAGGGAACCGCTCTATAGATCTTTAAATAGTAAAAAACATGCAAAAACTTGCAGCATCCCGAATAAAACGGTGTGTCGGCAAAGTATACAGGCGGCGCGGAGGCACTTTTTGATGTCTATGCAGAGGGATGTTTTTGAATGTTTTTCTGTTAGTTGAGGATTTGCCGCTATAATGTTTTAAAAAGTTTTAATTTTAACTAAAAACAATGCATTCTTCTTAAAATACAAACCAGTTTGCAGCAGATTTTGCAATTAGTTTGTAGGTATATAGTGTACAGAGTAAGTCAAAAATGGCGAGGAGTAAGTAATTTAATGCCTTGAATATAAGATGTGTAGATAATGTGCTTATGTAAGTATTAGGTATATGGTTAAATAGTATGTTAAATTTTAACGATATTTTCAATTAGGCAGGGCACGTCCATAAAGTATTAGGGTGCTACAAAAGTAATTTTTTAAAATTTAAAATAGAATACCTATACCTACTCATATTTTTACAGTTTTGAATTATATTTATTTAGTTCTAGAAATTCCTATACCTACTTCATATTCTATACCCAGAAAGTTACGTAGGTATAAAAATATTGCCATTTAGGATAGTTTGGGTATACTTAATTATTATGAAAAAAGTTAAAAATTGGTAAAAAAATTGAGAATGAACATTTCTAAAATTAAACATTGGAATTAATAATGTAATGATAAAATATGTGTGTTCCATTTAAAAAATATGTCTTTTTATCACCACCTTGTGCACTGTGCAGACATAAAAATTAGTTTAAAAAATGTGTAACATGTACCTAAAAATAAAAATCGACGGTTCCAAGCATTTTTATTAAACTTCTGAACTAATTTTTATTGAAATTATCCTATACATTACTAATGCACTGTATATTAAAATTAATTTATTTGAAATAAACCAAAACAACTCGAGACAAACGAGACAAAATAAGACGAGACCAGACAAACGTTTGTCTCGTCTCGTCTCAAAATATATTATCTCGAAATTTCGAGACGAGACGAGGCAAGGCTTTATCTCGTCTAGTCTCGTCTCGCGGCAACTCTATTTATTTTCAATACTCTGAATTTTTAAAATACAGGGTGTTTCAAAAGTAAACCTAACGCTTTTGACAGCGTCTTCTTCTCATTATTATAGAAAAAAAATATATTGAGGTTCGAAAAAGCTTTATTATAATTAACTTTAACCACTATAAAAATTTAATTTAAAATTTTACAGATTCTTATCAATTTTTTGAAGCATTTATTGATATAAAAAAATTATATACGACTGATTAATAATAGGTTTTATACGTTTTTTCGTAAATTTAAGATAACAATTAGAAAAAAAAGGACAATCCTTTATTTAAAAGATAGTCTTAACTTTAAGCGATAGGTGCAACCGTTTGAGAAAAATTCTTGTTTGAAACTTTTAATGCATATCTTCACGCAAATAACTACCTTATTTAATTATCTGATTTTAATTTCTTAATAAAATGTTTAGGTATGATCTATTAATAATAATAAAAGTTCAGCCTTTTTTTGGGTTTTTGCAATGATATAATTTATTTCTCCTATTCCGAGAAGTGCACTCCTAAAAATGCGTATGGTTACAATAACAAAATGTGTACAACTTCTCCATCAAACTGTGTAATTCATGTGGTAGTTTTATTATGTATTATGAAATAAAATTGAAAGTTCTATTGACTCAACTTCCCCTACCCTCAAAAACCTACCCTTTATCAGACATATATATATATATATATATATATATATATATATATATATATATATATATATATATATATATATATATATATATATATATATATATATATATATATATATATATATATATATATATATATATATATTTTTGTCAATAAATTGTACATAAAGTTTGTTAAAAAACTGTGATTTTTGATTTTTTTTTTTTTTTTTGGGAAGTTGCAATTAATGAAAAAATGTTTTTATTAATAATTCCTTAACGGGCTGTAACTTAAAAACGGGACACTTTCGGACCCATGTCAAAGAAACTTGTTTCCTATTTTAATAAAAGAAAGACGGCGCAGAAAGATTTACGTTGACTTCTGAAATACTCTGTACACCACTACAAATTTGCTGGGATTTAAGGCAAAATTATGCCCCTTGTTTTTTTTTTTTTTTTTTTTTTTTTTTGTTTATCTTGGGCAGTCCAAGGCTTTAAGCTTAGGAACTAGGCTCACTATTTTTAATATACTCTTCAATGATGATGTTCATTGGATAAAAAACTGTAGTTAATTTGGGTATCGTCTGCAAGGGCTTAATAAGTTCAACTTTCAATGCTTCCTGGGATGCCAGACGAACAAATTATAAATATAAGTGGTTTTTGTATTGAGCTTTGCGTAATGCCCAATATTACAGGTCCCAAACTTCATGTTAATGGCAATGAGACTACCAAAGTACCATATGTTACATCGAGTGTACTTTAGGACTCGCACACTGCTTCTGTACCACGATGCATCCTCCTGTTTAAATCAACACATTTTTCCTTACAACTATTTAAACTTCTAAACTTTAGGATAGATTGTGGTGAGCTGTCGGAGTCTTTTCCTTTTTGGTTTCTGCCGGCCGCAAAAAGTCTAATTGGATAACGGCCCCTGTATATAAAGATGATTAATTTTATTTTGACGCCGTCACTGACAGGCAGCAACATTTCCACTAACATCCCTTAGCCCCGATCAAGAAACTACGAACGAAGTGTTACCTCCACTGGCTGGTTTCATCCCTATATTTTACTGGCAAGGAAAATAATAGACCGACACGTTTTCAGAACACACATTTATTTTTTTATTTAACATATAATTTTAAAAATTATTTTCTTTGTTTTATTTATCTTAAAACTTAACTTTTTGCGATTTATATTTAAATCAGTACAGTACCTGTATTATTTAAGGTTAAAAATAATTATTATAGTTTTCTTACTCTGTTTCTTGTTTCGCCGTTACGGTGCTGCTTGATAGTGGGACGATAGATTGGGAAACGTCGCAGTGAAAACTATTTTTTATTTAGCCTTTCCCCGTTCAAAACTGTCCGCCGACCCCCCCTGGGTTTTTAAAAATTACCTAAAATAAAATATTTTACTTATTGCCTAGGAATTTAAATGAGTATGATTATTATTTAGAAATTAAAGTTGTGGTATTTTTATTTGTGTTTTTAATTCAATTTATTCTAGACCAGTAAATTGACTTTAACTTTTTCACCCCCTCTACATTTTTTTCTGGCGGCGGCCCTGAATACAGGGTAAATTAGAAAACCAAATGTTTAACGCCACATAAAAAATAATTATAGGTATCCTAAATAAGTAATCTGTAATATTACTAGTAGGAAATAACAAATTTATCCAAAATAACTGTACAGAGGTAGGGATTTTAAATAATCTTTTAACTGTAGATTATACGGGGTACCACAAATACAATACAAAAAAATTAATTAAACCTATTTTCACGTCTGCTTTACGTTCATAAAACGATTCAATTCGAAAATAAACAGATTCGATGTAGATGTACAAGAAAATAATTTAATTTTCCACGTTTAACTTTGATATATCTTAGATTAAAATGTTTTGGGATATATACAGTAAAACTAGCTCCAGGATATATTCAAGATACAGCCTTTAGACAAAGAAATAACGAATTTATATTTCAAGTTCAGCAGTTAGAAGAAAATCTTATCAGAGCCAAAATATGTTCTCGGTTTTCCAGGTTTACTAATGCTGCAAAACATGTGCTATTTATGGAATATAATGAAAATAATAGACGATTAAATAACTAAAACAAACAAGTGTCTTATGGTATCTTGGTTATGCAAGATTCAAAAACAATGTGCATTATCGGCCAAGAGATTTATTGTGTCATTGCTGATGCAGCAGCTAAAAATCGGCAAGCGTAGGTTAGTAGGTAAAGTGATTTTTTTGCTATACTTGAAAGATCGATCACTTTTGGAATACTCTGTATATGCTACTGTAAAAATATTTAGTTAAGAGTATAATATAAAACTTTTACACTTAAATGTAATAAAATTCTTTACTTACTTAAAAGTACTTTCAAATATTTTTTTTTAATATTTTAATTTTTTTTAAGACTTAAAAATAGGTATAATTAAATTTTTCTGTATTGTATTTGTGGTACCCTGTATCATCTGCAGTTAAAAGATTATTTTTTAAAATCCCTCCTTTTGTACAGTTATTTTGGCTTAATTTGTTATTTTCTTATAGTAATATCACAGATTACTATAATTATTTTTCATATGGTGTTAAACAATTGGTTTTCTAATTTACCCTGTGTTTTATATACCTAATAGCACTTTACAAGTTAAATAAGTTAATATACACAGTAAATGTGAAAAGTTTTAGTAATATTTACTAGTTAAATACAGTTAATACCTAGCAAACCATTATTTTTTAAATTAGCAAGACATAAATTATACCTAGCTTTAGCGGCTCACCCTGTAGGTTTAGAGTTTTGGTGCAATGATATAAATTGCTTCTTTTGGGCCTTAATAACATATTAAAAATTGGTTAAAGTTCACCGGTCGCCAAATACCAATTTAGAGTGTGCATGGTCATTTATAAAAATAGAAAAGAGTGAAAAAAACAATAAATAGCTTTTCGAAAGTTAAACTACTTTATTAAAATCATATTTTTACAAATGATCTTTAAATTCCAAAAATTCAAAAAATTTTATGTTTTAATTCCAGCAAGAACTTTTAAACCGTTATACCAGGTAGGAAAGACTGGAAGGTGGGAAGGGAAGGTTTCCTCAACGCAGACCTTATATATACCATAGGATTGGCATCTACGTAGACAAACCTAGGGTAAAAAGACCTGTTAGTCAACGGGCATAGCCGAATTGCGGCCCAAATACACAGGTATAAACTTTTTCCCAGTTTATTTATTGCAGAATTGCGGCCCAATAATTTTTGGAATAAATTTAATTTGTTTGGCATAATTGCTGCCTAAACGTAAAAGTTTACTGTTCCTACTTTTAGTGATTTATCACGTCGGAAATATAATTGGGGAAAATAAAAAGCCGCTTTACCTAACCAGAACTAACTATTTGTCTAAATTATCCGTACGTAGAAGTTATTAATAATTTTTTTAACTTTCAATGTGGTGTTTATCACGTCTAAAATATAATTGGAAAAAATAAAAAGCCGCTTTAACAAACTAGAACTAACCATGACCGACCAGAATTGAGGGTTTTTAAATTTGTTTTAATTATCCCTACGTAGAAATTATTAACAAAATTTTAATAATTTTTAATATGGTATTTATTACCGACCGCAATAATTCCATGATGTTTGGGTCAAACCAGGTAGTCGTTTATTACCTGGAAATTTTATTACAGGCTAACCCCTATTTTTGGGCCGCAATTAGGCTAATATTTTTACCTACCGGATGATTTGGGCCGCAATCGTCCTAGGCCGAAGTCAACACTGCGCAATATCAGAAAACGGACAATGTCACGTGCATGGACTGACAAGGAGCCAATAAGATATTCAGCTCTAGAGTAGTTAAGCACTGTATATCTGCCTTAGAGAAAATTGGACTATACAACAAGCTGGCTTGTGTTTCAGGACATAAAGGTCACAGAGGCAGAGAGATTAGACAAAGAAGGCTCAAACAAGAAAATAGTAAGACTAAAACCATTCTGCGGTAATTCTGAAAGTCTCTTAGAATCAGAGCAATGGCTAGCGAAAAAGTTTGTTAAATGCTGTTCGCCGAAGTTTACCTCAGACCTGCTAAACCACATCCTAAGTCAACAAGGATAGTGGTAAATTAACTTGAGAGACATTGTAGTGTTAATAAGCTCATATAAAGAATAAGTCTGACAGACGACAACTTATGCCGGTTTCTTCAGAAGAAGGAAGAAACACCTAAAAATGTGTGGTGCCAATGTGCAAGCTTAGGTTTGGAAGATTCGGCAAAGAAAAGCCAAAGGCAAGGTTCATGAAGAAGTCTTATGAAATCTACCATCCTTGACAGGATACTTTAAAACAGCATGGACGGACAACAAAAAATCTGTTAAGGTTGCAGTGGAAGAGAAACAATATACCCAACCTTAAAAACATTTTTTTAGAATAAAAAACACATCCCCACTTACAAATCAACAAAATGTTTTTCTGTTGAACGTTTTAAGACGTCCAATCACTTTTCTTAATTATTATTACTAATGTTTTTTGATTACAAAAAATTTAACCTGTCAAATTAAAAATAAAAATAATAATATAATTATTTGATATATTCTAAAGATAATCGCTAGATAAAACAAAATGTTAAAACATCCAACAAATTTAAGATCAACAGATCCCATAAAATTAGCATATCTTCGCAATGACAAGGCCTTGGTAGCATAATTAGGAATGCTCTATTAACTTCCCGACTTAGGTGTATTTACCCTACTTACCCACCAAAATTTCCAGTGACTTATTCCTAAGATAATTTACTTTTACTTTTGACATTCACTCTAAATAAATACATCTTTCTTGTTTTGCCTTTCCACCGATCCAAAATGTTTATCTGCCTAAATACGACTAAGCTTTGAAAATGTTTTTAAAGTCAACATCGCATTTTGTCACTGAAAAATTGCCTTTTGGGACCTTGTTTAATTGAGTCAAAACAACGATTTTATTCCTGCTCTGAGAAGTTAATTTGGGAGCGTTTCAACAATAAACTTATTTAAACCCTCTGCAAGCAGCAGAAAAGGAAAATCTGTTGGAATTTTGTTGGAAGCATGCAAATCGCAGGAAAATGCATGAATTTTTAAAGAAAATATTTTGACGTGCTAAATTGGATATTAACGTTTTCATGGAAAATAAACAAAACTACTTCATATAAATTTTCTGTTATAATCCTGGGAAATATAAATATTTTTAGGATTTATAAAATTAAAAGCTTGATACTTTTCAACGAGATAATATAATAAAAATCATTATTTATTTATAACTGTGACTTTTTTCATTTGAAAAAAAGTGGTCACACTTCTAAAAACAAAAAAACTTTAAAAATAGTTATATAAAAAGGATACCAACCCAGACCGAACAATCTTCTGAGGACAGAAGAGGACAAACTCATAACCGACCAGCGTGAAGTGAACGCCTGGAAAAAACACTTTCACTGGTCCTCAGAAGAAATACCAAATGAATGGAAGGAAGGAGTCATCGTTCCCATACATAAAAAGGGAGATAAAATGAAATGTAACAACTACAGAGGTATCGCGCTACTAAACATGCCGTACAAAATATTTGCTAATGTACTCCTAGGAAGACTTAGACCATACGCGAAGGAAATCGTAGGAGAATACCAGTGTGGTTTCAGGAGAGGCCGCTCCACCACAGACCAAATATTTACCATCCGACAAGTAATGGAGAAATGCTGTGAATTTAACCGAGACCTCTATTAACTATTTGTCGATTTTAGGCAAGCCTATGACACCGTCCGGAAAGTAAAACTTTGGCAAGCGATGGAAGAACTGGGTTTTCCGAAAAAACTTATAAGAATGACCCAACTATGCATCGTCGGCTTAAAAAGCAAAGTTAGAATTGGACCAAACTTCCCGGAGGTGTTTGATATCAACAACGGCCTTAAACAAGGTAATGTCCTATCATCGTTGCTTTTTAATATTGCCCTTGAATATGTCACCAGAAGGGCTGCTCTCCAGCGACGGTTTTGCCGAATAATGGCCCTAATCTACTCCTGGCTTTTGCGGATAACGTTCACATCATTGGAAACAGCAGACTAAATGTCATAAATATATTCAGCAACTTCGAAAAACATGCTGAAACTATGAAGCTTAAGATTAACGAAGAAAAAACAAAATATATGTATTCCACCAGAAACACCCAGACCAGAGACAAAATAGGTCACAATATTACAATGGATGACTACAACTTCGAACGTGTCAAAAAATTCAAATATCCTGGAACAACACTATCAGATGACACTGATGGGACAGAAGAAGTTAATTATAGAATACAAGCGGAAACAAGTGCCTTTATACAACTCATAATCTACTAAAATCACAGCAGACATGAAGACGTACAAAGATAAACATATACAAAACAATAATTAGACCAGTTGTAATGTACGGATGTGGAACGGGGACGCTGACCGTGGCAAATGAAGAACGCCTCCGAGTCTTTGAGCGGAAAGTACTCAGGAAAATCTATGCTCCAACGGGAAGATACAGAATTCGTACAAACAGGGAGCTAGAAGACCTAAACGTAGAGCCTAACATTGGCCGAGAAATAAAATCCAAACGATTGCATTGGGCGGGACATGTGAGAAGACTACCGGATAATCGCACTGTCAGGCTTGTATGGGAGGAAGCACCAGTTGGTAAAAAACCTAAGGACAGTGGGCATAAAAAAATCCACTTGATGGCATGAGTGACAGACAACTGTGGAGGACCATTGTGAAGTCAGCAAAAACCCACCCTGGGTTGTAAGCCACGGAGTAAGTAAGTAAGTAAGTAAAAAGTCCACAAGCTGGACTTAAGCTATTATTTTTTAAAAACTTAAAAAAAAAAATATTTTACTCAGATACTAGAAAAAATATTTCAAAGAGAAATATGGGTAAAGGTATTGAACGCAGCTTTTTTTGCCTTTAACCCATTAGCGAGTAGTCATCGATTCTTAAACTTACCTTGTATAGGGCCAGTAAAATAAATAAAAAGGTATTTTTAACAAAGTTAAAGTAAAAAATAAACTTAAAATTATGAAATAATATTTTTATATACAGTTTGTCCGAGAAAATGTGGGAAATCTCCCGGATATAAAAAAAAACACGTGAAAAGAATACTACAACTTCATATAAACTTTTTTAATGGTCAATTAAATTAGTTTTATAAATATTAATAACATTAGGATCCATTTGTCGTAATCCCCTATTTGATTTGAGCATTTTGACTCTTTGATTACTAGGTTTGGTGCTAATATAAACCTCCCTAGTGCACGTTTCATGCATATGCAGTTGTAAGACACTGTAGGCTACTTCTTGAGCACTAATTTCCAAAGCATTGAGGAATATGAAAGCCAATTTTTTAAATTGATCATCGTTTCCCTTTTTAATTTCATCCATGGCTTCAGAAAGAAGTTTTGAAACTCCTCTTTCTGATTTATTTATATAATTAACTATATAAGTTATGCATCCATAACGATCTAAAATGTACTGGATATTCATATTTGCCCTTTGCAACCTTAATAGTTCTTGATTAAAGTTATTTATAAAACAATCTTTAGGTGTTCGTTTCAAAAAGATTGTTGGTTTCTTAATACACATTTCCAACATTTTTGTATAGGCAAAACGTATAGGCCTCCCCTTTGAACATATTGACTCCCAAAAAGCTCCAATGAAATCTAGTTTTTAGACGCAACGATTGAACCACCAATTTTATTTTAATAAGACGTAATACCAAGTAAGACTCTTCGAATTACTGTCAAAGGAAGTGTTGTGAATTTCTGACAGGTGCAAGTTCTGTCCGGTGGAATATAAAAAACAGGAATTTTCTTCCGTCACCAACATAATAGTTTCAATAAATAGTTAAACTTATCGGCTAAAACTTAGTAAGGCGGTTTAACATGGGCTTCATGAAGTCTGATATCGCACGACTAATTAAGAAGATTCTTTTTTTCATATTCAACTCGACAGAACTTAGGGAATTTTTTTCGAAAACGGTTAGGATTAGCGGCATGAATGAAAAGTACCTAATTTTTAGTTAATAGCTTAAGGTTTGGAAAAAACGTGGTTCAAACTTTTTATTAATACAGGGCGTAACAAAAGAGGGTCATGAGTATCACAGCTAGTCCGTCCGTACTGTGAGTAATTCACAAAACTTTCTTTGATTCTAATTTAAAGAGTCTTACTTGGTATTGTAACTTACTAAAATAAAATTGAAATATAACTGGTGGTTCAATTATTATGTCCAAAAAACTTGGTTTCATTGGAGCCCTTGGGAGCCAATATCTCCAAAGAGGAGGCCCATTCGAAAAAAATGTATATGAACTTTTCACGTGTTTTTTTCATATCCTGGAGATTTTCCACATTTTTCTGAACACCATATTTATCCTAAATTAACCAACAAAAAAGAAATTAAAAGTAGGTACAAAACAAATTAGGGGCCACTAATTTTTTTTCTAGGTTGGCACCAGCAAAGCCATCGTTTTTATTTTAAATAAGTTTTATATTTGATGGATTTGTTAGCACAAATCTTAAAAAAAATATATGTGGGGTGGAAACCCTAACTTGTTTTGTACCTAGTTTTAACTTTGTTTTTGTTGGTAAATTTAGGGTATATATAAAAATAATATTTTATTATTTTGAGTTAATAATATCTATTTTTTTTTAAATTACGTTGTTATCTCATAATTTTTAGTTTTAACAAAGACTGATTTTTTTGTAATAATTACTAATTGGTTTGTTGTAAATATTGAAAAATTTTGTGGAATTTGACCAAGGTCTTGGGATGTTTTTCCAGCCAGGCCGTTACACCTACACGTATTAGTTCATATCATAAAAACTACGAACCGATTTTAATAAAATCTTTGCTGTTTCCTAAGTTAAGGTAAATGTAAGCTAATAAAAAAAAGAATGGTTACACCGAAACGAAACTTGCAAATATTGCATTTCACGGCAGCTTTTAGACAAAGCGGTAGTGCCACTACGTCATAGAGACACAATTATATTTATTGTTAATTTTTAGTTAATAATTTAAGGTTTGTAAAAATCGTTATCCAAAGTTTTTATTAATACAGGGCGTAAAAAAAGAGGCTTATAAGTATCACAGCTAGTCCGTCCCTGCAACTGTGATTAATTCACAACACTTTCTTTGATTCTAATTTAAAGGGTCTTACTTGGTATTATAACTTATTAAAATAAAATTGAGATACACCTGATGGTTTAATAATTATGTCTAAAAAACTTGATTCCATTGGAGTTTCTTGGGAACCAATATCTCCGAAGAGGAGGCCTATACGAAAAAAGTTTATATGAACTTTTCACGTGTTTTTTTCATATCTGGGAGATTTTCCACATTTTTCCGAACACCTGATTTATCCTAAATTAACCAACAAAAACGAAATTAAAAGTATTTACGAAACAAATTAGGGGCCACTAATTTTTTTCCAGGTTGGCACCCGCAAAGCCATCGTTTTTATTTTAAATAAGTTTTATATTTGATGGATTTGCTAGCACCAATCTTAAAAAAAAATATATGGGGCGGGGGCTCTAATTTGTTTTGTACCTAGTTTTAATTTTGCTTTTGTTGGTTAATTTAGGGTATATATAAAAAACAATATTTTTTTATTTTGAGTTAATAGTATATTTTTTTTTTAATTACGTTTTTATCTCATCATTTTTAGTTTTAACTAAAGACTGATTTTTTTTTTTGGAATAAAATACTAATTGGTTTGTCTTGGGATGTTTTCCCAGCCAGGCCGTTACACCTACACGTATTAGTAAGCCAATAAAAAAAAAGAATGGTTACACCGTAACTTGCAGATATTGCATTACACGGCACCTTTTAGACAACGCGGTAGTGCCAATACGTCTTAAAGACACAATTATTATATTTATTGTCGCGGAAAAAGTCAGCCAATTTTTATCCTCTCATGATTAGCTAAGCCCTGCCGACCAAAGAATTATTTATTCTTGTAAGCGTTACTTTTAAGAATGACCTTAAATGACATTAGTATTACTCCGTTTCTTCCTGGACACTCTGTATGTAACCCAAATCAGTTACAACCTGGAATACTGGTCCTATATCCTTTTCACAACTTCAGGCATTCTTGAATTCATACATTGGCTTTATTAACGATTCCATTTTGACCATAAAGCTTCCTCCTCTTGTCCACCAACTACTTGCAGGCGAACTATATTTTTTATCGGTATTTTTACGACTTCTGCTCTGGAAAATTAACAGTTTAATTCTTCTCTTATAGCTCTCTTTTTTCACCAGAGATCCGTAATGAGGCATCCTACTTACTTAAGAGAGCTCAGCGACTGGTGCGTATCCGAAAATGGCGATTGTGTATTATTTGAAAACTGGTCATCACAATATTTTTCTCTGTTACTTATGCTTAGACGTTTTCTTCTATAGATAATTAACATACTTTGTGAAACAAGCATGTGCATTTATCAAGAACCGCTCTGTGTATAATTAACAGTTTATTATAGAAAATTAATTGCAAATTATATAAATTAAGATTCAAGGATAAAATATAATATCCGAAGATGCTAGGTTATTATATCCAAGAACAATGATGGTGTAATTCGCTCGAAGTAAAAAAAAATAAACGTAAACATGGTTAGAGTCAAGCCGTAGTTAACAGTAAGGGTAGTTTTAGGGGTGTAGGGGTTGCCAGGCAACGACAATATAATGAAACGCTTGGGGTGGGGATTTTCAGCAGGCAGCGTGGAAAACCTTTTAAAATTTGGGGGAGGACAATACTTAATTATTGAAGCTGAACTGAAAAATATTTTATTAGTACACCAATTAAAAATTGTTTTTTTTTTACCAGGCTGGTGGGTTTTCTTAAAAAATTATTTCTGCAAAGTATTATAACCTGTATGATAGGAGATATAATGGTCCCTCTATGCCTGTATTCATAAAGTGGAAGTAATATATAAGGAAAATGTTTATTAAAGAGAATCTCTTTTTTGTTTTTAGAGTTATATTCCTAGAAGGTTATTCTTGCACCTGTCCATCTGTCGGTCACACACGGCTTTCTTAAAAACGACGTGACTAAAAAGATTAAATAATATAAAATATAATAAAAGATTTATACATTTTAAAGTAGAAAAGTTGTATGTGTATGTATGAAATGCGGCCTTATAAGAAAGTTTTTTTTACCGTGTGGGTCATTGGTTGAAAGGGCGTCTTTTAAAAACTTTCAGAATATTTGGTAAATTTATTATAAAGATTTAGAGCAAAATGTGCAAAAAAATACTTCCTCTCCTAATCTTTTGGGGTTCCGAAGCAAAACTTTTCTTTCGATAGTCTTAAAGCTACGAAAATGAAAGAATTTTGTACAATTTGCAATTGCTGCTTATTTCTTTGAGTAGGGGGAAGGTGAAATACACTTTTTTTTTATATTTTCTCGTTCAAAAAGTATTAAATGATAGAGTAGAATTTTGAGGCTGCCAAAATAAACTGTCCGTAATCTGTTTAAAATAATCATAGATATGTATTACTTTTTTGAATTAAAATAACGGCATTAGTATTTTTTTAAGTTAAATAACTAAATATTAAGGTAATTTTATAATAAAAAATGGGATAAAAGCGGTATCAATCATTGTAATTCTTACGATTTTTAAAATGATACAACCAGAGAACAGATTGGAAGAAGAGAAATACTTTCTGGCTCGAAAGAGGAATCCAAGCTTTTTTGAAGCTGCCGAGGCTACGGATGTAATGTTTTTGTGCCAGTTGAGGTTATTCTCAAAAGTAACGCCGACAAGATAAAACGACTTTTTGTTCTGCAGAACTTGGCCGCTCATATGTAACGGATGAGCATTCGCAAACTTTTTTCGCGACAGCGAACATGACTGTGTTTTCCAGGCATTAAACTAAATAAAATTGTTGGCGCCCCAATCCAAGATAAGTTTGAAGTCTTGTGAAAGAGATATCTGCATTGACCTGCACTTGTTTTCCAAATCAGAATTACATGGTGGCTTAAGAAATTGAATACTAGGGTGGAGGGTACTATTGTCAGCAAAACTATAAATGGGATTGATTGTGGATGAGAGAAGATCGTTAATGTGTAGAAAAAACAGCGTGGGTGCCAGCACTGAGCCCTGGGGCACCACAGCATTAATTTGGTAGATGCTGGAAAAACGACCATCTACAGTAACTGATATACGTCGATTAGAAAGGAAACTGGAGAGCCACAAGCAAGGCTTAGGTGGAAGACCTAAGAAGAAAGTTTGTTAAGAAGCCCATCATGCCAGACCTGATCGAAAGCTTTGGATATGTCAAGAGCAACGATCTGGGACTCACCAAGAAACTTGTTCCAGTTGTGTGAGACGAAGGACAGAAGATCAACTGTGGATCTTCTGTGACGGAATCCATACTGTCTATCATGTAAGATCTTGTATTTTTCCAGATACTTTAAGATTTGGGAGTTAATGAATTTTTCCATTACTTTGCAAATAACAGAAATATGAGATATAGGTCTATTGTTAGAAGGGAAAGTTTTGCATCCTTTTTTGGGGACAGGTTGCACACGTGCAGCTTTCCAGCTCTCCGCGAAAATGCCCGTGTCGTAAGAGATTCGAAAGAGGCGAATTAGGATGGGTGCAACCTCGGGAGCACATTTTTTTAAGCCGATTGCTGGTATGCCATCCAGCCCTGGCGATTTTTTAGTATTGAGAGAAGAAAGAATACGCTTGATCTGTTTGATTTTAAAAATCATATGGGACATTTTATGAGGAACAGGGGAAGCTGTTGGAAGAGGAAGATTAATAGGAGGATCAAGCTTAGAATTGGCAGCAAATTGTTTGGCAAATAGTTCGAATTTTCCTTTAGAGGTAGAAACAATTTCATCTTCAGAAATGCGGGGAGAAGAATTTGTGCAGAAGTTTTGACTACTATGTTTGGCAAACGACCAGAAAGCTTTGCTGCCATTCAAGCAAGAGAGACTTTTATCTTTTATCCAATTCTTAAGACGGTCTTTTGCTTCTGAGATAGTCTGATTATACTGATTTTTTGCTCCGATGCTAGCCTGTCGATTTTCGGGACTCGGGTTTTGGAGAAACTTTTTGTGGGCTTGAATTTTTAAAAGTCTGGCTTTGTCACAGGATTTAAAAAACCACGGTTTGTGATTTGAAGTTATAGGGTTCTTTTTAGTGTGGGGAATATAGGTCTTAATGCCTAGTTGAATTGTTTCGGTAATTTGTTTACATATTTCGGAAGGATCGTGAGTAGAAAAGCAGGTAGGATTCCAAGAGTAGGCGGCAAGGAAATCTCTCAGACCATCCCAGTCGGCAGAGTTGTAGTGCGAGACGATTCGTGGCGGCATGCCTTCAGTTGCATCAGAATATGTGGAGTATGATACGGTGACGAAACCATGATCAAAGAGTCCAGAAGAAGCAGTTATTGATGCTTGGTAGAGTGCGGGGGCGGAAGTAAGAAAGGGATCTAGCGGGTTAGAATTATGGGTGGGAACCCTAGGAAAGTAGGTAGGTTCCATAATTAAATTGGTGAGCGAGTTGCTGATTGCGAAATTTTCTGCTGCTCTGCCTTGTGTATCAGTTTTTGTAGAACCTAGCCAGTCCTTATTATGAACATTAAAATCCCCGAGGACGATTACTTCGGCCAAGGGAAACTGGGAAATAATATTGTCGATCTTTATTGAAAGGAAATCAAAGAACTCGGTGTGGGAATTGTCAGACGGGGACCGATATATACAGCAGATGAATTTGGTAAAAGATCTGAAAGTAAGTTTAAGCCAAAGAATATTAGGCCTACCCGATTCGAGGTTAGAAACCCTAGCTCAAGCCAGGTCGTTGCGAACGTAAGCACAAACGCCGCCATGGGGTCATAACCTGGAAAAGGAGGTGGTTGGTTAATGTTTTGGGACTTATTTGGGTTTTAGTAAAAAATAGTATCTGGGGTTTGGAAGATTGAAAATAATGGTGAACAGAGTTTACGTTGGAGTTAAGCCCACATATATTTGTGGATGATATTAGACCTATTGATGGTGGCCTCCCATTATGTTTAAGAATATTAAAGTTCGAGTACTTAGTTGGTCATTAGGCACCGTGTTTCGCAAAAATAATTTAATACAAAATTAACGTTTAATATATATTTTCCAGTATACATTTTAACGCATCTTACATCTCTTCTAACGTACAGCCGATTATCTTCGTGTTTACGTTTTAAAAACGTAACTAACACATTCATTTTCGGCACAAAATTCGGCTGCAACCTATGTGCTAAAACATGCCGTAGTATGGTCTTTATTAGGTTGCGCTGAGCATTGAAAAATCCTTGTTTTACAATTAAGGCTAATAATTTAATATTAATAAAGCTTTATTTTGTACTTTATATGTCCTTTGTCGCAATAGAGGCTCAGGGCTTAGCGGCCTTAAATAGGAATCGCCAATGTTTATTTGTTAACTTATATAAGACAACTTTTGCTTGAAAGACCAACTCTTCGAACATCACTTTTGCGTCAGAGTAGGATTAAGTTTTTGCAGAAAAATTTGTATAAAATGTAAACATACTAAGTTTCGGTCAACGGGCTGGCACGAAGCCCTAATTGCTAGTACCCGACTCGCTCTTGATCGGTTAATTTTCCCTAAACATTACATGATATTTTCTGTTTGCATATTAAAACAAACAGCTAAAAGAAAAATAGACCTTTGACATTTTTAAACACCCGCGGTGCACGAATCCAACGTAAAAATAAGCTAAAAAAATTATAAAACATTTAAAGTAAACTTTCTGTAGCTTAGGAAATATATTTTAATTTAAACAGGATTGAAGATAAAACATTAAAAAGTTTTTTAGAACAAATTATTTCCTCTCTTTAAAACAATTTTAATTCAAAGATATTTTAAAGGTCATTATAAAAGCCTAACTTTTTTAAAAAATAAAATATAAAGCTATTCATATAGTGTTACTCTTAATAACTTTATACATTTTTTTTATTGCCAACAAATACATACCATAAGTTGAAATACGTGAAATACAAACAATCAGTTTTACTCAGTAGAGCGTAATTTATTTCATTTTACGCAACAATACCCAATTAAAATTTAATTTTACGCGTTAGTGCGTAAAGTATTTAATTTTACGCGTTAGTGCGTAAAGTTTTCTACCTCTAAAGAAAAGTCGAACTCTTTGCTAAATAATTTGCTGCCAATTCCACTCCTGATCTTCCCGGTAATTTTCCTCTTACGGTTGCTTCTGTTCCTCATAGGATGTTCAAAAGCCGGAAGGCTGACTCTGTGCAACTTATTCTAGAAAAAAATTTATTTTTTTTCTAAAATTTCAGATTATAAACGAGTTGCTTGTAAGATAGCAAAATTCACCAATAATCAAATTTTATTGTATTAGGAAAAACAAAAACGTATTTATGACATACAGTACTGATTTCGTAAAAAAATATTTACAACAGATAATTCATATGCTGCAACAAATATCTAAATTTCCTTGGTGACAACCAGGCTCTTGATATATCTACGGGCTTTGACTAGGCTCCGGCACAATATGAGGCTTTAAAAACACCTGAATTTAGAGGTTAGTTCTGATTTGTTCGGGTTATTTATCATATAATATTAAAACGTCCTTATTTCTTTAAAATTTAAATCATAAGTAATTTGCAGTTCAATCAAATTATTTAATTATAAACAGACAAGCAATAATATTTTAAATAAAATATATTTCGTAGTCATATCCAAGGTGATGAAATGTCTAGCGGCGCCCCTTGACAAATTCCTTTCTTTCAGTCTTTTATATCAACCTTGCGGTTGAATCTTTTTTTAGGTATACACCTGTACCTCTTCTCTTGGTTCTTTAAAGGAGAAATTTTAAAGTACTAAGAAAAACACAAAATTATACGTGACAGTACTGTCCGTCACAAAAGATCCACAGCAAATCTTCTTTTCTTTATGCAACACAACTGGAAGTCCCTTAAATTCCTTGGTGAATCCCAGATTGTTGCTTTTGACATATGGGTTTTGACATAGGCGTGCGCACAGTGGGTGCCGTGGGTGCCGTGGCACCCCCACTAGTCTGAAAAAATTACTGTATTTAAAATATGAAAATTATTATTTGATAAGGTTCGATTTATAAATTACATGCGAACGCACCTTCTTAAAAATGAGGATGGTAAAATCAAAATTAAGATCCACAATGCGCCAAGAACGTTTAGAAAATCTCCTGGTTCCATTTGCGGAACAGGAATTAGCCGCAAATATTGATATAAGTACTGTGATAAACGAATTAAAAAAAAATGTACCTTATGAAAGAAGAATGATTTTATAATAAATAATGTATAATGTACTTGGTTCGTTATTATTTCATAAATATTTACCAAACATTCCTTAGAATTTATTCTTATTAATTTATTATTAATTAATTTTATTAATAACAATGTATTAATATCGATATATTGTTATTCATAGTTTTATTCACTTCATTATTATTATTATTTCGGCACCCACACCAGCTTTACCCTGCGCACGCCTATGGGTTTTGACCAAGTCTTGCATGATGCGTTTCTTAACAAACTTTCTTTGTACTGTCTTTCTCCTAAATTTGATTTTGGTCCTCCACTTTTAATCGTCGTAAATCAGTTATTGTAGATAATAAATGCTTTACCCTTTCCCAAATTAATGATGGGGTACCTCAAGGCTCAATACTGGCACCAATTTTATTTCTGTTTCACATCAACGATTTCCTTTTTCTACAAAGAAGCACATTTATAGTTTTGTTGACCTGATTTGAAAAACAAGCCC
>JAHBCN010000012.1:765920-922803 GCA_019359885.1 Listronotus oregonensis
CTTCTAACGTTCAGCTGTATTATGTTACAGATGTTTAAAAGGGTAACTGGTTTACTCTCCAGGGTGTCTACGGCCTACATTCGGTGTGACCATCCCCAACAAGGGTGAAACACGTGTAATCTGATTGGCTGGACCCGGGGTTATCCATATATTGGGGAGGCCTCGTAATTTTAAAACACAACCAACCTTAGTACCTACCAGGATATTTTATTTTCTTTTATTTATTAAGGATTCTAGTATCCAAAGAATTTCTACCTTTTTGTTATTATTTATATTCCTTGAACCAGTTTTATTTTATTACATATATATATATATATATATATATATATATATATATATATATATATATATATATATATATATATATATATATATATATATATATATATATATATATATATATATATATATATATATATATATATATATATATATATATATATATATATATATATATATATATATATATATATATATATATATATATATATATATATATATATATATATATATATATATATATATATATATGTATGTATATATTATGCAAGAAAGTGTAAATTTCCAGGTGTTTCTCAGGAGGTCATCCCCCCTCTGGTATTATTTAAGATAAAAAAAAAAAATTGGTGCCTCGGTATCTGACATAGACATAAATATCCATTATTTGACTTATTCACTTATTTGGTATTATATACTGTTTGACTAAAAATAACTATTACTTTTGAAAATCTGGTATGGTATTTTCATGATGATGCTTCCTCCTCTCCATTTTGGTCTTGCTTATTTGGCAATATTTACATGACGAATATTTCAAAAGTTATAGATTAAAAGATAAAATGAATTGCTAGTAAAATGGCAATCAACACATTTAAGTATCAGTGACTTCTTTTTGTAGGGAATTCTTATATATATATATATATATATATATATATATATATATATATATATATATATATATATATATATATATATATATATATATATATATATATATATATATATATATATATATATATATATATATATGTATATATATTAATTTTCTGTCCATATTAAAACAAAATTGGTATATTCAAAAATATATTATTAAAAGTGCTGTGCCCCATAAACCTTGAAACTCTAATACAATATAATATATACCAATTTCTACCCCCTCCTTACCTTAGCATCCCTTTTTCCTAAAGTAAGCCCATTTAATTTGTAAAAAGTGTATAAAAATTCATTGAACTATCCAACTTTACCCCTTTTACCCCCTTACACGAAGCGATATACCTGGAAAACAACAGTTCGTTTATTTCCTTAAGTACTACTTACAGATAAACAGATTGACAGACAAGCGAAAATAATAGCCTACAGACTCCAAAATGTAAGGCTCTTTCATTTTTTAGCCCTTACAATACTTCGCTCAGAGCAAGGAAAGTAGATATATATATATAGGTCCCAAATAAAATTAAATTCAGTTTAATTTAATTAAATGCTATTTGCTTAAACTAAACAAAATTACTTAAGCCAAATTAAACAAGCAACTAAGTTACTATAATTATTAATATTAATTATAACCATTTTCACCGAATGAAGTTAGGTCGAAATATATCACTTATATAAGAAAACTCGCCATATGCTGGCCAGAAAGCTTAGCTTTATAAAATAGGCCATTCTCTTGACATATACACCATTAATTCGCAAAATTAAAAGCTTTAAAAACCTTTAGACTCCAAACGCTTGCAAAACTCTTAATGCCTCTATTAAACAAGCGTAAAATATGACTCTTTTAGAGCCAGAATATTCGTAATAGAGAAATAATTTCTTATTATAAATTATGCTTTTGTATATTTTCTGATCAACCCTTCTTCTTAGACACCATGTCTCTATAAGGTTTAGCTGACCCTCAAAAGTGCCCGTTTCCAGTGTAAAATTTTCTATGTTGAAACGCGTTTGCCTAAAAAAAAAAGATAATATCACAAAAAACAAATTACTGGAATCCGGATTTTTAAACCTAAATTTTATTGAGTATAATGCCAGGGCCCTTATTCCTGATCTAATAAATAATCGAATCACAAATTGTGAATTTTGTGGCCATTTTTATCGTTCCGAGGAAGACCCATCTTTAATATAAAATTAGTCAGCTCATTTAGGTAACGCTAGAAGCTTAAAAAGGATTAATGATAATAATAGACAACTGATATTATAAAAAACAATGATCAATTCTATTAAATGCCTTTTTACAAGAAATATATAGGAAGCTACAAAAAATCGGAGTTGCAAAATAGTCTTTATTTTTAAAATAAAACAAACTGGAAGGTATGTATTATTTTATTCTTCCTAAAGTTTTAAATAGTTTCCGCAAAAGTCAGCAATAACACTGCTTTCTTTGCTTAAGAGAAAAAATGCTTCAGTTAAAAAAAATCAAAAATCGCGTTAAATTAAAAATGCTCTATAAAAGTCTAATTAAAAAATCAGCCTGTTATAAAAGTCAATCCACCTCACACGGCATCTGTTATTAAGCGTCCAGCAAAATAATTTTTAAAGCCGTTTTTTTCCAACAACTCTTTACACGTTCTTTCTCTTTGATGTTTTTAATAAACAACAAAGTAATTAAAAAAAATCCATTTAACACGTTTTTCTTTTGAGTAATTTACTATATATTTCTTAAGATGATTTTCATTGGTGACACATTCTTTTAGATTTTATCTTCCACTAATAATTTTAAGAATTAAATGAACATATTAACCTGTTTCGATATTTTAGTTTGTGTTGCAAAAATTATTTGTTTATTTAAAGTTAGAAAGTTTTCTTGCGTAAAATTTTTCTTGCTGCAATTTTTTTTACATGAAATTTTATTCGAAATTTTTATAGTTTAAAATTAAATTGTAATTTTTGTTTGCTTAATAATAAATCATTTATTTTATTTATTTTAATCCCAAATCACTTAAAATTTTCCAGGAAAAACTAAAATAAAAAAAAATAGTTTTCAAATTTTTTCTAGAAGTATACCTTGAAAATATCTTGAAAATTCGTTTTTTTTATTATAACTCAAACATATTGCAGTTAGACAAAAAGGTTATATAACTAAAATTAAAGTTCTTTCAAAAATACAATATTTATGTTATGTGAAGTTTTGTGTATCTTTTATAGTGTTTGGGATATTGATACACAAAACTTTACATAACATAAATATTGTATTTTTGAAAGAACTTTAATTTAAGTTATATAAAAAAATGTTAATATCTGAAATTACGCCTTTTCTCAATTATTTGCTGTTTAACCCCCGATTTTGACTTCGGATTCGTGTTCAGCGTAAAACAATACCCGAGAAAATCCTGTGAAATTTTTCAGATGCTGTTTATATATATATATATATATATATATATATATATATATATATATATATATATATATATATATATATATATATATATATATATATATATATATATATATATATATATATATATATATATAAATATATAAATATATAAATATATAAATATCCAATGTTTGACGTTCTTTTCTTTAACGTCAAGTCAATTGTATACTGTCAAAATAGTTTGGTATTTTAAAAACCACTATAATGTAATAGTTGAGCAACTACAAGAAAAATAGTGCATATACTTTTGGCATAACAGAAAAATTAAAAAATTAAATTTAATAATTTATTCAATATGTGGTTAATGGTCTTTTCTTTATAGGTGACGATATTTTCATTTTTGTATTTATCTTTGTAACAGACAGTTTTAATATACATTTTTTAAATTTATTTATATATATTTCATTTAAAAAACCCAAGTTTAGTTTATATATCAAAAACTGCGTAATCTAGAAAACAGCCGACCACACCACTGGATTCTACATACAAAAATCTATAATAATCCGTTTTTACTTTTTTAATAGAATCCATGGTAGAGATACCAGCGGTGCTTCGAATTCTAAAATTTCAATTTCACTTAGTATTTCCAAAACTAAGAGGGCCATGAAACTTTTGTTTATTGAATCTTTCGTTTCGCGAAAAAGTTGCACGGTATTGTGCCAACCGCAACCCTCTATCTCTACTAATAGGGGAGATACACATGTGCAAAGGAAAAAATTGCAGGGAGAGAAATTTTACCCAAGAAATCTTTTAAACTGATAAAGCACCGTAAGAAAGTGCTTTGTTTTTAAATAACATAACAATATTGTTCCCCCATTATCTAAACGTTTAGAGGTGATATGTATAAAGTATAATATGATGGTTCTTCTACGTTGGTTATAAATAACATCAAACATCCTCTCATTGTCACCGGTATAACAATTGATTCTGTAATGAAGAACAATCAAAATAACCTCATATTACTAAAAAACTTATTTTAAAAAACATAAAAATTGATTTTAGAGTCATTGCTTTTTATAACAGAGGCACTTGTCAATTTGTTATAAAAGCCCAGAATTAAAGTTGATCTTTTCTCAGAGAATGGCTGGATTGCACCCGCCAAAAAGCTTCGTAGAGGGAGCTGATATCGGTACGTCAGGAAAGCATCGTGAATGTCAGAAGCACTTACATATAAACGGTGAGCGCCGATACTATTAAAATACAGAGCCGAACCTAAAAAAAGGCAACATTTTTAGTTAACACTTTCAAATAAAGAGCTTTAAGCATAAAAGAAAAGTTATTGTTACTAGTTTTGCGAGCATAAAATTTAATACACTTGTGTAAAATACGAGTATAATCTTTTAAAGTCCAATAATTATAAGTTAAAAAGATTGTTTGCAAGGATTCTTTTTGCTTTGTAATTTTTAAAAACATCTAAGAATAAGCAAATATGACCATTTCCAACTGAAATTTTACGGTAGTGCCGAAAAAAATTATGGTATTTTTGGGGACTTTTTTTAAACTACAACAATAGTTACATTTTTTTTTAAACTTACAACTTTTAAAAAGCATAAAAAAGGATACTTTGAATTTTCTAAAACACCTTTAATTTTTTTTGCAACCAAAAATTTAAACTTATAATTAATTACTGGGCCGCCTCAATATTTTAAGTAAAATCATTTTATATATATATATATATATATATATATATATATATATATATATATATATATATATATATATATATATATATATATATATATATATATATATATATATATATATATATATATTATATACGGTTGTCCCACGACGAACCGACGCGGTCGGTCTATTTCTCAAAAACTTAGCAAGGGAGAATTTTGAAAATTTGGTAGTTTACTAATATTGATAAGAGCAACTCGTCTTTTCAAGATGGTGGCACTTTCGGTTGTACCGGAAGTCGATGCTAACCTTCTTGTTTTTAATGGAACACCCTATATATTATTGCATTTTTGGATTCCTCAGAAAATTTTAGATATATTTCGTGTATAATATGCTATACCTAAGTCTAAACGCTTTCGACATATCTTTAATTTTATGTCAAAACGTTTGCAGACCCCAAAATAAGAAGAAATTTTTCCTATACGGCATACTCTATTATTAAATTTGAGTTGAATTCCTTGTAAAAAGAGGCCCAATTTTGTATACTGAGTGGATACTATGGGTGTAAATTAATACAGGGTGGCTAAAAATTAAGTACAAAAATTAACTGATAAAAAACTTAAAAAGTCAATTCTTTCAAATGGAAACCCCTACTTTTATATTTTTATCGTATTTAGCATTAAAAAATAGGGTAACTTTGTATTAAGTGGTCTATTCCGAAAATGTATAGTTTTCGAAATAATTGACAATTTAACATTTTGTATTGTAAAAGTGCTATAAGGCTTTTTAATTTTGTTATTAGTGGGCCATGACGGCGGGACGCGGCCAAAAAAAGACAATCGGACCTAGAAGCGTCACTATTTAGATTTGACAATTAGTTGTTTTTAGATATCAATTATGCCGGGTCGTTTAAACTACACGCAAACATTTCATTTTTCTATCTTACAAAGTGCAAAAAAGAGGGGGTCAGCCACCCTCCTTTTTTACTTTTATATTTTTAAATTTTTCTAGATCCTAAACAGGTTCTAAAATGATTAAAAATTACGAAAATATCCTGTATATATATTTTTATCTTGAGACAGTCTACCAAAGTCACAGCCTACGTAGAATTATACCTTGGGTGTCTTAAACACCTCCTTAACAATAATGCTGCTCACAAAAATGTTATTTGATTGAGTTATTATGACGAAATTATGAAAAGTTTTAATGTGCAAAATGATCAGTTATGTTATTTTTAGCTAAATTATACAGTAGTATATGTAATAATACAGGGATTTCTTATAGCGTCGATATTTTCTTGACTTTTTGCTAAAAATATTATATTTAATGTAACATTAAATCTGGTGCACATAAATGAATGAAATAAATGTAACTGATTTACAAAGAAAAATTACTAAATTAACATTTATCGAATTATTACTTGCAAAAAAAGTATAAAACTAATAGTTTAGGAAGTAGAGATCGAACGCTGTTAGAACAACACCGATACGTCACGGTTTTATATCAGTTTGGCATATGAGACCGTGACGTATCGGTGTTGTTCTTACAGCGTTCGATCTCTAATATTCCTAATGCTCAGTGGGACTTTTCCAAACATGGATATTTTTCTTTTAAAAATAATTAATCTTACATTTACTTCATTATTTTGTATTTTATAAAACCTATGTCTAAATGATTGTTTTGCCTTTAACTTTCTTTCTAAATCTTCAGTTGTGAGTATTTTATTTTATTTTTCAGTAGTGTTATATTCCTTAGTTAAAGATGTATGATAAATACCAAAATACATTAATGAATATGAATTATTCTATAGATTATTATTGCGGACAAAAAAAAAGAAACCAACTAGATAACTATATAAATCATGTAGACTTGAAAATTCTCTTACCATGTTGTCTCCATAGGTTGACAGGTTATTGTCATTTATCAGTCGGTTCTGAGTCAAAATTTTACTAATTTTTCATGATCTTTGTTTAAGTTTGAGCTAGCAAAGCGCGTATTTAATACTCTGTAGCTTTAAATATGTATTTTAAAACGTTATTGTAAGGGAATGATAATAAAATTTATTTTTCCTTTTTGTTTTTATGATTTTGATTATGATTTATACTTACACAAGTTAAAATTTGCGAGATAGACCTAATTTGACTGTATATTTAAGAGAGAAAACTAGGATAAATTATTTACTTAAATTCAATCCAACCGGCATATTATTTATTTTCTGCTAGGGTACGATGTGATTTAAATGTATAAATGAAATAATAAAACTATTGCCCTAAAACAATGGGACGATGTAACACTAAGGGTGCTAGAGCCAACTCTGTAGAGCGCAAGAAGCATAGCGCGACCGACGCGCATCCACACCAGATCTAGGAATTTATCCCTAATTCCAGGGAAATCACTCAACATTTTTATTTTTGAAGAAAAACGCAAACAACTAGGGATTGACGGAACGGTTAAAAGTAAAATAGTTTTTAAAGAATTAGCAGGATCTGCTAATTTATGAAAGATTTATCCATAAAGAAATGTCTAGAATTAAAATAACAGAGACATTTTTATTTAAAGTTTTACCTTTAAGCATTAACGATACTTTCAGCAAAAAATAATCGCTTAATAAGTCCTTTTATTTAAAATAACATCGCACTTAAACCAATGCCGTTAAACAGGTGCTAGCATAAGTACACACTACAATAACAATAATCAATTAAAAATGGAAAAATTATCAGATAAAAAAGAATAAGTTTCGCAAAATTTGTTTTTTATAAAAAAAAATTACTAAACATCAGTGTTGAAACTTAAAAAAAAAAATCAGACTTGCAGATGTAAATAGAAAAAATATTTTGTCTGTAATTAGATATTTATCCGGTAGTACTTGTGGCCAAGATTACCGCTTTAATAATACTACAAAAAAAGTTTAAGGTATTTCTTATTGCATTTTTGTATTTCATTATTTTATTTAAATTAGTATTTTTTTTGAGATACTTTAGCTGGGATCTATTTCAAATCTGCTGGTCCGATCCCTATCTCAGGGGACATTGGCTTTTTTTACCGACATTTAGCTATTTTCCGCTGCAGCTATCTGGCAACATTGGCGAGGCGCCGCGGCGGGCTCGCTATTTCGCATCGGTCGCAGCGGCCGTGAGACGGGGCAGCGCGAGCGCGAGCGCCACGGTCGCGAGCTCAATCGTTCGACGAGGCGTCCGTAGCTCCAGACGCTCCCAAATTCGAGATGGGCCCCAGGAGCCCAGCCCGCTTCAGGGCATTAGTACGGTGAGTGTGTGCCCCAGTGCAATCAGCTATGGCTCGCTAGCGCTAGACGCTCCCCACTGGCATGGGCCTCGGCGCGGCGCCCACGTGTGCCCGCGGCTCTCTTCATGGCCATTGATAAAGGTAACGTGACGTCACCGCCCAACCTAGCCTTAGCTCTTTTTACAAATACTTCTTACTACCTTTAGAACCTCTTGTTATACACCTGACCTGAGTTTGTTATTTAAAGCTTTATCTTTACTGTTGGCCACAACAAACAACAATCCATGACTTGTGTATCTTGTTTGCTTGTTTTGCTTTGTAGTAATTAACAACTTGTACATTTTTAATCATAAAATGTAATAATTTTATTATTCTTTGTAAAAAATTAACAAATTATGCATTTTTCTAAAGAAATTCAGTCATTTTCCTATAGAAATCATATTGAGTTACTGATTTATTAGAAATTTTGTTACAAATTTATATCACCACTTAATACTTGAATTTCAATTATATTAAACTCAAAAAGAAGAAATGGTATTTTTTTAAATAAAAGGGTCTTTTTGTATCAATTTTAAAAGAAACTGATAAAGTTAATATATGTGCAATTATGATATTTCTTTTTTGACTTGGCGTCCAAAATGCCCAGTTTCTTTGTTATCGTAAAAGTGAAAATATCGTACATAATATTTTCTAAAAATATGGAGTAACTATTTTATATCTCATCTAAAAATGTTACCGAATTATTTGTTTACTAAGTTTTATATCCAAGCAATAAATAATATTTATAGTATAAAGTAAATATAAGATCATTACAAGCCGTCATTGATTTTTTTAGTACGATAGTAGATCTAGTTTTTTGTTATTCTACAGGTTCTTGTTATCAAAAAACTAATTTTTGTGTATGTGTAAAGAAAGGGGAAAAAATGTACGAAAATTGTGTGTCGTGTTAAAGACAAAGAGATAACTACATATTTGTTTACCCCGCTGCATATACAAAAGTAGTCTTAAATTGTCCATATATTCTGGAGCTATAACATTTTTTTTTAAATCTTTAGCTAATTATTTTGTATAGGTATTTTTTATTGCTTTCTCGGTAGATTTTGCTTGGATTACAAAAAAAATAGTGTAAAGAAATACATTTTCTATTACAAGTAGGAATCCGATTAAAAAATACTTCTTAAAATTTTGAATTTTAGTATTAAAGTTATGAGTCACTAAATTAGGAAGTGTCCAGGATACACACAAAATATATACTTTATACAGGTATATACAAAGAGGTACGTTTATTATGTTCTATCTTCTTTTATAAGAAAACCAGAGATTTTAGGAATAGATCTAAATAAACAAAATTTTTGGTATAAAGCAGTTTTTAAAGTATAATATTTTTGTAAGGTTGGAAGTTATGTTTTCGGTGCCACTTATCAATTTTTCTTTATTTAATTATTACAATAATAATTATTATACTACCAAAAATAATTACTATTACTATATATTTATTATTATTGGATGACATCACCTAGACATTAATGGGGCTAGTTCAGAGACATAAGTTCGTGCTGACACTACCGCGTTGTCTTGGTACCGTAAAATGAAAAATCTGCATTTTGTTGTCGGAACTAGGGAAAATAGGTTAAACATATAAAAACACAGCATCCACGGTACCTAGACCTACTTAGGCTTCATACCAGCGTTCGTGCGCTTTCATCAAGTTAAAAAAAAACACTAAGTACTGTGGCTGGAATGTTTTAAGATGTTTAATTGGATTTCACCGCACCTTTTGGACAACGTGCTAGTACTCTTACGAACTTTATACAAACAACTTTATCTGAACTATTCCCATTAACAAGTGAGTAAAGTCATTCATAGGGAAACTCTAATTTCACGTGAAATCCAAACACAGCATACGTTTATTGATGAACACCTCACCGGTCACCCAACTGAGTACTGCCTGTGCACTACGTTGCTGAACTTTATTAAGCAATTAGTCCATTTAAAACGCGGGTTCTGGGTGCCCAATTTGGCTGCAAATGGAGACTACCGTTAGGGTACGTTTTTTGGGTCGCTTATCCCGAATTTCGGGGTCCTGCAGGTCGGAAATTCTGGCAACACCCCTAAAAATGCAAAAAAACACCCTTTTTAGGTGTTTTTTAACGAAAATATTATAAAAAACTTATGAAAATGCTCTTTAAGCACCTAGAAAATAATTTCAAGGTACGTTTTTTGGGTCGCTGATTCAGAATTTTGGGATCCCGAAGCCCTTAAACCCTGGCGTCACCCCTAAAAGGGCAAAAACATCTCTCTAGGGGTTGTTTTTTTTTTAAACTTATAAAAATGTTCTTTTGGCACCTAGTAATGTATGCTCTCAGGGTACGTTTTTTAGGTCGCTGATTTTGAATTTGGGAATCCCGAAACCCTTAAACCCCGTAAACACCCCTAAAAGAGCAAAAAACACCCTACTTTAAAAAATAATCTTATGAAAAATGTATAGAAATTATTAAATATTGATAAACATTTATATTTTTCATCACATTTTATTAGTTTGAGGCCTAAGTTAAATTTAAAGGTAATTCATTGGGGGTGAAACAACCCCCAAACATCCCTAAAATATCGTACAATTAAAAAAAATGCAAACAAAAAAATATTGTTTCTTTTGCTTAAATTTTGGATAAATAGCCATTTTACGATCAAAAAATTTGCTTACAAAAAAGTATCACCAGATATTTTTGGACCCTTTTGACGAGAAAAACTATCAAAATATTAACTATTTGTTGTAATTTTGATTCGAATTGGATATTTTCTAAGCCCCCAAAAGGGGTGCGAGGGGTACTCATAATCCCTTAGGGAGGGAAATATTTTTTTGGTCGTTAAATGGCTATTCACCAAAAATATAAGGCAAACAGGAAAAAAAAATTGTTTGCATTTTTTTTTTAATTGTACGATATTTTAGGAATGATTGCGGGTTGTTTAACCCCCAATGAATTACCCAGAAAATTTAATTTAGGCTCAAATTAATATAATGTTACGAAAAATGCAATTTTTTATCAATATTAAATAATTTCTATAAATTTTTCATAAAATTATTCTTAAAAAAAAAAAACTCTAAAAATGATGTTTTTTACCCTTTTAGGGGTGACGCCGGGGTTAAGGGTTTCGAGACTCCGAAATTCGGAATCAGAAACCCAAAAAACGTAACCTGAGAGTATTTTCCAGGTGCCTAAAGAGCATTTTCATAAGTTTTTTATAAGATTTTTGTTAAAAACACCTAAAAAGGGTGTTTTTTTACATTTTTAGGGGTGATGCCAGAATTGCCGAGCTGTGGGACCGCGAAATTCGGAATCAGCGATCCAAAAAACGTACCCTGAAGGTAGTCTCCACTTGTAGCGAAATTGGGCACCCATGACCCGCGTTTTGAATGGACTAAATGCTTTAAGGAGACAAAAACCTTACTTTATTCTTGTTAGGAATGCTCACATCCGCAGCAGTCCGGCGACTCAAAAAATACAAATATCCAGAAATTGTTGATGAATGCCCCAGAAAAATATTTAAAAAATTAATATTTGTTTTACAATAAATAATCTGTAGTTTACAAAAAAATAGTAATATCGTAAAGGATCTACCCTGTATAGCTAAACTAATGTTCAAAAATCCAGGTTAAATAATATTTTTGATTAGCTATTAATGTAAATATTTTTTACAAAAATATATAAAGAAATAATTTAAAAACCAGGTGCTGTACTTATCTTGAAAGTGTATTTACTTTATTTATGGCAAGCTGGAATCTGAAATGTGCTTCCTTTATGATAGTGTCTATAAAATATATTAATAAATGTCTAACGGCGGTTTGCACCACTGTGGTTTAAGCAGTTTTAAGTCCTTCTTAACATAAGTTGCATTGAGACGGTGCCAAATATTATGACAATAGTCACATTCAAAACGTCCCTTAGTTAAGGTTAACCTAAGTATCACTGGTGCAAACCGCCGTAATAGGCTTGGTGTCAGATGGTAAATGGTTGAAGTAAGGTTAATATTTTAAGTCGCATAAGACAAACAAAAAGAATAACTGTTTTTTTTTTATAATTTAATAATATGTTAAAATTCTTTCTTGTGGCGCAGCAGAGGGTGGTCTTCTATATATTTTCCAAAATCCTACTTTTTGTAAAGGGGCTTTCATCATTTACCTATTTTTAATATAATTTAAAGTAACTGAAACGTTTATTGTATTTTCGGGCCCTGAATTTAAAAAGTTACAGGGTTGTGGGCCTATTTGTCTTAAAGAAATCTGAAATCACCATTTTGTGTATTTGTTTTTGGTGGAATTTTAATCAATACTTCAAGAAGGATACGACACACGATTAACATTATTTTAGTGGAACACCTTATTAATTAGTTCGTTTTTGATCTTATTTTTTTGGATAATTAAAAGATAGGTACTCATTTTTAGTAACAACAAAATTAGTTAAGTCATATGTTTGGCAAATTAATCACATGAATTAATTTAATTTTTAAACAGAAAATTTCTTTAAAAACGAACCAATAAATAAAGGGTCCCATTAGAAAAATTTAATTTTTTTTATTTCAATTCAAATCATATTCTTGAACGTTTTTTAGGATTTCACAAAAAAAAAACATTTAAGATGGCTATTTCACTTTTTAATACAAGTAAAGCCACAAATATGGCTCTGTTCAGTACTCGCTGAATGACCTTGTACACTTGATATATTGAACTACAACATTTACAGAAAAATTATTAACCCATTTTCAGGGTTGGTGCCTTGTCTCGAAGAAATTAGTTAAAAATATAAAGATGCAAAAATATACAATAAACTGAATAAACGTTGAGTTCGAATATATAATTAAGCAGGAAAAAAAATAACACAAGAATACCTTTCTAAGATAAACTTCCACAAAAACATATCTTTAGTTTATCCCACTTTCTAAATAATAGACAAATCCTATGTTAATGCATGTTAATTTATTACATTTCATCTCTTTGTAATACACCTGACTCTAATGTGTAAATATTTCAGGGGAAAACTCTCAAAAGACTGGTAATAAAATACCCGTAGCCTTTGAAATGCAAGTCAGGTCTTTAAAAGCAAAAAACTTCTTTGTTATACGACTCCTGGAAGCTTATCCTTGCACTTTTTGTCTTGAAAATTCTATAGAGGTAGCACTAATACAGGCAGGCAGATAAAACACAATTTTTGTAATTTAAAGGGCATCAAAAAGATAGGAAATACCATATAATGTACTTTCGGTGGTAATTGAGATAAATTTATAATAAGGTGTTACTTTTTTTCTATAAAAAATAATCCAGTGAACTAAACATTAAGCTGTACTCTATAGAAATGTAAATAAAGGGCCATTTTAAGGGTTTATCATTGTAATGAACTAAATTTTGGTACTGCTCTGATATAAGATTTTGTTCTTTACTGTACCTGGAAAAATAATTAAAACTCGTATACACTTAGAGGGGTTCTAAAATTAATTATTTTGAATATATTTATACGTATATTTACTTTTTAGGTTTCACATTCAACTTAAGTACCTAAACCATTATATGTATAGTATTTTTAAGATATAAGAAAATGACTAGACATATCGATTATCTTTGACTGCAATAAAAATCCTCGAAATTGGTCCTTTATGGCAATGCCAACAGAGGTGAGAACAGTTCAGGTCCGCACTAAGACATCCGCAAATAAGACATCATAAATACTTATATATCATTCCGGTCAGGTAGAAATACGACCCTGTACGGTCGGGTGGGCTAATTAGGTGAACCCTCCCCTAATAGTTCCATAAAATGAAAATTTCGAGGGTTTTTACTGCATTCAGAAGCAGTCGAGACTTTTAGTCATTTTCTTATATCCTGAAAAATACTATACACCACAAATAAATGAAACATAAGGACTTCTATGAAGCTTTAAGAAATACTAAATAACTGGTTAAATTCTACACACCTAAACACCTATGCACCCCGGTCCCCGAACGCATGCCACCTCTACTCTCTGGCATTCAGCTCACTAGTGTGGTAAGCAAGATTTCTTTCCCCTTGGAAGCATTTTTTCTCACGATCCCACCGATATATATCTACAAATCACCTTTTTATCTGCATTATCAAAAAGTTTGCCCAAGATGGGTACCCAGACTACTGACTGTGAATTAAAAACAGCTACGCGTTAACGTCTCTGTCGAGCTTCTCAGGCGATATCAAGATGAAGATGATGAGTTTTTAAATTTTTTACTTGCTTGCGACAAAACCTGGGTTTACCAGAATTAAAAAGTCTGGAGTTGCGCCACACAAAACTCCCAAAACTGAAAAACGCAAAAGTTGGGCGTTTTTTGGTTTCGGCGAAGCAAGAGGGTATTGTATTGTATTGTATTGTAATGAATGGGATCGTTCGTCTCAACATTGCCCTACTCCCACTTTGACCTAAAAAGATCTTGTGTGATTACCCTATATTGGTTGATCCCCTCAATTCCCATACTTTTTGCGAAATTAGAAATGTTTCGGAGGGGCAAGTTTTTTTTGATATCTTCGGGAGTCAAAAACGCTCCTTCTATATATTTTAGCCTTTGGCGTGTTAATTCCGTGCATTCGCATAGTATGTGTTCCGCGGTTTTGCTTAATCTGTCACAAAACCTAGAACGTTCATTTTTAGTCTTTCCCAACTTTTTGAGGTGATACCTCAGAGGGCTGTGACCTGTCAGGAGGTTAGTGACCATCTGAAGTTCATTTTTTTTGAAGCTCTAATAGCTTTTTTGTATGCTTAGGTGATTGATGCCTCTCTTTGGCCTGGAGCGTCATTTCAGTAAGGCTCTTTTTGCCTCTTTTCCCATTCTCTGAGTTCTTCCAGGAAGTGACCTCTAGTTGTGCGGCAAAAAGGTTGCGGTCTGTAAAATGGGTCGGCAATTTCATTGCCTTTCACTCCCTCATGTCCTGGCACCTACATTAGAGTAACTTTGTTGTTTGTGGCCAGTTGATTAAAGCAGCAAGCCTGGAGTCAAAGTAGCATGAATTTTAAGCCTTAAAGGCGACCTAACTGTCCGATTTTTGGCATATCAATTGCATATATTTCATCTTGGAAGATAATGGGAGATTTTCCCAGGGACTTTGCGAATCTATAATTGGGTACAGCAAGGGTGTTCTCTAAACTGATTTTTTGAGATAATGACGTAGCGTTAATACCCCTAATATTTTGACTTGCTTATTCAAACAGCTAAACTTGCATTTGTTTAAAGGAAGTTTAAGGAAAAAAACGTTAAATCAAAAGTTTCATTGTACTGCGATAACGCCGGACCTCATACTACAAATATCCTCAAAGTAATGTATTGGGAGGTTCTTCCACATCCTTTTTTTATACCAGATTTATTAGGATTTTCATTTATTTGAACCGCTGAGAAAGGTATTAGGAGGTTCGATGGGAGTTCGCAATCCACGTTAAACTGTGGGTCCTGCCTGAATGACATTACTCATTCGTTAATGGGTAGGGGTAGTAGTAATTTGTATAACGTTCGCAGTGACACTACCGCGTTGTCTAAAAGATGGGGCCCTGAAATGCAATATCTGTATGTTTCAGTCCTTGGACAACGTTGAGAAAACTGGGGAAGAAACGGGTTAAACATCTAAAAACTCAGCACGCACGCTAAGCTTCATGGGCTATTATAAGGATTTTAAAAAAATCTTTAAAAATAGCATTATGAAACGTCCACACTGATTGCAGAACTGCATGTACTTGGGAGGTAAACACGTGAAGAAATATTGTATAAATTCTATAGTTGTTGCAACTAAAAAATACCAAATTCCGGTATTCTCGTATTATATACATAACGGTGAAACTAAAACACCCTGTTTTGAAGCCGATTTAAAACAAATTTTACAGAATTTAGATTCATTACAAGAGTTAAAAAGTTAAAATTAAAACTAAGTAGTCGTTTCGTTTATTACCCTCAGAAAGGTTCGTGAGACAAGAGCCTAATTACAAAAATAATGTGCCTTGGAAATTTTTGCCAGTCTTCCAGCCCTTGTTCTTTGCTTGTGGTTATTTAGCGACACAGCTTATTTATTTACCTGTCGTCAAACATTACATATTACATGTTATCGTAATTTAACAAATATAGGGGTACATTTGCGCTATATCAACTAAGTAGAAGCTTATTAAATTCTGTCACCGTCAGTTACATGGCTTTTTGAATTAACCCTCTCAATCAACGTCAGCGTAATAAGGCATAGCTTAGAGAACACAAATAATTTCGGTTTGGTAAAGGCTCTTTAAACTTTAAACAATGAATTCTATATATTAGGCATAGGGATATGTTTCTTCTAAGTCATCTTTTAGACTAAGGATTTTCTATCGGATCAAAAATAGCACTAGTTTATACATGGTTTCCCCTTATGTTGAGCTAATTTTGCTTGTAAAATATTTATTGAATTAGAATTTTAGGAAATTAGTTAAAATTAGGTTAAAAAAAGCTCGACTTTACACTTTTCTTATTCCTTCTGACTTTGTCTCACTAATTGTAAGAGTAGACCAGCGATAATCTCCCAACATGTTTTGGTTCCATAAACCTTGATAACGGATAGAAAAAATTATTTTGTATTAAAATCAGTTGGCGCATACGTTCAAAGAATTTCGACTTAACATTTGAGCAATTGGGGTATTCTGGCGTGCATTATGTCATAATTATTTTTTCCGGCCATCAATTATTACAGACCCACAAAAAAAAGGGTGTGTGCTGGGTGCCGGACTAGGATTTGCTTAAGTATTTTTTTCCGATCCCCGAAAAAATATTGTAACTAACTCGAGTATTAGTTGGTGAGTAATGATCTCAACCCTTAACCGCGCGTTAAGTGGTCTCGATTATTAATTGCCCTTATTAATACCCTTGTTGCTTAAATAGCTATAATCGTCTTTATTAATAAATTGTTAAAATACCAGAACAGGCATAATGGTTAAATATTTTCTGAATAATTGTGTCAAACCAAGTGATATTTTGCAAAAAATTAAAAACCAGGTGTTTAACTGGTATAAGATATGTAAGGAAAACTTTTGCGGGTAGCAGTTTCCATAGTGCGGACACTCTGGGGATGAAGGAACTACGAATACAGGAAGTTCAGGGCCTCTCTAGTTAAAATGTAAAAGGATGCATAAAAGTTGCACTAAGTGTTGCTCCGTTGGGAGCTGCCAGTATTATACTGGCCAACTCCTCTGAGCAGAAGCCGTGAAAATACCTAAAGAAGAGCGACAGATCCCCTACAGCTCGTCGGTGGGCAAGAAGACGAAGCTTTTCTGTGAGCGTGGGATTATTTATAAGACGAACAGCTCTTCTCTAAATAAGTTGTAGGAGACGCCATTCCACAGACATAAGAACAATATTCAAAGGAAGGTCTAATTTGGGATACATACAGAGTATACAGATTGGAAAAAGAGAAATACTTTCTGGCTCGAAAGAGGAATCCAAGCTTTTTTAAAGCTGCTGAGGCTATGGATGTAAAGTGCCAGTTGAGGTTATTCTTAAAAGTAACGCCGACAAGAATAAATGACTGTTTGTTCTGCAAAACTTTGTTGCTCATATGTAACGGATCCAAGATAAGTTTAAGGTTTTGTGAGAAAGACATCCGCATTGACCCACGCTTGGTTTTCAAATCAGGCTTATTGACTGGCTTAAGAAAATGGTGCCGTTGGAGTTTGGTGCAGAATCTGTAATTCAGAATTTATTTTTACTACATGTTAAAGGTCTACAACATTTAGAAAATATGCGGGGCCATCCAAATCTACAGAACGAGAACATTATGTATGAAATGCAGACTTCTACATGGATTTGTGTAAAGCTTTTATTGCAGCTGATATTCTTCATAAAATAAATTATCGGTCCACTTGGACATTTTTGGAAAAAACACTACCACAGAAAAATACTGGACGAATCACAAAAACTATGTTGATAGGGTCTATTTAAAAACTATGGACAAAATACAACACAATCTGGAAGGAAAAAAGTTATGGTTTAGTGGCGATGAAACTACTGATATCAAGGGAAGATATATTGCTAATATTATAGTTGCACCTTTAAGTTATCACGAACCGGAAAACTCATATTTAATTAATAGTAAATTTCTTTCTAGAACCAATAGTGAGACAATAACAAAATCTGTAGTACAAAGTATTACTTTACTACTGTCAGTCACTAGTATTCAGAAAAGTGGCGTTTTGTTTCTTTTCGATAGTGCTGCGTATGCTGAATGCAGTACGACAGTTAAAAGAACATTTTCCCAAATTGCTTCATTTCATATGTTTAGCTCATGCCCTACATAGAATTTGCGAAATGGTACGTAACTTTTATTCACTTATTGATACGTTAGTTATCGTGGTAAAAAAGTTTTTCTTAAGTCACCTGCGCGTATTACGAAATTTAAAGATATGTGTCCTAATGTTGCATTACCGCCACAACCTGCTATTACAAGGTGTTATCGTCAGTTTACAAGATGATGCTTTAAGTGTGAAAAAAAGTAAAGAAGTTATAAATGCACCAAATGTTAAATCTAATTTAAAATTTATTTTTAAAAATTTTAGATATCTTCCGGATGTGATTGAACAGTTATAAAAACAAAATACCCTCCAAGTGCCTTTATTTCATGTGTTTCAAATCATTATAGACAAGCTTAAATCTGTTCCTAATGAAATTGGTGACAAATTAAAATTGTATGTACAAAAAATCTTGAAAAGAAATCCAGGATTTTTAGAAATGAAACATATTTTTGAGGCACTAGAAAATAAAAGAACTGACTTGTAAAATCATTTTCGTTTTACTTTAGTCACAAGCTGTGATGTCGAAAGGAGCTTTTTTAGACTTGGAAATATTTTAAATTATAAAAGAACCAATTTTACCGAAACCAACTTTAAAAAGATGTAATGCAAATAAATTGTAAAACATCCTGTTATGTTTTTATTTCATATTTTTTTAAATTTATTTATAATTAATATCTCCTTAATACGCACGCCAATGAATTTAGCAGAAATAAAAAACGTATACGGAACGAGCTCGTTCCAAAATCCGGGTCCTAGTTATTAGTATTAGGTATTAACATTCTGTACACTCCAATATTTTATGCTAAATTTGATATTATTTTGGCAAAACTTTCCATATTTTTTATGATATTATATCATCTTAAAGGATTTTGTATAAGTGTACTTTTCATCTAGTTATCAAAGCACAAATGCCTATAACACTATTTCATCAAAAAAAAAAACTGTAGTTTGCTAGATTCGATGGATTTTTTAGATAAATATTTATATAAAGGTCTGCATAGGGCTTTGATTTGTAATTAATTTTAAGTGCTTCTCTTTTCATCGAATAGCCCAGAGCACAGGAATGTTTGATTTCTTTTAGTAAATATTTTTATAAAGGTTTGCATGGGGGCGTTATTCCCTAAGTAGTCGTAAACATGTCTTATTGGTACAAATGCAGTTTTTTTATAAGTTATCAAAACACAATAAGCTTGGCACATGGGATAATCACAATCTTCTCTTGGAAGTTTATATTTTATTGTCTATGGGAAATTAAAAGGGGTAATAAGGAATAAATTCGTAAAAACAATTTTAAGGTTATGGTTTTTGAGTGCCTAATTATAAAAAAAAAAAAAATACAAGGTGCTATTAGATTTAGGCTTTTGTATTTAAGAACGGCGGAAAATTGTCATCATTTTAAGAATTATAAATCGAAATCTATGCATTTTAAGAAAAGAAAACATGTGAAAAACCTTTTTGTAGAGAATCAAATTTCCTATCAAAATAATTTAAGATTTTTTTCATTATTTTTCATTATATAATATTAATTATATAATAATATATATATATATATATATATATATATATATATATATATATATATATATATATATATATATATATATATATATATATATATATATATATATATATATATATATATATATATATATATATATATATATATATATATATATATATATAATATAAGTGCAAAAACGAATTAAAAAAAAAACAAAAAGTAGCATTTTTCTTAGATTTTTGTCTGCAACTTCTTTCCGAGGCAAAATAGGTATGGGCATTGCTTCACAAAAAAAGAAAGCTAACGTTAAAACCTTGAAAATTAGCGTTGTCAAAAGCATTTTTATTAAAATAAAAAAATATATATTTTAAAGCTTTTCATCAATTTTTGCCATTATTTTATTTCAGTTTATTTGAATGTTTTGTTTTTTATCCGAAAATAATTGTTCATAACGTTATTTTAATAATTAAACATAGTTTAATACTAATTATTATATTTTCAAGTGCAGCCATGAAAAAGAGTTAAAACCATTTAAATGAGGATGTCTGGTCTTTTTTTTAACTAATTTTAATAAATCTTTTTTTACCTTTTTATTTTTACCACTTTTTTTATTACTATAAAACCAAAATGATTATTTACAATAAAACAATTTAACATGTTTTATTATTAAAATAACGTAATAAAACATGTTTTTTATAATAAAAATCTTTTTTTATATAAAAAATAGAAATAATCTGATATAAAAGAAATATCGCCAAAAAATCATAAAAACTTGTAAAATTCAAAAAATCAGATCCCTGTCAAATTTTATTGAAAATACTTTTAGCAATGCTCAATTGAAAGGGTTTGATGTCAACTTTCTGTTTTTGTAAAGTAATTCCTCTATCTATCCTGTCCCAGAAAAAAGTTGTGGACAAAAAGCTAAAATAAAAATTTTATTTTTTTTATTCGTTTTTTAAATATATTTTGTAATTAGAAAAAAAATACTCTTAGAGATCTTATTCTCTCACTAACCTTAAGTAATCCAATGGAATTAACTAAGATATATATATAGTTTTCTTCTATGGCAAAAAGAAAGAAAACAAGGAGAAAATTTTAATAAATACGTAACGGAGATGTTTAAATAAACCAAAATAAATATGTATAATAAAATAAATTGTTTAAAAGCTGCCTAATAAAGTTCATCTTTTTTCAGCATGACACCTATTAAATGCTGTTAAAGAAAGCTTGTGTTTTTTTTTCGTGAACCTTTTGTTTAAAAAGCATCAAGGGAAACGTGACAATAACGAGCCGAAATAAAATTGTACGAATCGACCATACAATATAAACACACATTATTACGTTCCAAACGCGAACTTTTATACAAACAAATCGATGAAATAAATTTAAAAGTTTTCTTGGCATTTTTTAATGTACAGGATGTGTCACGATGACAGTTTTTTTAAAACACTCCATTTTTAAATCCTTTATTATTGTTTTCTAATGAGAACAGGACATGGTTGGATTTTATGGTAACAACTAAATCTATTAGGATTTTTGGGTCTAATTTTGTCATTCAAAAAAAAAAAAATATGGTGAGAAGTACATTTTATTATTTAATATATTTTTCCTGAAGTTCAATACACTTCTTTCAGTGATCTTCTAATTTATGGATTCCATCCAAAAAGTAAGAATCCGGATGACTCTTGAAATACCCATCCACCGCTGCTATTACTTCTTTGTTCAATGAAAATCGTTTCACAAGCTTAAATTTTTTGGGATATGAGAGTCAAATGGAACTAAATCTAGCAAAAAGGGTGCATGTTGCAAAAATTCGTACTTTAATTCACTTATTTTTGCCATGGTTTACCGATTTAAAGATGTCGCGCGAACAAAATTTCCTTTGCAAAAAAAATAAGGTTAACACCTTCTTGGCCGATTTCTGGATCCTAACTTGCTTCGGAACCGAAGTACTAAATTCATACCACTCCTAGGCCCCTTTTTTTATATTATAATGGTGGTAGGTCCAGTTTCGTCCATAATTATAAAACGATGCACAAAACCTTTTTTCATACTTTCAAAAACGCTCAAAATGTTGCTGAGAAAGTCGCATTCGTGCGTGCATTATGCATACAGTTTTCTTAAACTTAAAACTTCAGACAAAATATTTCTTACACTGTCCAATAATTTCTAGGGCTTCTACTTAATCTTTATCGGTTAATCGACGATCTTCCAAAAGTATATCCCGTATTTTTACTACGATTTCTGGTGTTGATGCACTCGTTCGACATCCTTTACGTGGATCGTCATCAAGACTTGTACGACTACGTTTTAATTTAGCAACCATCTTTCTATTGTTCTAATTGAAGGTAAATTGTCCCTATTTAATTTTTGCAATCCTTCATAAATTGGTTTTTATGCTACACCTTTCAAAAATAAAAACTTTATCACAGCAATTTAAAGTTTATAAACCTTGCAATTTAATTTAATTTCTTTCAAAAAACTGACCTTAACTATAGATTACATGGATAAGTTGATCATAATAACTCTAGAATTCTCTTAGAAGGATAAATTAGGTTTTCGATCTTTAAGGATTTTAAACATTGTTAGTATTTTGTGTAGTGTATTAAAAAATAAGACAGAAAAATTTATATTTTTTATTTATTTTGAAGCAGAAAAGCATTAAGGACTTCACATTTCTTTAAATTGTGCTTATAATTTTTTATTTACAACTATTTATTACATAACAATATTTTTAAATTTGTTTTTGATGTATTTCTATTGACAACTTCTTGTTAGAAACGATAGAAAACATATGCACGAACCATTTTTTAAATAAAATCCTGCTTTACTATATAGGTACACAATGTAGTTTTTACTAATTAGTAAAAAAATGTATATTTTTTACATAAAATAAAAGATTAATACGATTTCTTCACGTTCTAGATCAAATAAAAGGTGAAGAAGGATTTTTATTAGACAAGTCTGTGTCAATAAAAATACACGAAGAACAAATTTAAAAATATCAATTTGTAATAAACAGTTTTGTATAAAAAATAGTAAAACTAACCAAATAGTGTTTTCCCATTTTTTATACAGAACTGTTTACTCCAAATACTTATTTTTAAATTTGTTTTTTGTGTATTTCTATTGGCACAAGCTTGTATAATAAACTAAGTGACATAGAAATCCAAACACCCAGTTTAAATGATTTTATTTTAATAAAATTTTGTATAAGTACTTAATGAAGCATAATAAGTAAATAATTAAAATATTGCATTGCTTTAAAGCCCTTTTACCTTTAATAATGTGTGGATGCACCCCGATGTGTTACGCATTCTCGAACGCATCTAGGCACGCTTCTGATCAGGTGGTCAATGTCCTCCTGTGGTATCTCATTCCAGGCAATCACCAACTCCTTTTAAAGTGCTCCTAGAGTCTGAGGAGGGCGTTGCAAATTGAGCAATCTCCTACCCATCATATCCCACACGTGTTCAATTGGGGATAAGTCGAGAGATCTTGGTGGCCATGGTAGCATTGTGACATCATTATGTTAAAAGAAGTCCATTGTGACTCTTGCAACATGTGGTCGGGCATTATCTTGTTGGAAAGTTGGATTTGCCTGGGGTTCTAGAACTTCTTGGATATGACGCTGCGCGGTCATGTTACCTCTGATGAAGATTAGAGGTGACCTGGAACCATAAGCTATAGCACCCCAAACCATAACTCCAACAGTGTGATGAACATGTCTTTCAACAAAAACTGTGAATTCCTCCTTTCACCACGTCGCCTTCTAACCCTGGCTCGACCATCGTGCATGCCGAAACAAAATCGAGACTCGTCACTAAAGACAATACTGTTCCATTCCTGATCCCAGAGTGATCGTTCTCTGCGCCACTCAAGGCGATTACGTCAGTGTTCTGGAGTTAAAGGGTGGACCCAGTGTGGTCGGTATGAAAACAGGCCAAAACTTCTCATTCGTCGGTAAACAGTTCGCATGCCAATAGGTCTTCCATGTTCTGCAAACTATTCATTTGCAATGGACCTGGTAGTGGAGAAACGGTCCCTTAAAGCCAATAATCTTAGGCGATGATCTTCACGGTCTGTTGTTCTACGGCGGCGTCGAGTGCCGCTTCGTGTACGGCCTTCTTGAAGCCATGCCTGACAACACCTAACCACAGTGTCTACACTTCTTTGCACTCTAACTGCAATTTCCCGAAAAGAAAGTTCAGCTTCCCGAAGTCCCACTATACGGCCCCTCTCAAACTTACTAAGTTGACGAAATCGTACAGGTCTCCGTACTCTAGGCATCGTAACCAATCGTAAAGAATGTCAAGAACCAAAATCCGCCAAATTCGGATCTTTACTGCGGCTGCAATATTAATTTTTAGATTGTTAGTGAATTTTAAAAAAAGAAGTATAAAAACCGAAATCTTAGACTGATAGGGCTGCAAATTCCATCAATTGTTATTTTCAGTAAGATAAATAAATTCACCAAATTTTAACCCAAACAACAAACAAAAACCATTTAAACTGGGTGTTCGGATTTCTATGTCACTCAGTATAAAAATCCTACTTCCTCTTTTATTTGGTCCAGTTTTTATTAGGATATAATGCTGCTGCAATATTAATTTTTAGATTGTTAGTGAATTTTAAAAAAAGCAGTATAAAAACCGAAATCTTAGACTGATAAGGCTGCAAATTCCATCAATTGTTATTTTCAGTAAGATAAATAAATTCACCAAATTTTAACCCAAACAACAAACAAAAACCATTTAAACTGGGTGTTTGGATTTCTATGTCACTCAGTATAAAAATCCTACTTCCTCTTTTATTTGGTCCAGTTTTTATTAGGATATAATGCTGCTTGTATATATAATATAAAATTGGGATCTAATAAACTTTTGACAAATTTTGTTTACTTTTTTTATTTCCTTAAATAGTGGATAATTTTATACAACTATTTTGTTTTATTCTATTCCAAAAAAATATTTGTGGCATCTTTTTTTGAGTTGGAAGTGTAGTGTATGGGGTGTACGCTTCTATAATTTCCTCTACACTTTTATAAGGAGTTTTAACAGTTTGAAAGATTTCTTTCTGCAGTTTTTTTGTATGCTTACTCGCAATTTTTGGTTTTTAAAAATTGCTGCAATTTTTCTTCTATGTACGAAGAAAACGGCAGGCGCTTTTTTTCTTGCGGCTTCCAGACTAGTTTGGTGAAATGTTAGTAATTTTTAAGGAAACAACCTTAAAATAAGTTGGCAGCTTTAAATTGACTTAACCTAAAAGAACCTTGAGCCGTAGTTAAAATATGTTTACAATGAACACCTAAAAAATGTTTTTGTTTTATACTTACAATTATGAATTTTAGAAGTAGTTACTTAAGTTGTTTACAAATGTCATAACTGGGTAAACTTTATTGCCAAAACAAGTTGCAGTAATAAATAATAAACTGTAAAGGTGCTGCGTCATTTTTCTCGCATGTAACTTTATTCAGAATTTTTACAATTTCGAATTTGCAGTTTGTTTTAAAAATAAGGTTTACCAACTAACTAAAATTTGTAAACTACTTGTTTAATTAGTTTATAAAATTTGTAGGTATAAAATGAACGTACAAATGATTTGTTAAGTTGAATATTGAAACCAACGCTCGACGCTCTTTTAGATTAAGTTAATTCTATAGTGTCAACATACTTTTGACTTGACACCTTAAAACCACCAAAATAGCCGGGTTGCTGCAAGAAAAATAGCGCGTGTCGAATTCTCCTAACATGAAAGAAAATTTCGAACAATTTTTAAAAATCAAAAAGTGCTCGTGAACAGATAGAATAATTGCAGCAAGAAAAATTTCACGCCAGAAGTCCTTCAAACTGTAAACACAGCTTAAATTTTGAATAAAATGGCATACAAGAAAAGTTGCAGCAAGAAAAATTTCGTGCAAGAAATCTTTTAAACTGTAAAAACAGCTTAAATTCTGAATAAAACTGCATGCAAAGGAAATTAAAAAAAAAAAAAAAATACGCAGGAAAACTGTACTGCGACTAAACCAGCTAACAAACACTAACCCATCAGCATGGTCTCGCAAACAGCAGTCGCTAAACACGGCCCGGTTGTATGAATGATATTTTTTTTAATATACTGCTGTGTGATATACAATCGTCATTATATAAGAGCGCATGCTTTTGAAACCTCTGCTAATTAGCATATTAGGATGGTCGAATTAAACATCTTTATTCTTATCCGTATTTGCCGTGGAACCTTTAACAATCCAGTTTTCCGACGGCTTCGAAAGAACCAAGGGGGCAAAACCTCAATTTTATTTTTAAGTACATTATATACACGCGTTAAATTTAATTTCTACCATGGATTTTGCTGAAAAATATTCATCTAGAAAAGTAAGTTTAGGAAGGTGTCCTTGATGTTTTTTAAATTAATGTGTTTTTAAGTAAGTTTTTTTTTTGCAATATGCTCATGGTGTCTTAAAAATTAGAAACAAAATTATTTTTAGTTTTTTCTTTTGTTTTGTCATATTTTTGTCTTTTATATGTCTGTACAGGGTGGCGCATTTTGGTTGTATTTACGGGGTATTCCGAAAACCGTAATTCTGTTTTTACAATCTCAGGACGGATTTTAAAAACAAATTAAAATGTATTAAATTTTAAGGCTAAATCGATTTTTTTTTTGGAGATACAGGGCGTTTTTGAATTTTTGTCGATTTTAAGTTAGTTATGTTTCATTTTTATGTCAAAAATCTAGTTAAGTAATAACGTAAATACCAAACTATTTTTAATTTAATTTATAATCATTATTTAATTAAGTTTTACTTTAAACTACAATATTTAAAACATATTATATTGACCTAAAAAAAAAATTTAACAAACATTTTATTAAGAAAACTTAAAACTTACTACAGCAAGTGGTTTGACAAAGGATCCATAGTGGTGTAATTATGTTCTAAACGCTTAAAAGTGTTAATGTTTGAAATTCTTTTCACTTTGAATGTAACATTTAAACATATCGGCTATTTAAAATTTTTAAGAAATATTTTTCTGAGAACTTAAATTTACCTTTAAAGACCCGGTATTATAAAAGTGCCGGTAAACTGCGCAAAAAGATCTTAAGATTAAACTGAGATTCAACTCCAATGTTTTTTTCATTTTCTCTTAAAAAAGTCTATCTTTTAGTTTACAATCTTTAGTTTATAAGGTACCGAAGTACTTATTCCGAAATATCAAGTTTAAAGATAGTTTTTACCGTAACTAGATGTTTATAATATCCACATTTTAGAAACCTGAAGTTAATAAAACCACAGATGCATAAATTTTCGGACATTATGTTTTACATTTAAAAGAATTATGCTAAGGCATAAGCAGTTTCAGAGTAAGATAGGGAAGTTTGGTTTTATTCTTTGGTGTGATAAATATCAAACTTCGGTACTTGCTATTTCTTGTGTGGGTTCAAAAAAAGATTTATGGAATGTTTTAAAGAATGTTTCATTTATGGTATTATATTGGACTTTATATTTACAAAGAGTCTTGACATTAAAATAACACCTAATTATAACCCCGCTTCAAAGTTTTATTAGTTTTTGGATAATAAAGAAAAAAAATGCAAAAATAGTAGTTTTAGCTGAGTTATATATAAAGTGTGGGGTATTATTAAAAAGGTAATTTAATTTGCACTCGACCGGTAAAATAATATATAGGGTGTTCCTTTAAAAAAACCTAAGTTTGTGTAATAACTTGAAAAAATTAGGTGACAAAAAAAAATCAGTACACCATTAAAATCTATATAAAAATCTACCAAATATTGCCATTTTTTTTCTATTTCTAATTAATAACCGATATACGGGACTGTTGATAAATTGACAAAAATTTAAACACGTCCTGTATCTCCAAAATAAATCGACTTAGCCTTAAAGTTTTAAAACATATAAATTTGTTTAAAAATCCGCCCCAACATATACAAACAGAATTGCTTTATCGCCTACGGTTTTCTCAATACCCCGTAAGTACAACCGAAATGCGCCACCCTGTACATACACATAGAGTTTTTGTATATAATTAAAATTTAATAATGTTCGTAAAGATCTCTCAAGTATTAGTATCTCAACAAAAAAAAATTGAAAAGCAGATGTGGACTTTTAGCCGTATTAGAGGTATTAAGAGTTATTCCGGTGTAAACAGTAAATTTAATTTTCAATTCTGAAGAAAAGCTATATTTACGTACCTAACTTTTAGAAATTTTTTATGGGGATATATATATATATATATATATATATATATATATATATATATATATATATATATATATATATATATATATATATATATATATATATGTTTTTAAATACTATATATATATATATATATATATATATATATATATATATATATATATATATATATATATATATATATATATATATATATATATATATATATATATATATATATATATATATATATATATATGACAGAGAGAAAGAGAAAGTAAGATGGTGATTTTTCTCTTTAAAAACAGGAGAGAAAAAGAGAAAGTCACATAAACTGATGTAACTACAGTCAATTGACCTTTACAAGCTTGCAGATCAGAACTTTTAATAGACACTCAAAATAGGTTTTAAACGGGATTTTTCTAGATACTAAAAATAGACAGAGAAAAGGTATTAACATTTTTGTTACAAACCCGTCACCGTTTACAAAATATAAAAAAATATAATAATCGAAACTAAAAAAAAATAGAAATATTCCTAAACTTTGTTTTAAATAAAATGTATTTTAATTGTCGTATTTTTTATTTCTTTAAAATAAAAAGGTCGTAAATATTTAGCTTTAAAGTTAACTGTATCACCTTAGCATTGGGTAAATTAAACCAATTATTATTTTAATTTACAAAGTTTAAAACTACAGCTTTATTTAATATTATAAGACCGCTTTCTTTTATTTTACGTGGAAAATTATTCTGTAATCATCAATCAGTTTTTTAATTTGTGAAATTACGCATTTTTAGTGTATGTTTATTGTTCTTTTATGTGCTTTATAAAGTGCATTAATCGTACATTAAAAACAGAATTTCACAAATAATTTTTTAACATGCATTCAGTACATTATTTATTTTTTCTTTCTTAAAAATTTTGTTTAATTCATCATTTAAATAATTTAAGCTTTAATAACGGTTTAATTTCTATTACGTTTTTGTTTTTTTTTTAATTGTTAAATCTAAAAAACGGTGAACAATTTATCATAGAAATGTTAACGGTTTTTATTTTTTTAAAGTTTCTTAAAGTATTTGTTTGCACTTTCGTGCCCTTTATATATATATATATATATATATATATATATATATATATATATATATATATATATATATATATATATATATATATATATATATATATATATATATATATATATATATATATATATATATATATATATATATATATATATATATATATATATATATATATATACGATATATATATATATATATATATATATATATATATATATATATATATATATATATATATATATATATTTGACATGTAACGTTTCACATTATTTCCTATAGAGACGTTCCATATTTGTTAAATAAATATTAATTGTCATACATTTTTGTAATTGGCATAATAAAGGGTTCAAAAATAAATAAATGTCCAGGGCTGTATTTAAAAAAATAAAGTTGATGATGGTTTGACGAAAACGAAACGTCATAAAAAAATTGACTGCAATAGATGAAGCACAAAAAGTTCCAATGAGAATGTATATTTAGAATTTTTCTAACTTTTAAAATAAACTAGTAAAAAAATAAAAACGAAAATTTCAGTTTTTCCGCCATATTTCCGGAAGTACAAAATTGACTTCAATTTTGTAAATGTATATTACTGAGCTCCCCAATATGCAACTTTGCCAAATTAAACTACCCACCTATCTCTTACAGTTTCGAAAATCCCCATATTGGCCCTTCTTATCTTCGGCCAAGATACCTTATTTTATATATATATATATATATATATATATATATATATATATATATATATATATATATATATATATATATATATATATATATATATATATATATATATATATATATATATATATATACAGCAAAATTGTTATAACTGTTTTAATTTTGCTTTTGTATTTTCTTAATACCTCTTTAACCAAAAGTCCTAGCGGTACAAAATTTGGGATCTGGGGGTCTCGAGATAAACGCACTTTAAAGGATCTTGCAATTTTTTTATGGAACATGAATTTTGGCCAATTGTTTTTAAGCTTTGCATAGTGATAGTTCTTCATACATGCTGATCAAAGGGGTCTTCCAGGGCACAAAACCCGAAAACGAAACCTAAAAAAATTGCCTCCCAAATCCACCCCAAAGGTCCCTATGAGATTTGGGTACCTTTTGAGGTGATTTTGGGGGGGATAAGGCGAAAATTTCAGATTTTGTGCCATATTTCCGGAAGACCTTTAATCAGCGTGTTACGGAACTAGCACTATGCAATCCTCTTTGCCAAATTTAAAAACAATTGGCCAATATTCATTTTACCTTGTATAATGGATACTAAATATGCGTTTATCACATATATAGCTGCTATCTATAGGGACTTAAATAAAGTATACATATTTTTGATGCAGATGGATTTATAGTAACTTATTTTTTAATAAACAGGTCAATATATCGCCATTTTTTCAAAAACTAACAAAGATAGGTATAGGATATTATACAGATTTTATATTGGAAATGACCCGTAGAATCCAAATTTTAAAAAATATACAGGGTGTTGCATTTAAATTTTTGAAGTAACATTATTAGAAAAGTCAATTTTCGCAGCACTTCTGGTAAAGCCGGAAGTAGTTTTATTATGACCTCTACAGATAAAGTCTTCAGAAAAAATTAAACTAAAGACAATAAACATAATTTTTTATATCATTTATTTGTTTTCCCATAAAGACCTCTTTGCATAATGTGCGGTAGTTTGGACATCTTTAATCGCCATTTTCTTTAAAACGGCTGCTCCTAGCAGAGATAGGTGCAGCAGGATATAATTTAAATTTTATATCAGGAATTATCGCCATTTTTTCAAAAAACTAACCAAATTTTGAAAATATACTGGGTGTTCCATTAAAAAAAAAATCAAAGTTGATGTCGTTTCCGGTTAAACCGGAAGTGATAGGCATATCTTATAATATCCTAAATCCGCATCTTATAATATAATATGTTATTCTAAAATTTGAAAGCCATATGTTTTTCATTCAAAGAAAATGAAGGGCTGGGTAGTGATTTCGTTGTCATCAATCCGCATCTTATAATATATATATATATATATCAAGAATATAGGGTATATATATATCGTTATATATATATATATATATATATATATATATATATATATATATATATATATATATATATATATATATATATATATATATATATATATATATATATATATATATATATATATATATATATATATATATATATATATATATATATATATATATATATATATATAATATAAAATATAATTGTTATTCTGATTTTTATGCTGGCATTTCTTAGACATATAAATTTTACATGACTTTTATTTGAGACCTAAATAATTTTAATTATATGCTTTTTATTTTTGACTATTGGTATTACATTGCTTTGGTTCATATTAAAGGTAATAGGTCGAATTTAATTGCTAACAAAACCCTGAAGATTTTTCAACTGCAAAAATTGTTTACCTTACTTGTCGAAATTAAAATATCGATATCTCTTATGTTCAATACTAATTATAGTAAGACATCAAGTTTCTTAAATAGTTTTTTATCATTTTTAGTTTTGAAAACGACCTTTGGCTACTTGCAACTGTAACTGGCAAAGTCATAAACATAATAAATACTGTACAAATGTTTATTTTTAATTAACGGATATTTAGTCAACTGGCTGATTTTGCTTATTTTTTTAATTTCAATGTCATCTTTAACAAAGTTTCTAAACTTCTAACTTCATTGACCAAAGCAGCAGTCACACCGGATTCGTATTTTATGCAAAACCTAGTAGCTGATGAATTTATTACTCATTTACCAACAGTTCCTGATTTTTTTTTTAATTTTATCAATTTTTTTTCCAGTATATCTGTTTAATCACTGCGCCCCGATGCTCCGCATCGGTTGCATCGGCGTTAGTTACGCCCCTGACTCTCTCCTATGTTTAAATATTACCAAAATTTGACAATAATGGGCTGTGCAAAATATTTCTTAGAATTAAACATAACCGAATTTTATTAATATGAATATATTTCTTAGTAATATTTTTTTACTCTACTAATTACCAAACTGTCAAGTGACATTACCCATGAACGAACAATATCAAAATTGTGCTTTAACCACGGAGTGAGGTATAACTAGTATTTCATTAACAACGTAGGAAAATGGTTAAACTATACTTAAAACGTAAACATAATCTGTGGTTTTTTGTAGACAAGCTATTTTATGAAAAGCTCTTAAAATAATAATATTAAAAATCCGTGAAAAATAAGGCGCAAGCGAAAACGCCTGTTAATTAAGATGTGTCAATAAAAGAAGCACTCACTTTGGTATCCAAATATTAGCACACTTCTGCTTTTTTTCAAATTTATAATCTGGAGTTCAACACGGCAAAAAACGTGAAACTTATTTTTTCAAGTCGACATTACGTATAATTTATGGCCCTTATTAATTCGGCCCCTTTTCTAACATGGTAATTATTCTTTTGATAAGAGATAAAGCTTTTAGTGATATTTTCGTAAGCAACAAAAATAATGTTTTATTATTTCAAACATTTCTTTGAAACATAAAAAATATGTTTAAAAAAATACTCTATAAGATAAAAGACTTTGTTTTTCAAAGATATTTTTCAAAGAAGCGGAATCGGCTTATCAGATAAGTTGCTTCTTAAGTTTAAATTTCTGTTTATGTAACAAAATTACAATTATTTACACTATTTTATTCTTAAATACTGACTTTTTGGATCAATTATTTTAAGAAAAATATTTATATTTTTGTGCCATGATTTGTAAAAATAAAAAAAAAATACTTTTTTTTAACATAGTGACTTAAAAACCAAAATAAATAAAACTGAATTGAAAAAGGTAAACTCCTAGTATTCCTAATCTTATTTCAATAATATTTTGCAGACGTATTTACTTTCCAGTCCAGTAAAAAATTATGGTTTAAAAAAACTAAAAAAACACGCTTTTATAGCAAACCGAACTAGTAGAAAATAATTTTAAGTATGAAGAGTTTGTGTGAGAGAAAGTCCAATAATCAATTATGACTAATAAATTTAGAATAAGATTAAAATTCATGTTAAGTTATTAACAAATTCAAGGAGGTACTAATGTGTGCCTTTCTAGATATAGAAGGAGCGTTTGACAACACTTCCCTTACATCTATCTCAAACGCTCGAGGCGCAGAGGGACCGACGCAACAAGCTGCAGGTGGATAGACTGCATGCCTAAAAGCAGATCAGTATATACTTCAATTCTTGAAGAAACTCTTGTAGCTCGGGTTGAGCGAGGATGTCCGCAAGGGGGAGTTCTGTCCCCACTGCTATGGAACCTTGTCATGGACGACCTACTAAATGTCCTTCAACTTGAAGGGCACCAAACATTGGGATATGCAGACGATCTCGTCATTATGGCCCAAGGAAAATTTAACAATACTGTTAGGGATAAAATACCCTAAACGCAGTTACCAGATGGACGAGAAAGGAGGGACTAAACATAAACCCTTCTAAATCAGCCATAGTTGTCGTCACCAAAAGGAGAAATCTAGACGGCTTAGGACCCCTGATCCTACGAGGTGAAACAATCAAGATTGTTGGTGTATTGGGAAAGGTAAAATATTTGGGTGTCATCCTAGACTCTAAACTTACCTGGAACCATCATCTTCAGAAAATAAGAAAGAAAGCGGAGATGACTCTTATGTTAATCAGACGCGCTCATGGGAAAACATGGGGCCTTAAACCAAACATGGTCTATTGGTTATACACCATGGTGGTAAGGCCTATGATAACATACGCATCACTGGTATGGTGGACAAAAATGCGACAAAAAACTGCTGTTACAGAACTGGCCAAGGTACAGAGACTTGCTTGCTTATCTATAACAGGAGCAATTAAAACAACCCACAGCAGCCATGGAGTATCTCTTAGACCTTCCACCACTTAATCTTATAGTGATGGGAGAGGCAAGACTGAGCTACTTTCGACTGCAACAGAAACCAACTGGTGTCTACGCTAGTTTGGGACACAACAATATAAAAAGTCAGGTTGGCGGCAACATCCTGGACGAGAGAACAGACCAGATGATTTCCCAATACTCATTTAACAAAAACTTCGAGGTAGAAATTCCAGATCTAAGTGAGTGGCAGCAACCCGATCTCCCTGGCACGGTTGGAGACATCATCTGGTATACAAAACCGAAGCGGGCGTGTACAGTGAAATGAGGAATTTACAATTCTCCATTCCACTTGGAACATACAGTTCTGTATTTCAAACGGAAATATATGCTTTACTGCACTGTGCAAAAAAAAATAAAAGGAGGGCTTATAAAAACAAGCGGATCTGCATAAAAACAGACAGACAAGCGTCACTAGGGGCACTAGTAAACCCCAAGGTAACATCCAAGCTGACATGGGAATGCCAAAAAGAACTGGAAGTCCTGGGAGAACGCAACAAAGTAACTCTCTTGTGGGTACCAGGACATTCGGGGATAGAAGGCAACGAAAAAGCGGATGAGCTAGCGAGACAGGGATCATCAAAAAGTTTGATCTTATTTACAAATATATGTGGGCCTAACTCCAACCTAAACTTTGTTTACCATTATCTGCAATTTCCCAAAACTTCACGTATTATTTCTTACCGAAACCCAAATGAGTTCGAAAATAACAATCAACCACCTTTTTGTCTCAGGTTACAAAGTGATTTTTACCTTTTCATCCCCATGACGGCGTATGTGCTTACGTTCGCAACGATCTGACTGGTGTTAGAGATTCTAACCTCGAATCAGGGATGCCTGATATTCCTTGGCTTAAACCTACCTCCAGATCTTCTACCAATTTTATCTGCTGTATATACCGGTCTCCATCTGACAATTTCCACACCGAGTTTTTTGACTTCCATACTTTGGGCCAGAACCTGCCCTTGGAGTGACCAAAACCACAGCACGAAGGCAAACCAGGGAATGGATCCGAAACAAACACAAAGAATACTGGGGAAATCTCAGTAGAATAAGACATGGAAAAAGCTTCATAAGAGGCCCATCCAAAAGAACGAAGGAAGAACTACTCAGACAAAGTAGGAAAAGACTTCGCATAACAGTAGGGTTGCTAACAGGGCACAATAACCTAAGAGGACACCTACACAAGATAGGCTCATACAATGGGACCCAAGTTGCAGAATGTGCGACGAGGGGGAAGAAACAGCCTACCATATCCTGTGCGAATGTAAAGCATTGAATCACAAAAGACAGGCATTATTTGGGCAACCGGAAATGAGCCCACAGGAATATATCAACCAACCAGTCTCGGGGTTATACAGGCTTGTAGAAGAAACAAGACTAATGGGAGGATTGATATAAAAGACAATGGGAGATTAGGCACAAAAAGCCCATGAGGCTGCGCTGCCTCCGGTAGTTAATCAAGACGGCTCCCAGGGAAGAAGAAGGAGAAGTTATTAACAAAATAATTCAATTATTGTAAAAAAGCGTCAAGTGCAATTTACTATATTTTCATAATAACTCTAATTATGTAAATAGCTACCAATAAAATAATTGTAACATTTAATATCAAGCACCCCACGCTTTTTTTTACTATGTTTTAATAATTGGTTTATTTTGTTAATAACCTAATTTTTATTTTAATCTTATTCCAAATTAATTAGTCATAATTGATTACTGGACTTACTTTCACTGTAACACAAACCCTTTATACCTAAAAATTTATTTTTCACTACTTTTTAATTCGGTTTGCCATAAAAGCGTGTTTTTTTAGTTTTTTTTTAAACTATAATTTTTTTTATTATTTTTTAGTCTCAAATCAAAATCAAAAGTAATAATCTTAATCAAAATCAAAAGTAACAATCTTAATCAAGACCCTCGATTTTTAGTACTTATATCTTATATTTGTCAATAAATCTAAATTTTCTTCATTCCTGTTTATTTTTAATAAAGTTTTTGTTTTTAAAATTCTTAATGGAATTTTTCAAAGTTTTTTTATTTAAAATGAGTTTTGAATATTTTTTTTCAATATTAAAGATCATTAAATACTGACTTTTTAATTCAGTTATATTTATAACTGTACCATAATGTAAAAACATTTGTATATATTGCTATTTAGAAAAAGTACTATATTCATATTTATTGCTTATTAATATTTTGTTCATATTAATTATTATTTTTTTATAATTTTGTTTTTTATTAATTTATTATTTTTTTAATGATCCATAGGCAATTAGGTTTTCGTGTGGTCTTTATAAGTATTAATGTTTGGTTGTCTTCTTTCTCGCTTTCTAGTAAATACATTTGTAAAGCATTTGCACATTTATTTTTGCTCTTTTAGCTAATAATTTCAAAACAGTGTTTATTATTTTTATAAAAGTAATCAAGTTAGGAATTAATGACTTTTTTGAAATAAAGTAAAATACATTTGTAAAGCATTTGCACATTTATTTTTGCTCTTTTAGCTAATAATTTCAAAACAGTGTTTATTATTTTTATAAAAGTAATCAACTTAGGAATTAATGACTTTTTTGAAATAAAGTAAAATACATTTGTAAAGCATTTGCACATTTATTTTTGCTCTTTTAGCTAATAATTTCAAAACAGTGTTTATCATTTTTATAAAAGTAATCAACTTAGGAATTAATGACTTTTTTGAAATAAAGATTTTAAAAAGGGTGTGTAGAATTTAAATCTTATGAGATTGTCCTAAAGTTATTTACAAATTACCAAAAAAAAAATAAATTTAAATGTAATGTGGAAATCAAATAGTCAAATAATATATAGGGTATCCCATCATAATTTGTTAAATTCGAAATTTTTATCCGATGTTGTCTTTTAAGTCAATCCACATGTTTTCTTGTAGTGTATCGTACGACGGTAAATACGGTGGTGTGGAATTAAACTGACATATGTACGTACTGGGTTGGATTTTGAGGCTTTTTTTTGGGGGGGAATTTTAATTTTGCGTTTGGGTTTTATGTTTCGCTTTTTTGGCCTTTTTTTTCTGCGGGGCTTTTCTTCTCTGATGATCTTTCGCTGTCATTTTGACCTGTTTAACAAAGTTTATTTTAAAGTGCTTTATTTTAACAGACAATTGTCAAGATCTAATATTACATTTTTTTGCTTCCTTTTTAACAAATATGCCTTGGGTGCGAAGACTTGGTCATATTGGTCAGCTTAGGGACTTTGACAGGGAGTGAATTGTGGCCTTAGGTGAGGCAGGTATGCGAATTAGAGAAATTGGGAGACGAATAAACCGATCTTTACGTACCAAATGTTATCAGGCATAGATCCAAGAAAGTTGAGGATACACGATTAAAGGAATAAAGCCTTAAGATAGCCGATAAAGACTTTTGGATCTTAGAGATCGTTTTAGTTCGATTCGGTCGATTGTGAAGTGGTTTCAAAAACACAGTTGGAACCACGTGATCCTTAGTCGCAAATGTTGTGTTTAAATGCATGATGGTCGCGCAATGGTGAGGAGGCGACGTGGTTAAAGACAAATTCCACAGTTTGATATGGTAGACATGTTTATCACACGGTAGATCTAATTATACGGGGTATCATCGGATAAAGTAGCAGAGCATCTTTAGTCTTTGCTAGTACATGCGAGATGTAGTGAAATTACATGTCTAGTAACCTAAAACGACCAGAAACCCCATTTTAACAATACAACACCAGACCGCGTATGGCCAAGGTAACCGTAGACCTCATGGATAGACACCACGTTAACCTCTTACCATGGCTTCCAAGATTACCTGAGCTTTCTTTGATTGAACATGTGTGGGACGCTGTACGTCGCAAATTGTTGAACTTACAGCATACCCCTTAGACTCTGGCAGCACTTAGACATAAAGTAGAGATAGGGTGAAATAAGGTACCTTAAGTCTCCCAAGAGGATATAGACAACCTCGTCGCATTAATGCATAGACGTCTTAATAAGTGTCTAAGAAATCAAGGGTCTTTAACACATTTTTAAACGTTATTTTGTTATTGATCATCGAATTTCGTTGCTATACATATAAGCATAACATTAATAAACTATATTATATATAAATACCTATCTTTGTCACTCAGTATACCAAAAAATAACTTATACGTTTTATTGATTGGGTCGGATAACTTAAAGCAAACATTTATTAAAGCCATATTTTCAAAACTAGAGAATCTGATTTGTCACGAGCCCTAAAATAAAAATTTTATTTTACGTCTCAAAACGCGTGTAGCATAAAGAAAGAGCACTGAGTTTTCTTCGAATATATACTTTTATATGAAAAAGTTTAATCGGTGCTCTGTAAAAACAGAAATATATACTTATCTTTTCAAGTTTTTACTCATAAACCACAAATCAAACTTGATACAATCTTTGCAGGAAAAAAACATAACATAACATAAATTTTACAAATCGCGGGTCGTGTTTATTAGGTTATAAAAACCTGTATATATTTTTTTAACTTGAATAGTCCACGAAGGCTGATGCCTAAGTACTAAAGTACCGTGGGTGTCTTAAGTGTGGTGAGAGGGAGTTTGTTCACACGGGACTTAAATATTTGCAGATTGGGAGGAGACGGAAAAACTTGTGCGGGCAGCAGGTTCCATAGTCTTGACACTCTAGGGATAAAGGAACGAAGAAAGTTCGAAGCCTCTCTAACTGAACTCTAAAGGATGCATACAAGTTGCACTACGTGTTGCTCTGTTGGGAGCTGCCAGAGAAGGAATTATATTGGCCAACTCCTCCTGAGCAGAAGCCGTGAAAATACCTATAGAAGAGCGACATATCTCCTACAGCTCGACGGTGGGCAAGAAGAGGAAGCCTTCTGTGACCGTGGGATCATTAATAAGACGAACGGCTCTTCTTTGAATGGAGTCCAGAATGCTAAGGGTTGTAGGGGACGTCATTCTCCAGACATGAGAACAATATTCAAAAGAGGGTCTGATTTGGGATACATACAGAGTATAGAGATTGGAAGAAGAGAAATACTTTTTGGCTCAAAAGAGGAATCCAATTTTTTTTGAAGCTGCCGAGGCTATGGATGTAATGTGTTTGTGCCAGATAAGGTTGTTCTTAAAAGTAACGCCGACAAGATTAAACGACTCTTTGTTCTTCAGCACTTGGCCGCTCATATGTAACGGATGAGCATTGGCATTAAACTGAACAAGATTTTTGGCGCCTCAATTCAAGATAAAATTGAGGTCTTGTGAAAGAGATATCTGCATTGACCTGCGCTTGTTTTCCAAATAAGAATTACATGGTGGCTTAAGAAATGGAATACTAGAGTGGAGGGTACTATCGTCAGGAAAACTATGAATGGGATTAATTGTGGAAGAGAGAAGATCGTTAATGTGTAGAAGAAATAGCGTGAGTGCCAGCACTGAGCCCTGGGGCAACCCAGCATTCATTTGGTAGAAGCTGGAAGAATGACCATCTCCAGTAACTGATAAACGTCGATTAGAAAGGAAACTGGAGAGCCAAGAGCAAAGCTTAGCTGGAAGACCGTAAGAAGGAAGTTTGTTAAGAAGCCCATCATGCCAGACCTGATCGGAATCTTTGGATATGTCAAGAGCAACGATCTGGGATTCACCAAGAAAGTCGAGGGATTTTTTCCAGTTGTGTGAGACAATGAGACAAAGGAGAAGATCAGCTGTGGATCTTCTGTGACGGAATCCATACTGTCTATCATGTAAGATCTTGTGTTTTTTCATATACTTTTAGATTTGGGAATTAATGAATTTTTCCATTACTTTGCAAAAAACAGAAAGAAGAGATATAGGTCTATAGTTAGAAGGGAGAGTTTTGCATCCTTTTTTGAGGACAGGTTGCACACGTGCAGCTTTCCAACTCTCCGGGAAATTGCCCGTGTCGTAAGAGATTCGAAAAAGACGAGTTAGGATGGGTGCAAGCTCGGGAGCACATTTTTTTAACACGATTGCTGGTATGCCATCCAGCCCAGTGACAAAAAAAGTGGAAAACTTAGTAAAAATTAAATAAAGCAAATATTTATTAGCTATTTTGTTATTAAAAACATTAAAATTTATACAGTTTTTAAGTCTCGTCGGTTGAGTCGTTTATTGTGCTAAAGTGTAGCTTCTGGGGTTTATCAGATCCGTTTACAATACCGAAAGTACAAAAACTAGCAAATTATAGGCAACTTGGTGAGTTGATTTCTGGTCGCATTATCGGATTACAATAAACAGGAATTTTGATTTGTAGTTTTTACCCACCTTTTAGTATATCTCCAAATGTTTGATAATCCCAATTTTCAACATGGTAATGTCTGTCTACACATTGCTAGAGTTCTTATAAACTACAGTAACAACGTTCAAATTAACCTTTTTCCTTGGCTATTAGGGTGAAACAAACAACAAACAAACACAATATAAGTTATTGGGAACCTTCTCAGGCTTTCAGATATCTTGTTCTCCGAATAAATTTACTTTTAGAGGATATTTGTTATTAATAATTTTTGCAGCAACTGCAACCCCAGTAATTATTCTAAAAATGAATTTATTCGTCGGATAAACCTATGAAATTTTCGGGTGGATTTTTTTTAATCATTTTGTCAAAATGTCCCTTTAGGTAAATACATTTTTTTTATTAAAAAAGTTTTAAGTCCAATGAGGAACCTGAAAATACAAAGATAGAGCGTTTAGCTTTTAACACGATTTTTTAATTAACCAAAGGCACATTTTGACGCCTATATGAAAAAATGATTTAAAAAAATGTTTATTCGTTCGACCCTATTGGCCGGCCATATCTTAGAGCCAAGACTTGTCGTCTAAACTTATCCTCCACATTTAGAATCCAGCTACAGTCAGCTTTAAATAAATTTCCTTATTAAAATACAAACCTCGTTAGAAGCATGCTTTAACAACTCAATAAGTGTATACATGATTAAGGTGGTTCAGGTTAGTCATAACGATATCCAGGAAAACAACCAAATCCAGATTACATTTTTTGCGTGTTCCTATAGTGTCTGTAAGTATATATCGGCGTCAAATGCTGAAATTCGTCATTCCCCAAAATGACTAGTCAGTACATGTATTGCCGACAAACAGTGTAATAGTATTATTACAGTGTTTGACTAACTATTCAGTCATTTCCTGTAGCACCTATATCTATTTTAGGAAAACACCGTTATAACCATTTTCAGATAACTGAATGGTTATTTTGGGTGGGTCAAACCCTGTTATAATAAGGCTAATACGCTGTTTGCCGGCAATACATGTACTGACTAGTCATTTCAGAGAATATCGGATTTCAGTATTTGACGCCGACATATATAAAATATTATTAAATATATTTATTTATTTTTGATGATTCACTCGCCTTGTCACTGAGTATATTTAGAAAATTAAAGAGAAAATATTCTTTAAAAAAAAACACCAAAAAGAAAAGAAAGGTTTCTGGTCTTGCAGTGTTGTACTTGAGGGTTGAAACTCTTTCTGAAAGCTTTTTTCATAATTATCTTAGTTTCTTTATAATATTTTTAAGATTTCAATATTTATTACATAACATTTAAAGCAATTATAGAGACAACTAGAAAAGTTTCGTAACAATTATTTTTTCTTGTAAAATTGAAGAAAATGCCAAAGAAAATAAATGAAAAAAACGGCTTTTATAGATTCGTTCTAAATTTAATTCAAACAGGAACGTTTCCTTTGATTTATATTATTATTATTGTTTAAATTGTCGTGAATAAAATGAAACAAAAGTAGGACAAAATTCACAGCATGAGCCGGCAGCTTCCTCTAAAGTACGTAAAATCTGGTATTTTTGCGGCGCAAAAATCATTCTACAGCTAAATTTCGATCATCTGTCCAATGATACGTTGCTTAAAATTCCCCACTTTAACAGTGGCGGGTAGGCTCCGGCGGGACACCGGGACGCATCCCGATGAGCCGCTGGTCTAATAGTCCGGTTGAGCCGTCAGACCAAACTTATCTTTTAAAATATTTTTTTTAGTAACCGTGAAAAAAAGTTTTACATATTATAATAAGACCAACCTATATTAAAACAATTTAATAAACATATTTTATTTACAAGGGAAACCCTTTACCCAAGTGGCCAATAAATTGCAGTCCCCTAAATAATTTTATTTACTGTACAAAATTTATTAAAAAAATTTAATTATTGGGAATGTTTTTATTATATTTTTACTTTCTCTATACAGTGCAAGTCTCTAACTTGAAATAAATTCAATAAATAAAAAACAAGTTATTTTTGGTAAAATGTTAGAACCCTTAATAAAAATTTTTAGTCAGGCTTTTTTCTTTGAAAGAAATATTATTTATACATTACGTCCCCAATTTAAGATATAATGAAATAGTTTTTTTCTTTTTTAATCCGAACCCAAGTTTTTAAGAATATTTATAAGCCCAATTTCCAATTTTTTTTCGTGTCGTTTGCGAAATATTAAATAATACAATTTTACCTAAAAAATAAACCGAGATGAACCTCGTTGCCTGTCTTTAGCCGGAGCGTTATTTTAGTGCGTTTCTTTTTGCCTCTTTGCCCTAGTCGTGCCGCAGAAAGGTTCCGGTCCGTTAAACGGGCCTGTCCACCCACTTTGGCTAGTTGGTCGGCAATTTTCTTGCCTTCCACTCATTCATGTCCTGGCAACCACATTAGACTAAGTTGTTTGTGGCCAGTTGGTTAAGAGATTATTGGCAGCATAAAGCTAACGCCTTTAAGGCGGCCTGACTGTCCGATTGAATGTAGATATATTTGCTCTCCGTAGGCCTTTTTTAGCACATTCGATTACACAGATATCGATTGCATAGATTTCTGCTTGGGGAATGGTGGGAGATTTTCCTAGAGGCTTGGCAAATCTACATTTGGGACCGTACACTCCAGCCCTAACTCCTTCTTCCATCTTGGATCCGTCCGTGTACCAGATCAGCCAGCCATGTTTCAGTTTTGATTCTTTTTCTCTACAATTTACCAGCTGTGAATTGCCACTTTAAAGGAGCGTCGAAAATTACGCACCAGGAACTTGTGTCTGTGGGTTTGGTCAGAGCTTCTGTTTGAATATTTTCCATTATTTTGAGGTGACCAGTCAGGTTTCTCGACTTCAGTTTACTCTGGAGGCACTAAGTAGGGCTTCTCTCCTTTCGCTCAGGTAGAGCGGAAGCAGGCCCAGCTCACACTGTATGTATGATAAATGATAACCTAATTAGAAATTTGGTGTTGAAAGATTTGTATTTTTTTTATTTATTTTTTATATTTTAGCCCTAAAGTTGAAAATTTTTTTTGTAGCTTGATTCAAAAGTTTTTTATTTACTAAGAAACGGCATTACATGATTTAACAAAAATATGGGCCGCACAAAAAAGTTTGTTTCGAGTCGATTTAACTGCACTCGAACATTTACTTTCTGTGGTCAATTTAAAACACTGGGTTTATTTTTAATTTCAATCGTACATTGGTTGCTTATTGGCACATCAAAACAAAATTCAATCCGTCGTATTGCATCAGTACCTCGTCACTCTTGGTGTTTTTCGTGTTGTAAGAATAATTATTGTCTTTTTAAATACAATTCTATGGTTCTTTTTCTATATTATTACTTTTAGATCGCTTTTATTTTTTAAATTGTCTTGCCTTATCATTTTTTAGCCTTACAAGACTATTTGTCACCCTGGTTTACCGTGTTGACTTAGCTGGATTCGGCGATAGTTTACACATTCTCTCTCTATCAGGTTATTAAATTTTATATTTTTTTTGGTTTTTTATAAGTATCAGGTAGTCATAATGTCTTTATTTTCCTAAACTCCGAACGTTTAAAGTGTTTATTAGAGGGCACGTTTTAGTGTAAATAAAATTGTATTCGCTTCATCAGGAGCGTGCGCGTAGACAATAGTCCAATATTATTTAAAAAAATATAGCCACGCCACTGATATTTTTAATTTCCTTAGGCTTTTTTGTAATCTTTATTTATTATCTGACATAAAATATCTTTTCGCATTTTTTTTATTTGCAGCTTAGTTTAGGAGGAAAAAAGGTAGGTATTTTAATAAAAATGGCGAACAAGCATGCAAAAGAGAAAGAAGAATAGGTGTATAACCTCTCTTTCTCTACCTTTCTTTCTCTCTCTCTCTCTCTCTCTCTCTCTCTCTTGATTTATCGGTGGTTTATATACCCCTCCCGCCAATCAATCAGCACGCGGAGCGAAAAATATTATACATCTATTCTTATTTCTCTCTCGCACGCTTGTTCGCACATTCGAGCTGCAAGGCTGCCTCTAGTAGATATATGCACGAAAAGGCAATAAATAAAATAAATCTGAAAACGCTTAATATTTCCGAAACAGTTGCAGATAGGTATAGGACATTGTACATAAAATATGTCCAGAATGTTTTAAAAAAATCAAAAATTGAATAACATATAGGTGTTGCATTTGAATTTAGAAAGTTGATATTAGCCACCCTTACATGAGACCTTACACCCTGTATAAATAGTTTAAGTTGAAAAAAATGCGCAATTAAAAATACCAATCGACATGTCCGAGCATTTTTTGGAATACGCCCCCATCTTTTTATTATTGAATTTATTCCATTTGGCTGATACACACTGTATAACACATATTTTATTTTAAGAATATCTAGTAACATGGTATAACCCTAATAAACAATTATTATTAGCATGTAAAAATAATAAATACAATAATATTATAAGTTTAAAAAAATAAAAACGTTTCGATTTCCCGATAATTACAATAAACTGAAAAATGAAACACCCTGTATTTTGGAATGGACACATTCTTGACACATGTAAATATAAACATTTTCTCATGAAAACAGTTAATGAATCACCCTTTTAAATATTGTAGGTTACTTAGGAAACACTCTGTATAAATATTATATATATATATATATATATATATATATATATATATATATATATATATATATATATATATATATATATATATATATATATATATATATATATATATATATATATATATATATATAAAAATATATATATATATTATATATATATATATATATATATATATATATATATATATATATACATACTTACATATACATATTTATATATACATACTCTAAAAAAACCTTCGATAGACAAAAGTTTTTGTTTTTCTTCCGGTCAAAAGGAAATTGGTTTATTTATTAATGGGTTGGTGGCCCCTAATAAGAAGTCAAGAAGGGCCAAGCCGGGCCAATGATATAGCAGGTCACAAAATTTCCCGTTCTGTATTGATCGTTTCGCTTACATAGAAAGTTTAGGAAATAAGGACGATGAGCAATATAAGGCCTGACGTTCATATTTCTCGTTTTCCGCAGTAAAAGTATCCAAAAAAGATGCAATTTGTGTTTTTTTGTTCCGTAAGGTTGTACTTCATATACATACCCACAAATTTTAACTAAATTTGGGTAAAAGTACGAAGATAACTAATAAGTACTTAGCAAGAAAATTGTTTTAAATTATTTGTTTAAATAATGTCTTTTTAAGCAAAAAAAACTCCTCTGCGTGTCGGTTGATAAGGCAAACTACAAAAAATCATCTCGACAAGCTTTAAATGGTTATTTTTCTTTGGACTACTTTCACTCATTTTCGTTTCGCAACCAAAAAGACGTAATGCAGATATCTCTATAATACCGATACGTTAAGAGACACAGTTATGCTCGCTTCGTGAAAAGTCTCCTATTGATTGTCGGCTAAATTCCGCAGAACAAAGAATCGTTAACCGTGTAGGAGTTTCTTTTAAAAATTACCTTAATAGGTATAAACACATTACATTCTCAGGCACAGCAGCTTCCATAGAGCTTAGATTTTTCTTTTGAGCCAAAAAGTATTTTCTTCTTCTAATCTGTACACTTGGTGTGTATCCCAAACTTCTATGTCCGAAAAATGGTTTTACCCTCAACTGTAAGCATATTTGATTCCAGCCTGAAAAGGGCCGTGCACTCAAATAATCATCCTGCTCTCAAAAAAAATCTTCCTCCTCTTGCCCATCAACGAGCTATAGATGTCCTTCCTTTCTACGGCTTCTGTTCTGAAGAAAAAGCCAGTATAATGTTTTTCTAAAAACTCCCAAGAGGGCAACACGAAGTGAAATTCTCATACATACCTTTATAATTTATAGAGAGAAGCCCCAAAAGACTAACTTGCAGAGAAGAAATATTTTTGTCCCGCAAATGTACTTAAAGGTATTGAAAAATTGTAAAAGAACCGTTATAAGTAGGTTTCTATGGGTCTATGCAATTCATTTTTTTTAAAGAGCTGTCAAAATTGTGTTCAAAGATACAGAGCCATTTAAAGTACGATAGCTGATGTTAAAATGTTATATTTAAAATAATAATAATAATAACAAGGGCCCCCAAAAATAATTTTATACGTGTTACATATAAAAAAAAGGTTTTAATTAGTTAATATTATAGTAGTTATAATATTTTTTTCTGTTTTAACAATTAAAATGAGGTAAATTTATTAATGATTTGGTATCATAGGGAATATAAAAGTGGGGCTAAAAAAGAGTGTAGCATTTGATTGGGCCACCGTGTACATAAGGAAGTGTAAAACCTAATATATCTCTTTATATTTTATTATGCCTAAATTAGAAATTTGAAATAAATACAAGGAAACACACAATAACAAAAATAATTAATGCGCATACCCAACAATTACATATAATAAAGTCTTTAGTTTCAAAGGAAATGTTCTGATAAGTTCACCTTTAACACAAATTATGATAGACACGTGATTCGTCATTGGATTTTTACCTAGATATCACGTGTCTCTTAGAATCTAGGACGATCAGTGGCCCATGGGACAAAAATAGAACTCTTCCAAGTGTGCTTAAAATATGATTATCACAAAACATGATAAGTGCATCATTATATATTGGAAGCTTTATTGTTGCTGTGTGCATGTGGAAATGTGGCCAATAAGAAAGCATTCGTGCAAAAATGTATTTTTTAATCTTAGCAGTGTGCTTTCGGTAATTAAATCATCCACGGTGCCATCGCGAATACACAACATTAAAATTTAAAAATTGTGGAACAATAATACAGTTTTATATTTTATACAATAATACACTAAAATAAAAAGACATATAGGCCTAAAAGCCAAAGCTCCAGGCAAAATATTATTTAAGTTTTTAGGCCATAAACTATAATTTTTACAATCAATGATTCCAAAGACATGAAAAACTAAGCACATCCTAGAGAAAGTTTGTTTTATATGACTAAAATACTTGCCTAATAAAAGTTAAATTCTCTTATATTTTCTGACAATTCCCTTCCTTTCTTCCTTTCATTGATTCATATTTGACAATACATCTCAAGGCTACTATATACAATAAATAAATATAATATAATACATAAGTACATTTCTGATTGCTTTTTTAGGCATTAAAAATAAGAAAACGGTGTTGGTCCGTGGTAGCATAGATGTAAAGACTCTACTGGTTTAGAACCCTCCGATTAGTGATCTTTCGGGTGTTCTTAGAATGCTCATTGCCGTTAACTTGAAAGGGTGAAGTTTTGTCAAAAGTTGTTATTTTAATTTTGTTTAACTATTTTTTACAGGAAAAAGATCAGAAAAAAACCTACTTGTTTTATTGACAATACCCGATGATCTCTAAATGTCGCTTGCACCTAGTTCTTTATTATTTCTGTAGACGAAATTTGGCACATTTATATAATAGATACGTCTGCATATTTTAAACATTTCTTTCGAAACACTTCCTGTTTGACTAAAAATAACGCATACTTTTGTTTAATAAGTAGAACACCCCTATATTTTTTTTATTTAGATAGAAAATAACATTTTTAAATTTAATGAGGGTTTAAATATATTATCGGGACCAAATGAACGACCCTAGCCGCAATTTCATCCAAACATTTTTGTGCAAGATATCTAGAAGGCGTGCGTAATGTCATAGTCACTTCAATTATTTTCGTTCGTTACTTGTCCAAATGACAGAGAAGGCAGTTAATGTTTTTGTTTCGCAACCCATAATTTCTTGGAGGTTCTTTTACATTCGTCATATAGTCCGGAATTTTATTCATGTGATTTTCATCTTTTTGAACAGATAAAAAGGCATTGGTCGGCTTAAAATTTCAAGACGATGATGATTTTAAAGACTTTGAGCATGAGCAGCTTCGCGCTCGACCAAAATCATTGTATAAAAGTGACATTAGATCAAGTAGTATTTAAAAATTCTGTCTAACTGTGATTGACAAAAAAAATGACTTTATTTATATTTAAAAGTTTAAAAAAGTTTTTCCCGTTTTCTTTAATTTATCAAATTGAAAAGTGGGCATCATCAAGTTTTTATAAGAGAAAATTGTTAGTAAATTATTTGGACCATGCACTCTTATAACTGTTTAATATTTTTGTTAAAAATTATAAAAATTATCATTTTTAATAACAATTAACTAACATGTATCTTTGCACTCAGTCCTTGTCTTTCAGTTGTTTAAACATTTAATTCTGTAGCTAAGATTACTAAGAAAAAAGAAACTTAAAATTAATTAAAAAAATACCAAAGGCTTTAGTCTTATTTTACACGTGTGCGGAACCGGATATACGATGATGAATACACGGACTTTTTCACTTGTTTCATTATATCCAGTTTGCATTCAGATCAGTGATATTCAGACAACTCCAAAGGGTAGTCTCTATGGTTCATAAGCGCATCATTGCGACATTAAATTTTTTACAGAATACGTCATAAGAAAAAAAAACATCATTATTTATTAGATGCATCATATTAACTTTACAACGCAGCGATGCGGCCAATTTTTCATATTTTTAAGTACTTTAAACGGTCTTATGTAAGATCATGCACACTATTTTTGGGAACCACTCAAAAAAGAGCATGACTTACATGCTATAAATAATATATTAAAAATTATTTATGTATTACTTATCAAATTTGTTTTTTCTTGTTATTTTATAAATTACTATAGGGCTCTTTATAGCGGCTCTACACTCGCCCGCTGCAAATCGCGGCTGCGAACTTTGGCCCAGATTCGCGTTCGTTCTCTGTACGCAGAATATGGCCCGTCTACACTGGCACTGTTTACGGCTATGTTTATTGCTTTTCTTTGTCGCGGGCTGAAAAACTATCATCTAACCTATTGGAATGGGAAACGCCACAAAGTGCGAACGCTAAGCTGCGAAACCATCCATACTCGCTTCTCACGGTTTCGCGGGCTTTCGCGCTGCCCATGTAGAGTCGTCCTTACATATTTCTGTTTCTGCATGAAATAACCAGGTTAAGCCTCAACAAGTGTAAATAAATTCTCAACGTTAACATTGACTAATTCCTTCATTTTTAAAACAGTGACTTATACATCGCCGCTGTTTTCTTTTGACGAAAAGTGCGGTTACAAAGCATCGGATATGCGTTGTGAATGCTCACAGGACTTTAGGTATATACAGGGTGATTAAAAAAACATATGTCATTGCTTAATGGGAGATTCTTTGGCAAAAAATAAGACAAAAATATTGTGTTTCTGGCTCTCCAGTTTCCTTTCTAATTGCCATACCTGTATCAGTTATTGTAAATAATTACTCTTCCAGCTTTCACCAAGTTAATGTGGCGGGCTCTCACAGCTCACTAACAGAACCAATTTTATTTTTTCCCCACATTTACGATTTTCCTTCTTTAACAATTAATCCCATTTATAATTTTAATTTCGACTGTACTTTTTACTCTTATATTCAGTTTTTCAACCTCAGATTTAAACAACAAGCCTAAAGTAATGCAGATATCTCTTTCATAGTTTTAGTTTTATTATTGAATTGGGCACCAAAAATCATGTAAAATTTAATGCTTTAAAAACACAATCCTGTTTACCAATGACCTTAATTGGCATAAACACAGCAGATGCTAAAATCTTGAATTCCTCTTTCAGGTATTTTTCCTCCTTTATATAAACACTCTGTGTCTATCCTTAATCAGACCCTGCTGGGAATAGTTTTCGCAATTATTGCAGGAAAGCCTTTTTCTTTACTGGAAAAATTGTCCTTTTTCAGAGATATTTTTACCATTTGTAATAACATACCTCTGCAGCTCTTTACAGTGTATGTGGGGAGCCCTGAATTCTCCACTATGTGTGCTCCTTCATCCCTAGAGTATCTATACTGTGAAATATGCTGCCTGCAGACTCTCCTTTCGCTAAAACCCTTTAAATCTTTAAGGTTCGTTAAGACAACCAGGATATGCAAGTACCTGGCTGGGGTGTAGGCATTAGTACACTGTTCCAAGAATAAAGATAAATACAAATACACAAAAATGACTTGATCAGTGACAAAATATAAAAAATATATTTTGGAAGGCGAAGTTATTAAAATAAAATAAAAAAATGAAATATAAAATCCAAACCAACCGGAAACTGCTTCAGCACAAATGATTACTTTATAATAGACAGATTTATCTATTATTTCTTATCTCCAAAACTAAGGAATGTATGGGACCTTTGACATTCACCCTGTATATCAAAAAATACCCAAAATAAAATATAAATTAATGCAAGAGTTTCTACTTAAAGCAACGACACTGCATAATAAAAAAAGAAAAGAAAATCGATACTTCTAACCGAAAATTCACGTAAAGTAAAAATGTTACACGACATTATATAATGTATTTTAAATTATAGATTTTTTCGTGGTCACAGCAAAGTTAGGTAAACGCAACAATAATCCATCATTAATAATTTTTGTAATTTGTCAACCCATGGATTTTTCCACGAATTAATAAATTTACATGTTTATTTTCAGCCACGTATTGATTTTAAATAAGAATGGCGCGTTGGAAAGGAAATGTTCCACTTACACTGTTTTCGACAGTTTGATTGATATAACATTAGTAAAAAATGAGCTTAACATTTTTTGTGAAATTTTAATGTGTATGCAATAAAAAAGAATCGTTAAGGATGAAAATCATACATACTGGGTGACCCAACGGACATGTTACAGTTGACGACTTTCTTATTTAAAAAGATATTTTTCTTAAATTTGGTGGGTTTCTATAGCGATTAGTTGCCCTCTTTCAGGACTTGATACATTATTTTTACGACATCCGGTTTAATCGGAAGTATTCAAATTTTTTTTTAAACCACCGTATATGCTTTTTTGGTCTCAGATTCGCCTTAAAATTTGCTTTTTAACTATAAGTCACTAAGTGACATTGCCTATAAAATGGAAAAGTCTACAGGCGACATTAAGATAAAGGTGTTGCATTTTTTAATTTCTTACATACCTGCGGAGAAACTTGTGTTCATCATTTTACTTTAGAATCAAAAAGATCTAGCCTGAAATGGCGCCACTCAATTATATGTTTTAAACAAAAAATCGTTCAATTAAGAGTGTCATTCTGCTGGACGATAACAGCCGACATCATACTGATCAATTGACTAAAAATGTCTTCGAATTTTTACCATGTAATTTTTATCACTTTAGACCTCTAAAAGAGGCATTAAACGGCTTTAAAATTTTAAAACGATATGATGTTGCCACGTTTATCCATGAGTGGCTTTGTGTCCAACCAAACAATTTAATAATTTATCTGTGAAAAAATAATATAAAAATTATTTTCTTATTACAGCTAAATAAAAAGTTTCAGCCAAATTTCGGTTGGTATTTAAATCTTGCTTGTACATTAAATAAAGTAAATGCACTGTATACAGTGAAACACCCCAGGAATCTTTGAAAAAGTGCGTCAGTCTATGCGAAGAAGAGTAGCTGCTTGCATACATGTGGGTGGAGGACACTTCCAACAACTACTGTACTGTTTTCCCTATATTGATATAAACTTTTCTTCTTAAAATCACCCGAGGATTCACATCCTGTTTTATCGGCACTCAATTAATTAACACCCTGCATAATTCTAAGCCTTATTTTTAGTCTCGCCCAAATTCTGCAATATGTTACATCCCTTTCAACTGTAGAATTTGGCTCAGGCGTAATATTATATTTGATTTTTTTTAATAAATACGCTAAATGACATGGAAATTCGAAAACTTACTAAATATTATTTGATTTTGATCAAAAATATGTTTTTTAAAAGTCATCAAATTTTTGTCGTTATCATTTTAACATTGCTTTCTTTATTCAAATTTTTATTTTTTAGCAAGTAAGTTTTAAACATTATTTAAAAGTGTGTGCGAGATATAAAGCGCGAAGAAGAGCAAATTATCGCCAATTCAGTGATATTAATAGTGGGCGGATTACGGGAAGTTGAACTTGATTTTAGGAAAATTGCTGAAAGAGTGCAAGAAAGTCTGGATACTATAGCAAAACTTTCTCAGACCTGGCTTTAGGAAGTGCATACACAAAGCTCGGAGGCACAAGACGAATTTGTAGACCCACAAGTTCGTTGTCTAAAATTGATTACCTTAAGAGATTGTTTCCCCACCACCAGATCGATAGAAAATTAGTTTAAGGAGAGTTGGAATGCGATCTGTGTATATCGTTAATCGGGTATTCTGCTTAGAGATGCTTGTTAGTCGCAATCGTTCCAGAGGGGAAAGACTAAATCCAAAGGTTGTTGTTGAAAGACTCCCTTTAGTGTTCATTAGACATGACCGCATATAGTTACGGCCAAGATAATATAGAAGCCCATCTTATACCATATTTAAAAATACTCCCAAATCTGGTTTTTTACTAAGGTTAACCGTAAAATACTTTGACGTAGCTAAAATGAATCTTTTACCATGGCCTCCAAAATTTCCGGATTCATCCCGACCTAAAAATGTTGGGACATTATATTTAGAAGAAAAAAAGAAAGAAACACTGGCTTAAATCCCACATGAGCTTGAGCGTTTTCCGTAAAGATGGAAACATTATTCTAAGCAAGATCTGTTTTGGGATACATACAGAGTCTACAGATTACCAGAGAAATATTTTCTATTTCAAAAAAAAAAAAAATCCCAGCTTTTTCGAAGCTGGTGTAGCTATGGATATAATGTGTTTGCGCCAATTAAGTTCCTTCTTAAAAGTAATACCACACATGGTAAATGATTTCTTGTTCTGCAGAACTGGCTGCTCACAAATAACGGACGCGTAACAGCAATCATAAGTGTGTTTTTAAGGTATTAGATTAGACAAGATTTTTGGTGTCCAATTTTTATTTTATTTAAAGGTCCTGTAAAAGAGATATCTACATTACCCTGTGCTGTTTTTCAAATCAAACTTTGAGAACGGCTTAAGACACAAAATATTTGAGTAAAGGGTACTTACTATCTTGAGCAATACTATGAATGGGATTGATCGTGCAAGAGAGAAGATCGTTTATGTAAAGGAGAAATATAGTTGTTGTCCGTACTGAGCCCTGCAGTACCCCAGCATTATTTCGATAAAAGCTAGAAGAGTGGCCATCTACAATCAGATATACGTTAATCAGAAAGGGAACTGGAGAGCCAAGAACAAAGTTTAGGTAAAAGACCGTAGGAAGATAGTTTGTTAAAAAGCAAGAGCAATTAGCAACAATCTAAGATTTGCCAGATAACTGAAATAAGTCAGTTATATAGAAGAAAGGTTACTGTGGATCATTTGTAACGAAATTATTACAGGTAACAAGTCATTAAACTAGTTAATCTTAACCAAAAGAAACCAAAAATAATATAAAAATACAATTATTAGTGTTTAAATTTTTATGTCACTTGGTATTTAATAGAATAATAATAAGTTAAGTCTCCCTCGTATACTTTTAAATACATTATTAAACTAGTATATGGTTGAAAGTTTACACAAGTCGTAAGTTTGTTTTATAAGAAATAGGGTGCTATATGTGTGATGTGTCTAAAAATACATTTTGTCTAATAAATCCAAGCAAGGATCACAAAATATGGATTTACCATTATAGAAACGGTAAAAATCAATTTCGTGGGATCCAGTGTTAGCTTTAGATATGTCTGGATTTGACAAAGGAAAGACACTCATCATTCGATAAATTTTAACGGGAAAAGAACGTCCAGCAGATTTTAATAAGTTTAATTTTCAATGATTTTTTTAGCCAGAACTTATAAAAGACATTTAGAAAAAGTTTTCCTATTAATGGCATAAAAGATCATCATAAACGTAGATGTTTACAAGTTTTTTTACGATAAATTTTCATAATAAAAGAAATATTTTTTGGGCCTCTTCCTGATTTCCATGACAAGCATATCTGATTAACTAAGGAATTTTTTATTATTATATTCTTTTTACTAGATAAGATATAGAAAATTTGAAGACATATTTAGCTTTTTTACAATCATATCATTAAAAAACTTTATTTTAGAGTATCTGACCATATACCCAACAACATTAAAATTAATTAGCACATTTTCAAGAAACCAGTATTTCTTAAAATTTGGCGCTCTTGGTCGGCTAAAAAAAGCAAATTTAGATTTTTATCTTGGGACAGTCCACGAAGGCTGATACCTAAGTACTAACGTACCGTGGGTGTCTTGAGATATAACTAAGTGGGCTTAAATTAAACTATTTGACGTTGAAAGTGCGTCATAAAATTAGCATAAGCTGTACACCCTGTATAGTAGATACATTTGCATATTTTAACATATTCACTTGCTTCGAGGCGCTTCTGGTTTGACCGGAAATGACCTTAGCCTTTTATTTTCAAATGGGGCACATTTTTTACAAAATAAAAGGTATGTGTGTTATTCAGAAATAGTGTACACTTTTTTTACATAAGCGCTCTAATGGACGGTGTATTTTAGGACTACGTGGGTAGAACAAGTGTAAAATAGTGTAAAATATTTCTGAATAACAAACAGACCTAACAAGAGTAGTAAATCTACTAATTTTAAGGTTATCTGTAATGACTTTTGCATTAGGCATAGGTAACCAACTATTATTGAAATTAATTAAGATTAAATCTACACACTTATATTTTTTATCAGGCCACTTTTTTTTATTTTACATTGTTCTCCTTTTAAAAAGTTTCTTTTGCTAAAATTCTAGAAGCGTTCCAGTTTATTCTCTGATTATTATCAAATGCATGTTGACATATTATTGACTTGTAGAATTATGTTGTTTTACTGTATTATTAATGCCTTTTTTGAATTTGGCTAAAGTGATAGATATAAAATACAGGGTCTTCATTAATGTCTATACACGTGACCAAAAATGTTGCGGGTTGCCTATTGAGGTTGCACAAAATTTAAAAATATCCCTAGAAATACTCATTGGCGCCGTGCATTTTAAAATCGATTTTTAAATGTCAAAAAAATTTTGTTTTTTTAAGGTTAAAAAAATTTACCATTTATCATTTTTTTAATAATTCTAATTTGAACCAAGTTATTACAGCTTTTTTGGATAATTTTTTTTTATGCATTTAGTTTAAGTCTCTTGTTTGTCAATAATTTAGTTTGCTAATTTGGGTAGAAAAAATGTTAGTCAAGGAAACGAAGTATGCACGAGGTATTTTTTGTGGGTAAATGGATTTGAATGCGGTTTTTTTTTTGATTCGTATCGACGTCTACAAACTTTGTAAACAAATTGAATTATTGAATTTGAAAAACTTTTTTTCTGCATTAAAAAAATGCATTTTAAGGTTTGCAGTTAGGTATAAAAAATTTATAACTGGGTACATAATGATGGAAATGAGAATTTGATACTCGGGGGTTTTTAAGGTGGCTGAAAGCCGAATATGACATTGGCAAGGGTCTACGGAATACCTGGTGCGCGCTAAGGATAGTGTAAACGTTACCTGGAGTTTTACCACAGTTTGACTGACATTAGCAGGATTTGTTGTAAAACTTTAGAAGATGACGTTTACACCATCATGCGCACCAACTACTCCCAGGTGCCTGTTCGTGATTCACGCCTCGAACCCCTGGGGTAACAAATTCAGTATTTCATCATTATTACTAGTTATAATTTTTATAATTACTAATTTTAAAATGCATTTTTATAAAAAAATGCAGTTATTCATTTTCCCCTTAGTTAAATTTATTCACAAAGTTTCTATATGTTCATACGAATTGAATGCAAGAAACCGCATTCAAATCCATGTTAAAAAAATATAAAAACCTTTCTGTGACTATTCAAGTCATATTAACTTGTAGTTTACACAATTTATTTATATTATTTAAATAAAATACTTGACTTAAAATGGTGGGCATTACTTAGATTTATGTGTACTTTATTAATAAATTAAATGTCAATTATTACATAATAAAAAAAATTAGGATAATTATTACATGCTAAAAGAAATTAAAATGCAACAATCTACAAAAAATTCCAATTATTTAAATATTATACTAAAATAAAAAGAAAAATATAGTTACATCACAATAAAATACAAGTATTTTATTCGGCTATGTATTGCAAAGTTGCCGAGCTGTGTGTGCAGGAGCCCCATCTTGTTGAAAGTAACCCTCTGAAGTTCTCATCATCAAGTTGCTCAAAAAATTCATGCAGAATATTATGGTACCTTTCAGCATTTACTGTATCTAAAAAAAATTGGACCTATAATCCTTCTTCTCGAAATTGCTACCAGACCCCTATTTTAATTGGGTGTAAACTTATTTCGATAAAGGTATGTGGATTCTCCGTGGCCCCCAAATTCGTAGTTCTGACTATTTAAAAACCGGACAAATGAAACCATGCTTCATCAGAGAAGAAAGTACGGTCCAAAACATCATCATTGTTAAGAATTTCATTAAACCTTAAACTGCACCCTCTTTGCATAATCTGGTGGAAGGAGTTCTTGCAATACTGTGACCTTATATGGATGCATTTCTAATTTTTTGGAAATGCTTTATGGCAAGTACCAACAGACATTCCTAAAAAAATGTTGGCATTGTAAACATAAATTTCAATTTTTATTTAAAATAGTATCCTTACCGGTCTGAGTAGACAGCTTCTCTACCGATTTGTTAGGACTGTGCTCCATTCGAACAGTATCTTCAAGGACAGGTTCTGTAAGCACGCTAGGCCTTCCAGTGGACTTTTCCCTTACAAATGCAATGCTTTTTTTTCAAAACGATTGATTAGCATATGTCTGTGATGAACAAATGTTTCATAATCAACAAGATTGTCAGGAACCTTTCCTAAACTGGTCCATGCAACTTTGGAGAGAATATGACCAAGATCCACCCTCTGAGTTGCACTTCTAAAATGTGCCATTATTATAAAGGCATCTTGTTCCAAGTCCACATTTTAAACGTTTTCTAAAAATAAAAAAACAGTTTTATTTAGTAACCTCAATAACAAAAACACATGTAACTTACCTTTAAAACCAGAAATATGCAAAGTAGCTCTGAAAAGAACTTTTTTAAAACTTGTAAAGTTCGTTTTGAAAATAATTTAATTAAAAAATCAAAAACCCAAATAAACTATCCAAAACCTAATACGCCAACAATGACCGGTCTGTCAGTAATATCAGTCAAATCAGCTGTCAAACAGAGCTGTGTTGCCAACACTAATTTTTTCCTCATAAAAGGTGTGTTCTTTTGACCATTAACCTGCACTGATTATGATTTTTAAAATTTTAACATTTTAGGAGGTTATTATAATCAGTAATTTTGACAAAAAGTTTTTTTGCTTTGGTCGGAGATTAGAAACTGGTAAATGGTCACAGAAAAAAAAAAGGTAGGCAAAAAATTGAACTTTTTCAACTTGGCAACCTTGTAAATAGGAAAGAAACCAAGCAATTGGAGCCACTTTTAAAAACCCAAAAATCGCGTGGTCACGTGGTACAAACATTAATGAAGGCACTGTATATATCTTTTCCCTAGGATAAATAACATTTTATAGATGACATCTTTTTTATTTGCATTTATATTATATGGTTTTGTTTCTGTTATGTAAGATCTTATGTTACTTTGGCTTTTAAAAACAGTATAAATGATAAATTATTGCCCATTCGTTTATTTTGTCTGATAGGCATACACTGAATTAAATTAAGAGGGATAATTGTTTTGAACTAAAATATCTCCTAAAAATTAGTTTTCTATGTTAATATTTTGATAAAAACATTTTTCTTAATCTAGCATATAGATTTTTTTTTTTAATTTAGATATATATATATATATATATATATATATATATATATATATATATATATATATATATATATATATATATATATATATATATATATATATATATATATATATATTGAGTTCTGATATTATTTGTGTTGATATATATATATATATTATATATATATATATATATATATATATATATATATCATATATATATATTTAAAATTTTTCATAAAAATATTACTTAATAAAGGTAAAGCAGGTGTTTTGCACGGCCATGCCAGAACTTTGTTTCTTTTTAATAAATATATCTACTACAACCACATGGAACATATCTCCGATTGAGATCTGCTTGCTATGACATTTAGAAATTTTAAATGCATTATTACTTAGCTGTAAATATAAATTATTGGGACAGCTAAGCAAATGAGCATTTTTATTTATAGAATAAATTTACCCTTATGCGATGTAAAAAAGACATTTACAACGCTTTTATTTACTTCAACCCTCTATAATGTGGATGTTGCATGTCTCCCTCGATTCAACAACCAACGTAGTTAAAATTACTTTTTATTCGTGTTATTACCGTCACAAAACATAGGCTTGAAATTTACCGTCAGTCGCTGATGGTGTATAGTTTTATTTCCGTGCTGAATTGCATTTCATAAATTTTCCAAAAAAAATAATATAAATTTTATTGCTATTTTTTTTGTTTCTTATAATATTACCTAAATTATCCTAAATATGCACAGCAATTTAACACTAATAATATTACATGTGTTTAGAGTTCTTAGTCTAAGCCTATATTTTTACACCAAGTTACATCAAACGTGTACTGCAGTTTCTTTTTCCATACTTCATTAACATTTCAATAACACTAAAATCTTGGACTTCCATTGTCTTTATTTGTTAATTATTATACAACGTTTCGATCAGTATGTATGTCAAACCGTTTTCAAGTAATAACTAAAAATTACCCCTAAAGCCGGATATACTATTTGTTGTTTATCGAACCTTGACCGATTTTTCACGACTCAACAAACTCTCAAAAATCTCCAAAATGATAAATCTAATAAAATTCTTACAGCAGCAAATGCCACTTTGTTCAAGGATACAATCACTGATGATTTTATGATCGCAAAATAGACAAAGTTCTTCAGAGAGGCAATTAAAGATATTTTAATAATGACTCCACAACATCTTTAGACAAAAAAATTAACACTTTTAGGAAAAAACAATAACTTGCCAACCGATGAAATCAGAACAGCTTTTACACCACATAACAGTAAACCTCCATATCTTTAATGGAAGTGGTATTAAAAGCATAACATTCTCTAACACCTTCAAAGTAATCTTTCTTTGCTAGGTAAAGCCTGCTTTAAGTACTGGGTATGTCTTGTATGTCTTGTTGATAGATCCACAGGTATCCTTACAACCTTTCGATTGTGGCTCAGTAGTTCCTTGGTAGTTTTTGTTCCTTTGTCCATGTCCATTAAACTTAATATTCTTGGAAGATACATGTCTCAATGAATACTCTAATAGTATACACTGAGATCGCACGGAATGGTTCTGAGTCTGGGCCTTAAAAGTTTGATCATGTTCTCCAAAGTACTAGGGTCAGAGTGCTTAGGAGAGTTGCGAACTTTAGATTAGAATTCGATAGGATAAGTATGTATTAACGTTTTTTTTTTGTTTTCAGATGTCGTGTAGCATTACTGAGCGGGTCAGTTCCACATCGGCAAGTGTACCAAGCGCATCAAACATTGGCGCTACAATCGGTTCAGCCACAATTGGCGGAGCAGTCACAGTTGGAACATCTACAAGTTCTTCGCAAACATCACGATGTAGGGGACGTTTAGGGTTTGAAGAAAACTCCCTGTCAAACCTCGCCACGTCCCCTAACTCGCGTAACACTGCCCAAGGGGCCGGGACCCCCGGAGGGGCTGGCCCCCCGCAGAATGGACCCCAGTCCGCCAGCCCTCAAGGGTCACAACTTAGATCCAAACCCTGCAGTAGTATGCTATTGTGTTGTTGCTGCAAATGTCCTTGGTAAGAACATTTTTATTTTATTACAACCGTATACATTTTTTTTTTTAGTTAAATATAGCCTTTAGATACTATAGACCGAAAAATCAGACAAAAAATTCATTAATTTATTTTTATTTAAGGGTATAATAAAAAATAATGATATTTAGGAAAATTATTAATAAATAGTGATTTTATGTCGAATTATTTGTCAAATGATAATATTTTTTACCTTTTTCACTTTGGTATCGTTCTCTAACAGGCGAAATATCTATTAAGAATTAATTTTATTAAAATTTATACAGGGTGTCCGGAAATGACGATGAAAAATTTTAAGGTATAATTCTACATAAAAAGATATGAAAAAAGTTCATATTAACATAGGTCTGGAAATGTTTCCAGAGGGAGCTACTGGCTCTTGAAGATGGTGTCATACAAGTGGTTTTTATTTAATTTATTAGGATCTACTTACAATACAGGAGTTAACTTCTACGTATAAGTTAGAGTGATTGGAGGTCACTTTTTGAAAATTTTAGGTGACCCATATTGCAACCAGTGGCGTGGGAACAAAGGGGTGCTTAGTTATTTGGGGTCATATTTTTTTTCGCCGAGTGTATTTTTGCTATCTCTTAAATAAATTATGTTTCTTTAAACATTTTTACATAAAAAAGGTTTCCTTGGTGTAAAGTCGTATAGTGGACGGTTTTCTAGATAAAGGTACTTAAACGGACGACTGCAGTGCGTAAATACAGTAAACAGGCTATGTAATAAAAATAAAAAGATGTAGTAGGTACCAGTAAATTCGTTTTTCTCTTTTTGGCAATGGGTGTAAAAGAATAACTACATTTTAAAATATTCTTTAAGCATCTTCTTATTTTTATTACATAGCCTGTTTACTGCATTTACGCACTGCAGTCGTCCTTTTAATCCGTTTATCTCGAAAACCATCGACTATACGACTTTATACCAAGGGAACCTTTTTTACGTAAAAATGTTCAAAGAAACATAATTTATTTAAAAGATAGCGAAAATATACTCGGCGAAAAAAACTATTACCCTAAACAACTAACCACCCCTTTGTTCCCACGCCACTGGTTGCAATATGGATTACCTGATATTATCAAAAAGTGACCTTTAATCACTCTAACTTATACGTAGAAGTTAATTCCTGTATTGTAAGTAGATCTATAAATAAATAAAAACCACATTATGAACCATCTTCAAGGGCCAGTAGCTCCCTCTGGAAGCATTTCCGGACCTATGTTAATATGAACTTTTTTTCATATTTTTTTTATGTAGAATCATACCTTAAAATTTTTCATCGTCATTTCCGGACACCCTGTATACAAATAAGTATAACTTATAAAGTATCTTAATACACTTTTTATGTTAAAAATACGTGTACTATGTGTGAATGGAGTACATACATTTTTTTAAATTAATACAATATAAAGTTTTATATAAATATATCTACTGTAGAATGACGTAAAATATAAGTCAATACCACAAGTTTGCTTGCTGGGATGCGTATCTTGAAAATTTAGCAACGCAGCGTCGTAGCCCGGATATGTTATTATTGGTTAGTTACATTATTTTTTATAAAGAAATGCGGAACATGCAGTGTAATTTCATGAAATTTTTATTATATACCTATATCAATGTACAGGGGGTCCCGGAATTACCGCATAATATTTTTAGAAGAAAGTTTCTGTAAACATGACTTAAAAAAAGGTTTGAAGTGGGCAGCAGCCACGATTCAAGATAAATTATACTGTTTCTAAACGCGATTATATCGTGAAAGTTAATATATTTATAATTTTGTATATTTTTTTTTATTAGGTCTAACCCTGGAAACAAAAATGACGAAAACGGCACTACAAAGAATTCCTCCTCGGATCTGGACACATGCGTCTCTCCGTGAGTTTAAAATTTACAATTCAACTAATACAAAAATAATATCGTATCATTATTTTAAAAAGTATATACATATGTCATAGTCAAAGGTCGATATGCAGTCTCTTCGCGGAAAGACTGGTTTATCCTAGGTTTGACCAAAGCCTTCGGGCTAACCCCGAAATAAATTTCACTTTCGGCCTTTGACTAAAGTATTTTTAGTCAAACCTCAAAGGTTCCTTACTTTTCAGTCAAACGTCAAAAGTAAAATAATCTTTTTCGGTCTTTGCCTAGTCGATTCTAGATGCGACTGTCAGACTCGGTCAAACGTCGACTGTACTTGTAACGCGTTTAAATAAGTTTATACTTGTGGTTAGTTCTGGTTAGTTGTAGTTAGTTGTGGTAAGTTGTAAATGTAAGAGATCTGACGTATTGTGCAATTCTAAATGTCATAATGCCTCACCATGTCTGAATAAAGACTAATTGTTTTATTTTAACTATGACAATATTACAGCAATAAACATTTAAAAAAAATCGTTTTATTACATCTAATTTAACAAACTGAGAATTTCTACTACCTAATTAAAGTTTGACTGGTCAAACCCCGATTTCATTAAATTGAGTTTTGACGTTTGCCTGACCAAATTAGTTTCTCCTAGGTTTGGCGAGAATTCTTTAGTCAGAGGCCGAAAAACTTTATTTGTTTGGGCTTTGACTAAGACTTTAAGTCAGATCTGAGGATTGACTAGTCAAACCTAGGAACGCCGGAGCTTCGGGGATTGACTATAACATATATAATTAAACTAACAAAATATTTACAATTTTTTTTTATTAGGAGCCCGATGGAAGAAGTTCGGGTTACGATGGATGAACTTCGAAGTTGGGGAAAATCATTTGATAAGCTGATGAAAAGCAGTTGTAAGTATAAAGTTATAACCTTGCAAGGATTTTTTATACGAGGATAGGATTAAAGTTATGAGGACATACCAAAAAAAGCATTACCATCTTTGAAGCCAGTCCTACGTTCAAGGCACGCTTAAAAAGCGTATTCCAATGCACAGAGATTAAAAAACAACACATTTTTGTAAGATTTTTCATATTGTTCCCACAGCGTATTTTTTAGAGGTCTACCGCGACAAAACTTTTCTCCATCACTAAATTCACCCATTGCTAATGATTTTTTTCGTTTTCTAGGACCTTAAATTGGTATATTTACGTAATTACATGAAATTTTTTAATCTCTAGAATTTTTCATTTTTCGATAGTTATTACTGACACAAAAAAATAAAATACGGATTAAGGGTTCTTAAAAGCATTCATTTATATATAAAATCTACCATAAGGAAAGTGGTCTTTAAAGCTTCGGTTACAGATGTCAAAGAAGAACTAGAATACTTACTAGGAATTAAAAATGGTACACTTATGCGAGGCCATCCACAAAGGAATTTTTTATTTATGATTTTGGCAAACCTGGCGCTACTGCACAAATACACAAAATATCATGAAAAACAGTAAAAAACTATGAATTTTTGCTCATCTCCATGTACAAAACTAAATTTACTAAATCAACTAAATGAGAATTGACAAATAAAATGAAGTTTTATAGGTTCAAAAATACCTATACGATTGGTTTCGCATGTGTGTACTATTTTCGTTACTTATCGGAGTCAGTATTTTAGTTCTTTTTAAAGGCCTGTGGTACGAGCCGATTTGGGAATGAGTGCATGTCTGAAATGAGACAAAGCATTCAAAAAACGTCGACCATCTTTGCATCTTTGATACTGCATAATTGGGGAACTAGGCATCTAAGTTCTAGTCAACTATAAACATATTTTCCTTTTGTAGCTGGCAGAAAGGTGTTTAGAAACTTTTTGAAAGGAGAATACTCGGAAGAAAATATTCTTTTCTGGCTGGCTTGCGAAGACTTTCAAAAACATGTGGACAAATCTAACATTGAGAGAAGAGCTAGGTTAATTTTTACGCACTACATTCATCCCGATTCATCAACTGAGGTAACTATACTTTTACTTACTTAATCATGTGATCATCGTTCAATGATTCGATTATAATGGACTGTGATTTTTTAGTTATTAAAATTGTTTTGCATTAAATTAACTTACACTGATCTCTAAATTGTCATATCAGATACAAAAACGAGAGAACATCAACAACATATTTTGGCCTTTCCTATAAAGAGTGACGGCTGTTCTATTCACTCTTCAAAGACACTGCACGTAAACTTACGGCTAACAAAAATTTTTGTTAAAGAGAGAAAAAAATGCTTTTCTTTATTAAAAAAAAAAAAAAAATCGCACGTGTAAATGAAACAAATACGAAAATTTTGAAACTCCACTTCTGGCAAAAGAAAATAGGAAGTGGATCGCCTTTAAAAGTATATGTAGCAACTTTCTAGTTAACAAGAAATTTAAGAACTAGACAGATCTCGTTAAGGAACTTATCTGATTTTACAAGACGTTAGGGACATATAAGCTGATTTCAACAAATTGCTAAAATGGAAACCGCAATTTAGGTGGAAAAATTGATTCCCAAACATGTTTAAAGATTAGACCTTTTGAAAAAGCCCCAAAAAAAGCGAAACAAAAACCAACTAATTTCTTTGATTTACTTGCATTTTTTTCGTTACAAAATGACGTATATTCTGTTTAAAATGTTTTTTTTTTATTTTTGCAAATACCCTAGATGAATTATGATTTGAGTTTCTCACATTTTATATTCTTCCCTTCTCTAAAAACTTATGGAGGTAGATATAAACGTAGCTCCTATTTGAATTCAACACTTTGTAGATACAAAAAAGCCAAAAAATTTCATTAAGTAACAAAAAATTATTCACAATATAGAGCAGTGTAATTTATTTATGTCGTGTAATTAAAACGGATTTTTAAAATGAGGTGATGACTTTTCGTTGGCTTTGTTTTTCCTTTAACTCGCGAATCTATTAAAAATGCGGTTTAATTAGGGAGAAAATATAGGCTGTACGAGAAAGAAAATCCTGTGTTTGACAGGCAAAGATATGAAAAAGAAGGCAGACAATAAAAGTAATTGCTCTACGCCTCTGAAAACGAGCAGGGCTCAACTCTCTATCGATTTTAAATTAATTTTTCTACGGTGTTTCTGACCCGCTTATCTCGATTGGATGCTTAGAATAAAATGTAGTAAACGGCAGAATATAGAGAAAATAAAACATTCTTCGGTACTGATTTGACGCAACCGTGTTTCATTCATGTTTCCGATTCATTCAAAACATTGTCTCTCGAAATATCAGTTGCTAGGTATTCGCTTCGAGTGTTTTTATCTCTCATTTTAATATTCTATTCAAGTTTTTTTCTTTCCGTACAAACACAGGATAGTAATAATTTGAGCAAAGTTATGAACAAAAATAAAAGCAAAGCAATAAAACTGAGAATAAAGGCTAATTTATCAAAATAGAACTATTTTTCGACGTTTTCCCTTCGATTTTTTGAAGCATCTTTGGGGATCTGTACAACTGCAAAAGCGATATTTGAAAAGCTGTTCGGGAGAACTAAAATGTTTTTTCTAAGTCCAAAAAGCCTTATAGTCCAGCAGCTGCAGAGGTAAAAAATGTTATTACTAGCCGGTCCATTTTATTATATTCTGTAAGGGACATGTTTTGTAATAACAAAATGATAGGTCAGATCGCGCGGTCGCATTAGTACCAATAACAACAATGTAAACAAAAAACTGGAAGATTCAAGTTATTAATAGCCAGCTACCACTGAAACAGTGCATTATGCCTATTTAATTACAGTAGAACCTCGATAAGCTAATGCTCGAGGAAAAGGTTAAAAAATTTAAGTTATCGAGTTTTTTTTCTCTTTACAAGAGTTGAAGTTAGCGAGGTTTAAAAAATTCAAATGTTGACCTAACGAGGTTTAGTTAAAGTATATGTTAGTGTATTTAATTTTCGTTTCATTTTACGTTTTCTTTATTTTCTTTCAATTTTATACGTGTATTATTTTAGGGAAAGACTGAAGTTCAAAGCAATACAGTTTCAAAGAAAACCTTTCGTTGGTATTATACCTACTTACGATGAGTCACTGATCCATACTTTAAGTTATGGAGGTCACCAAGGGTACTAATTTAAGTTATTAAGAGCCAATGGTAAAATTATTTTTTTAAGTTGTATAGGTTTTGAACTTTAAGTAACGGAGGTTTTCTGCTTTGAAGGAAGAAAAACACAAAAAAAATTAAGTTGGCATGGGTTTTATGTTATCAAGGTTTGACTTATTTATGGCAGCCAGTTAATAACTTGAGTTTTTTATTGTTATTTGTTAAAACATTGTTGTTAATGGCGGCATTGCGATGGCTGAACTATCATTTTGTTATTAGAAAACACCTCCCTAATGGAATTTAATGAAATTGAGAGGAGTCGCAATACCGAACCATTTTTGCAAAACCGGTATTTTCGGTACTGATCTTAAGTAGATAGATTCCAATATACCGGTATTTTCGATATTTCTGGGATTTGAAGAAGTTATAGATATGTATATGCATTTAAGTTAGTAATTAAGTATCGACTTTTTATGACAGTTTACCTGGTTAGAGGGTTTCAGAGGAATGGCAAAAAAAATATTTTCCAAATAAAAACAATATTTAGTCAAAGTAAAAGTTTACAGAACATTTTTCATATTAACATTAAATTAGTCTAGTACTTTTGAGATCCAAATCAAAATAGTTATCAACAAAAACATATATTTAAGCAATACTATAAAAATTGTTTTTAATCTAGTTTCAGTTAGTTACCACAGTAATTATTTACTATACACAAAACAGAAGAGGACCCACACTACCTTGAAGCACTTCTTAAAAGCAAAATTTTTTATCAAATTTATAAAAAAAAATCACTTCTAATCATTTTTATTAAAAAATATCCGGTATAATATCAATACCGTAAGTCCTTCATTTGCTCAGGTATTCCGGTATTTTCGAATTTCAGAATCCCGGTTTGCGACCAATAAAATGGACCGACTAGTAATAACTTTTTTTTCGGCCCTCCAGCTCCCACACTATAATATGAGGTACCAGATTTTTGTGCTACTAAGATAAACTAAGCGGCACAAGCAGTGGCGGATCTAAAATTTTTAAAAAATGTTATCTACAAAGCGAGACTTGAGACCCACACCAAATCGGCTGCCCTACGCAAAAACGCAATAACTGACATTTTTGATAAAATTAAGTTTTTTTGTAAACGTTCTTACTGTGTCATGCCCTGCATATTTCTGTATTTAAAAGATAAAAATTTTGGGTTAAACGAAGTTATAACCTTGTCCAAACACAGAAACTTCCTCAGAATAACCAAAAACCCAGTAAAAAACACGCAAATACAACCAACCATAGAGAAACACAGTAACTGTGGTGCAGTTACTGTGTTTGATCGAGGGGTATGTAGTTACTTTATTTTAAAACGGTTATATAGCTATTATTCTGACATGCTCCGAATATTTTTCCCACACTAACCAACTAGCTGAAACCACCTAACAGATTTTTGGATTTTTCTTAGTTTATGTTAAGAGTTTACGGTGGAAGTATTCAAAATGTCGTATAGTTCCGAACGAATTTAATGGTTAGTGCTCTCTTTATAAGCAAAAGAGTAACAGTAAGTGGGTTTTCTTTAGTTTTGTATAGCTTTTTTGCCTAAATAAGTAAGTAAATTCTTAGTAGAGCATTAATAAATTATTCCCATTGTCTCCTGTTGTACCGTTTAAAACATCACTATGTTTTTTTTTGATAATATCGAAAATAATAAACAGAAAAAGGAATACATAAAAAGAATAAGAAATGCGTTTTGCACTAAAGATGCTTAAGACAAAAGAGATTTAAAAGAAGCTGCTGCTAATAATCCCAAAGAAAGATGTATTCAATGAATTTACAAAAAGTTATGTTGCTGCCAATTACTTTTTTTTTTATCTTGGGACAGTCCACGAAGGCTGATGCCTAAGTACTAACGTACCGTGGGTGTCTTCAGTGTGGTTAGAGGGAGTTTGTTCACACGGGACTTAAATTTTTGGAGATTGGGAGGAGAAGGAAAAACTTCTGCGGGCAGCAGGTTCCACAGTCTTGACACTCTAGGGATGAAGGAACGAAGAAAGCGGGATGTTCGGGGCCTCTCTAACTGAACTGTAAAATGATGCATAAAAGTTGCACTACGTGTTGCTCTGTTGGGAGCTGCCAGAGACGGAATTATACTAGCCAACTCCTCCGAGCAGAAGCCGTGAAAATACCTATAGAAGAGCGACAGATCCCCTACAGCTCGACGGTGGGCAAGAAGAGGAAGCCTTTCTGTGAGCGTTGGATCATTAATAAGACGAACGGCTCTTCTTTGAATGGAGTCCAGAATGCTAAGTGTTGTAGGGGACGCCATTCCCCAGACATGAGAACAATATTCTAAAGAGGGTCTGATTTGGGATACATACAGAGTGTACAGATTGGAAGAAGAGAATATTTTCTGGCTCGGAGAGAAACCCAATCTTTTTGAAGCTGCCGAAGCTATGGATAAAATGTGTTTGTGCCAGTTGAGGTTATTCTCAAAAGTAACGCCGACAAGATTAAACGACTCTTTGTTCTGCAGAACTTGGCCCCTCATACGTAAGCATTTGCAGACTTTTTTCGCGACAGCGAACAGGACTGTTTTCGAGGAATTAAACTGAACAAGATTTTTGGCGCCCCAATCCAAGATAAGTTTGACGTCTTGTAAAAGGAATATCTTCATTGACCTGCGCTTGTTTTCGAAATCAGGATTACACGGTGGCTTAAGAAATTGAATACTAGAGTGGAGGGTACTATCGTCAGCAAAACTATGAATGGGATTGATTGTGGAAGAGAGAAGATTATTAATGTGTAGAAGAAACAGCGTGGGTGCCAACACTGAGCCAGCGGAAACCAAGCCCCAAAAATTGCCAAGCATCTAAAATTTTTGTTTTAATTTTTATAGTCGGCTAGCAGTTTTTAATCAGACTTTTGGATGCCTTAATAAAAGTGATAAGAAAGAAACGGGATGCTTCCGAATTGATATTTTGGGCTGACAACTGCACCAGTCAAAACAAAAACTGGGTTTAATGTGCTGCGTTGGTAACAATAGTGAATAATGACAAAGGTCCTAATCGGCGAATAACCATTCGATATCCTACAACTGGACATACGCACCTGAGCACCGATGGCATACATGGCAATATAGCAAAAAAGGAAAAAAGGAAGCGAAATGTTTATGATTTTGAGAAACTTTTAGATGTTATTGGATATTCTAGAAAAAAACTAGAAGTGGTTGCGACTAAAAGAATTTCACTCATGGCAAAACAAAAAAACATTGCCAAGAAGACATAATGATCAGATGAGGGTTTATCCTTTATTTTTTTATTAATTTATTTAGTAGAGGTTTGTTTTAAGAAAAAGGATCAAATCTCCCTGAGTATAAGATGGACTTTACCGAAGATAAGAAACAGTTAAATGTTTTACAAAAAAATATATAGTTCCACATTTTTAAGCCTCAAGTAGTACTGGGAGTACGGTGTATTTCCTCTACAAAAAAACACCATATTCTTTAAAAACTTGTTCCTTTAATACGTCTTAACAAGCAATATTTTTGGAACTTCCTAGCTGAATCCGAAACAGCTAGTAATTTAGTAGATAGCAAACAGGTCTCACTATAGAAGATTATGTTATCCAATAACGATTTGTTGTATTTGCTCCTTTCATAAATCAGTTTTTATTTTTTTTCCTTTGGTCCTTATTAATATTTAGCTTTCGAAATTTTTGAGTAATATTCATTTATATTAAGTAGCAATACAACAGTATTTAAAAGACATGCTGAATCAAACAAAATAAGTAAAATATACGCCACAGTCACAATCACCTTTTTTAATGGAAATAGGCACTCTCTGTTGTCATAGAAAAAAAAACATGTCCATGAGTTGATCTTTAAAATTATGTATTTCGTGTATAAATTGGCTGTCTTTGGACATCGCTGCTAGAGCACTTGGTCCATCACTAAGCAGAGTGTTTCGCAAAAATGTTTTTATGCAAAACTAATGTTTATTATATATTTAATAGTATTTATTTTAACGTATCTCACATCTATTTGTGGATCCAACCTACATTCAATCGGCTTTGTCGGTTCGAAAAATAAAATAAATAATTAATACGCATCTATTTGCCTCACAAAGAGGGCGCGCGACTATGCAACTCTAAATAGGAACCGCCAAATTATCTATTTTTAAATATTGAAATTGTTTTTAGGTGTCTTTAGATGCTCGGGTGCGCGAAATTGTAAAGAAACATCTGCCAGATCCGCAACCAAATATGTACGACGAAGCTCAATTACAGATCTACACCCTCATGCAAAGAGACAGCTACCCCCGATTTGTCAACTCTCAAATGTTTAAAAGTATTGTCCAGCAGACCGAGAAAAAGGGCAGGGACAAAGTGTCAGTAAGTTACTTTTTGGATTTTCCCTCCACGTCATCATTTAATTCTTGAGAAGTCATACATTTCTTACACTTAAATTAAAAAATTGCTAAAAATAAAAAAATTCTCTTCCTTCTAAATAAATATTTTCTAAATTAAAAATACATCGAAGTCAGTAATACAAAATTATTACTTTTATACTTTTATGATGTAAAATTGTTGGTTTAATTATATAACTTTTTGTTGCTGTTTCACAAAATATATTTTTATTTTGTATAGTTCTGGATCCAGCCGCAAAAGACCCCCTCTCTGCACACTATTGATCTAAGTATATCTGGTATGGAGGGTGACCCCGGCCAGGCGAGTCAATCGACTCCTCTCTTGACCGCCGCTCATCCATCAGCTACTACGCCAGTGTCCGATTTTTCTGACAGGGACCAGGATGCAAGTTAAATTTTCTTCGTGTTTAAAACAGGTATTGAATATGTAGGTGTTATATATATATATATATATATATATATATATATATATATATATATATATATATATATATATATATATATATATATATCTGGCACGCATAATTAATCACTATACCGAAGCGCCCACGCATCAGATGCTCTTGAAAGTTTCGCGCATTGTAATTCCGCCTTTACGCACTAAATATTAGACTATTTTACGCCACAAAGCCAAGGAATTTTGATATTATATTATTATATAATTCTTTCCAGTCTTTCTTTATAAACATTGCCAAACAATTCGACCGCTTTTTACACCCTTGAACACCATATATATTTGCCACAGACACATCAGTTTGTCCAACCGATCCACACAGACCGATCTAAATATAATGGTTTATTTATCTCTAATTACCCACACATGATACGATCCATCTATCCAATCTAGGCTTACGTGAACCAATCGTACGATCTTTTCAAACGTGTATAAGGGCCATTAGTAAAAGAGAATAGACATTACATCGAATTGAAAGGCAACCTTAAAGGTTTGGGTGCATCTACGTCTTTGTATTTATACATTTTTGATATCTATCTTTATAAATGTATAATGACAACGCCTAGTTGATCTAAATTAATAATAAATACCTAAAGTTAGAATTTTAGACATGCCTGCAATTCCATAATGATGGTTCCGGAAATAAATCGAAAAATCGACACTTTAATAAGACAGTCATAAATTTTCTAGCATTTTAATGTTATAAAAAGAATTAATTGAACCAAATCCAGTCAATTGTGAATTTTGCCTTTTTATATAATTCCTGTATTCACTGTTTATGGTGACAATAAATACAGTTCATGTTTCATAGAAATCCAAATAGAAAAGCTAAGATTACTGATATCTCGTACGATTGCGCAATATTCAATACTTTGGACAAATACGAGGGGCTTTTAATAAGTTATTAAATGTTTTAATATCAGTGTTTAATATAATTTAGCCAGCCAGGGGGAGGGTGGCCAGGCTGTCCAATTCTTAAAATAACTTAAATAATTTTGGAAAATATTTTTACACATCAGTTCATTAAAATTTTAAATAAAATAATTAAATCTTCCTACTTTTTTTAGTCAATATAAGCCCCTGACTACTATAAACAGGCTTTGCCTATTCGTATTGCCAATATTCAATAGCTGAAAATAGAGGGAATAATTATTAAATTTTAATATCAGGTTTTAATTTACAATCCTGCTACAATTCTTAAAATAACTTAAATAATTTTGGAAAATATTTTTTTACCTATATCAGTTCATTAAAATTTTAAAAAATGGAATCAAATAATTTTTAAGTTAGAAAACATTTAAAAAATGAAAAGAAAGACAAAAAAATAATTTTTTAAACCCTTCTGGAACAAATTGTTTTTTGTTTATACCTACAGTTTTTTTTTAATATTAGATTTTTATATTTCTATGATCTTGTACATTCGATAGGTCGCCGCTACATGTGTTGATTGTAATTTTAAAAATTTAGAAACTGGTTAAAAAATTTTATAAATCCTCAATCCCACTTTTTTTTTGTAAAATGTGTTGAAATGGAATGAAAGATATATCTGAACATAAAAGGAAGTCCAAAAAACACCTACTAAAGGGGAAGTGTATATTATTATAATGATTTAGGCAACGTTTTTAGCTATCTTAGTTTTTAAAAGCTCTAACTTATTTACATAAACAATAAAACAAATCCCAGGATTTTTTCATATGTAAATAAAAAACAAAACGTGATTTATTTACTTAAAACTACTTTAAATTTAAAAGTATTGTATTTTAACTAATCAAACTTCGTTTTTATACATACAGTTTACATTGTGATTTTTTGAATAATAAATTCGTAGGCGTTCACTGCACGAAAGATCAAGCCGAAAAAATATTTCTGAGAAACTATCAAATTAAGATTATGACTTACGGCCGAGTGATGATCGCGTTGTTAAATTTAACAATGGACTTAGCAATTGTTAAAGTTAACAACGGTTTAGAATGTTTAACAAAATGTCAGATTTTGGCAGGTTGCCTACTAAAATCATTGAATAACACTGACAATGACGTTTTGTTAACCATTCTAAACCGTTGTTAACTTTTAACAATTGCTAAGTCCATTGCTAAATTTAACAACGCGGTCATCACTCGGCCGTTAGACTTTTATTTAAACAAAGGTTAATTATTATTTTTGTGCCACCAAAGTATAAAACTATGGTTAAGGACAAATTTCTTTTTGGAACAGTATTATTAACTTTTCAGGAATGTTTCAAAAAGGGAATTTTACAAAGAAGTTAAAAGAAAATTTATATTTTAAATAAACAATTTGAAAGTCATATTGGGCACAACATTTTATTTGTATTCTTTTATAATGAGCTTCAAATTTCTAGTAGGTACCTAGTTGTTTAATATAATGGTTTTTCTTTAATATTAAGTTATCGCGGGGATAAATTTGGCAACATAGGTTCGTTTGTGACACCGTTTATATTTGAAGTCTTACCGTCCGATGGTTGTGCTTGACGTTAGTGGTAGCACGTATACCATGTGGTTAACTTTATCTCCCTTTGCCCTTATATTGTAATAGCCGTGCTGTGGTATCTGTGGTCGAAAACATACCTATGGAAAGAACACCAGGTCTTCGCTCCCATTTATGATACGACGCACCTTATCATCCGTTTATCCAGATCCGTCTAAGCGTTTAAGAACATTTTTATATTAACCCTGTTTTATACCCTAAAAAACTGTTTTCGATATGCAGGTTTTATGATTGATTAAGTAAAAACAATTTATGTAGCTATTAATAAATTTATTTAATAAAAAAATAATTTAATTTATTAAATTAAACATTAATTAAATTAATTTAATAAATTAGGATTTTTACTTATTTAAGAACATTTTAAATTTGTTATAGGCGGCCTAACAACAGACTTGATTGTCGACAATAACTGGGGATCTCGGCTAGCGGCAGATCCATGGGCAAAGGAATCAACAACTCTAAACCCCAGCTTTAAAATTACTTGAAAAGTTCACTTTGTCGATTCTGGCATTGCCTAGGCCTACTTGACCAAAGAATCACTTAGTGGATTTCCTCAAGGCCTACTAAGTCAGCCGCCGTAGCCGTTTTGATCATTCCTCGCAAGTGCACGGTATGATGTGTCCGTTGAATAGCAACTTGGCAACGTGGCATCTTAGTACATCAAATCTGCCGGCGACGTTGCCGATCGGGAGTGTAATTGCGAAAAAAAAATCGATAGTTATCGTGGGTCTAAATAGTCGATGTCAGAATGTAAAATTGAGAAAGCGAATGTTATAATATAGTTGCATTTATCTGTTTTTTATATGTTTTTTACCTAGCTGTATATATGTAGTTTTAATTTATTTATTTTTAGTCGCGAAACGAATATTCGTGCAAGTTTTAGATTTAATTTAGTTTTTATTATTAAGACCAAAGGAACTTATTCCAAGTTATTTTTGATACTTTTTTCATTCTGACATTTATCTATTTATTCTAAAAAATATTCGCGTTACTTATGGACCACCCCTCGTGGATTATATGTACTAAGGAGCAAGGCACATTGGACCAATTTCAAGACAACTTCAAAAAACCAAGACTCTATATTCGTGAGAATGTGTTCGTTTACATTGGTCCCGTTCGGCAAATTCCGGAACAGACCGATGTCGTATGTCATAATGTAACATAGCAATCATGACCCAGTTTTGGACGTCATAATCGCTCACATGTTAAATTTAGTGTTTGTGTTATAAAATAACGAATAGAGAACTACGGCAAAGATATACGTACACACAATTTTTATCTCAAAGCCCGTAAAACAAGGGTACAAGTAAAAATAACATTATTATAGTTAAAGATATTTTGGAACTCAATTTCCAAAAAATAACGCCTACACTGTATCTAACACACAGCTTAAAGTACGACATAAAACATTGCTTGTACATGTGTCGCAGCGGTAGTTCTCTAATATCTCACTATATATAGCTAGATTTGGATTTAGTGAACTGCTATGACTTCGCAAACTGATTTTTTAGAAAGCCCTGTCTTCTTGGGGGGAGTTTTTCAGATTTGCTATGTGGATTACTTATCTATTACTTAGGAAGGTTATTTCTCATCGGTAAAAAAATATATTCCTAAATAAATGAATTATACCTCTGAAAAATGTTTCTTTGCACGACAAATAATTTTCCTATACTTAACATAAATAGAATTATCATTTAAGTCTAGGCGAAGGCGCAAATGTAACGTAATTTAGACTTTGAAACATTGGACATTCCCGGCGAATGCGCCAGTTATATAGTCTGATGGAAATATAAAATTTTATCAACAGAAGGCAGTGAAAAAAATCTATCTTAATTTGTTTTAGAGAGAATTTCTTATTAAACATACACTTTTTTGAATCATAACACAATTACTTCTTTAGGAGCTTTTTGTGATTTCGCGCTATATTTCTTTTTTGCATAGGCATAAAGGAGCTCACAAAATCTCAGACTGACGAATCGCAAAACCGGCAGTAACAAATAAAGACCTGAGTAGCACAAAGCAGGTACTTCTCAGATTTTTGGATCTGTCTACGATCAGTCTGATACTCTGTGAGCACATAAGACTTTTGAGACATTACAGGCATTGTTAGTTAAATAACCTACATACAAAACGAAAGAAAACTCCATTAGGATTGAAGTAATGCTAAAGATAATCAAGATTAAATATCTGACACATACTATAACTTAAGAGCATAATAGGTATAGCCCCTTAAATATTATGGTTAAATGTTTTTTTGTTGCCAGGGACGTAAACAGGAGATACTATGAAAGGTATTTACAATAGATTTGACGAGATAATAAGATAAATCTTTTTACAAAAAAATAAATCTTTGTACATGATTTATTTTTAAAGAATAACTTTGAGGATAGGTTTTATAAAAATCGTCTCGCGAGACGAAACGTGACCGAATAAAAATGATTACTGGCACTACAATATTAATTTTCTAGTTCTCAAAACAATACAAGAATTACACGAAATTCACATCGACTATCATCAAAATAGTAACAAAAAGTATATAAATTCCTTTAAGGGGCAGAAGTGCAAAGTGGCAGAAGACATAATCAATTTCTGTCTGTATTAGCCCTGTTCCTTGGTACTACTGACGGCACTAACACATGTGAGAGAAACAAGTTTGTAGGAATCAACCGAACTACCCCAAAACCACAAACACTTTATACTTCCTGTTAGCAGGAGTTCCCCTTCAATGCTCGGAGAAAACTTACATCTTTCCCCATCTAATGAGTACTACGCACGTGCTGTACGCAGCATGTGCTCCCTTATTACCTTTTGAACGACCCAAATTTGAACAAAAATCTCAAGAATTTTACTTTTTTTTAATGCGTACAATATTTAAATTACCCGAAATAACTGTAAAGGGTCCTGCACAATCCTTATAGTCTAGGGGCCAGAACACTTTCGTGGATTCTTATAGATTTATACCCCGAATTAGAATTTCGAACTTGCTTATGGATCAGAAGTGACGGAAATATGTTATAAACAATTTAATTTTTTAAAACGTTATAGAAAACAATTTATAATATGTATTAATGTTTAACAACCCGTCAATTGATTATTGAACTTATTAGAAACAATCCAGTTTATAATTTATTAAAAAAGAGTAATTTAAACCGGAGATATTGTGAATTAAGTGTAAAAATATCGCAAAATTACGGTATACATAAAGGAGATTTTTCACTTATAACATTGCCAGCTTTAAAACGAAACCTTAACCGTAATCGAAATATTATTTGTAATAAAGTTATAAACATTTGGTGTATTACAAGTGTGTCTAAATATGTTTTGTAGTACGATACAACAGTTTTGAAGTCTGGAACCATAACCACAAATTACCTTGTGGTAATTTGTGCCATAACTATGAGAGCACGCTAGGCCAATCTATATCTAGTACGATTCGATTTTTCATTCAAATTAAAATACTTTACTTTTATTTTTATAACTTAATTTATTTATTGTTTGTTATTTATTGTGGTTCCAGACGTTCGGCGCGAAACTACACGTGCACTTCAAAACTACTTTATCGCACTATAATAGATTTGGACATACTTATAATACATCAAATTGTTTGTCTTGGATCGTAAAATAAGAATTTTATGAAAAAAATCAACTGCAAATTGTTATAACTTTGTTACAATAAAATTTCGATTACGGTTAAGGTTTCGTTTTAGAGCTGGCAATTTTCCCTTTATTTTAAGCTATTATAAAGTTATTTTATTTTAGATGAAGCCAAGTGTTAAGTGAAAAATATTCGAAATACCGTAATTTTGCGATAATTTTGCACTAAATTAGCAATATCGCCGGTTTAAATTACTCTTTTTTAATAAACCTGGCTGGTGGTGGCTGACATTGATAACTATTATAAGATTTATAGATTATATTATATATTGTTTATTATGGCGTTTTAAACAATTAAATTATTAATAACAAAGTTTCGTCACTTCTGACGCATAAGCAAGTTTACAATTCGAGCTTAGCGGGTCAAAATACATAAAAAAACGTAATGAAACTCCATGGATTTTGATCGGCCACAAAACAGGCCTGACCGCTAGACTATTATGGCAAATGAGTTTCGGTCAAATTTTTTAAAACTTTGATAGTTCTAAACACGCTGATCAAAAATCTCAATGAGTCCGAAATCCGAGATCAGGGAGATTCATTTGACTGGTTATGAGTCAATTGCCTTACCGAAATATTTAATACTTTAGTCGAACCTATAGCCACCCACACAGTCACTAGCCGGATATCCCTTAAACATTCAACTACCCCCCTTCCTCACCCCTCAACCTTTACACCACCGACCAAAACCTGTCATGTGACTGTTTCTTGTTAGCGGTTTGTGAGACCGGTTGTGAAACCTAAACGATCACTACCCAATACCTTTTAACCCCAAAAATTGAACCCTTACCCGCATCTCCTCCAACTTCATCGTGTGGTAGTCGAAAGGTATTGGGTAGTGTTCGTTTAGGTGGCTTTGTTACGAAATTCACGATCAAACGGTTTCACAACGGGTAAAAAAGAAAAAGTTACAGGGCAGGCTTTAATGGGTAGTGAAAAGGGTGAGGGGTGAGGGAGGGGAGTAATTGAACGTTTGGGGGATGCTAGGCTTAAGTCTAGTGACCGTGTGGGTGGTCATGGATTTGAGTACAGTACTAAACATTTCAGTAAGGCAGTTGACCAATAATCAGTCAAATGCATTCCCCTGATCTTTGGGGCTAATTTTGAGGGGGTTAGGGGGTTATCGAGTTTTGTTTTTACTAAGACTTGGATCAGTTTGTTGAGATCTATTAATCTGCAAATTTTGAAAAAAAATTGCCCGGAATCCTCTTCTATAAGGACCCTTTTGACTTTAATGTCAAAACAGGCCATGCTCATAATTAAAATATTACCTTAAATTGGAGACATTTCTGTCTACGTCCATGTAGTCGAAGAGCTGGTGACAAATTTCAAAAACATATTTTTGGCCTACCAAACTACCTACTATTTAAGTTAGTTGAATGGAATATGCATGCTCCAGCAATAAGGTTGGGAATACTTTGCTACTGCGCTACCACAAAACTAGCAAATAAAGCACTTCAAAATTTTGCAAATTTTGTCTTTTAGATTATGAAAGAAATCACTCATTTTTCTTGAATAAAACTAAGCTTTCAAATTTTAGGATGCTATTTTCATAAGATGATGAATTGGATATTAAAGGCATCACTTCCGGTTTAACCCAACCTTTGGGTTTTTTTAAAATACCCTTTATATTTTTTAAAATTTGGAAATTTTCGAATCATTTCTGATATAAAAAATTATTATGTCCTTCCATCTCAGTTTTTAAAAATGGCGATTAAAGATGTCAAACCACCGCATATTATGAATTTTATGGGAAAAAAATAAATGATATAAAAAATTATTATGTTTAATTTAATTTTTTCTAAAATTTTTATCTGTGGAGGCAAAAACGACTTTGGCTTTTCCGGAAGGTGGAAAAAATGGGCTTTTTCAATAATATTATTAAAAAAAATGCAACACCCTGTATGTTTTTTAAATTTGGATTCTACGGGTCATTCCTAAAAAAATCTTATAATATTCTATACCAACTTTTTGTTTTTTTAGAAAATGGCGAAAAGATGTCCAAAATTTTCATATTATGCAGTTATGGGGAAACCAAATAAACGTTAAAAAAAATATTTTTAATTTAATTCTAAATTATTTTTTAATTACCTTTTAAAAAAAAACTAAATTAAAAAAAACAAAATTTCCAAAAAGAAACAGCCTGAATTTGGGGGTTATTAATTTTCTAACAACCCAAAGATTTCCCCTTAATTTTTTAAAAAAAGGGTATAGGGTATTATAAGATTTTTCAAAATACCCCAAAAATTTTAAATTTTTGGGGGCTTTAATTTTTAAAAAAGGGTTTTAAGGGTTAAATATTTTTTTAATCAAAAAAGGAAAAAAAAAAAAAAAATTTTTAAATTTTTTTTTTTTTTATAAAATGGGGATTTGGAAAATCGCCTTTTTTCAAATTTTGAAAAGGATAAAAATAAACCCTTTTTGGGAAAGGGCCCCAAATTTTTTTAAGGGGGTTCCAAAAAAAAAAAGTTTTTTACCGGAAGTGATAGAAATGTTATAATATCCAAAACAGCATCTTTATGATTAAATTTGGTTTTGTTTTTATCAAAAATTATAACCCAAATAAAAACAGCGCCTGCTCAGGGTAGAGAGAATATATAAATTTTTGGTAGAGCGAAATTGTCTTTCAGCGCCCTTTGATCGACGCTTTCACTTAACGTAAATTGGATTTTGGTTTTATAGTTAAATAAATAATAATTACCAAATTTTCAAAAAATTATTTTATGTTAGTGTGACAAAAAAGTCTTATAAGTAGTCATGTGTAAAGAGAGCACGTTAACCATTATTTACCTAGCACATTTCCGTCAAGTCTGTATATATACAGGGTGTTTTTTTTAATATTTCGAAAAATTTTACAGGCGGACTCCTTGGATAAAAATATGAAAAAAGTTCCTATGGACATAAGTCCTAAACTTTTAAACTATAGGGCCAAAAAAAACTTTAAGAAAAAAAAATTATTTTATAAATATGGATAAACATGGACACATGACATTTGAGATAGATGTTTATGTTTTCAAAGGCTCTCTTACAACAATGTTTTTAATTATCTGCTACTCTGAGCCAGGGTTGCAATCTGCAACCTTCAATGGTTTTTCCATTGTATTTTATATTGCCTATTTTTGTATTGCTGACTCCGTATTACAGATATTTTTTTTCTAAAACGGCCCAATTTACGAACAAATTTCACCGGACCAAAAAGTTTCTAATTAAGTAAAGTCTTAACAAACCATTTCTTAAATTAAAAATTTTCAATCCCAAAAAAATACAGTGAAAAAATAAATAAAAAATATTGAGGGTTACAGACTTTAACCCTTTTCTAGACGCACATAATTACAAATACTGTTGTAAGCGAACCTTAGAAAATATAAACATCTGTCCTGAATTTCATTCGTCTATTTTTATCCACATTTATAAAATAAGTTTTTTTTTCTTAAAACTTAACCGCCCTGTAGTTCAAAAGTTAAGAAGTTTGGGACATATGTTTATAGGATGTTTTTCGTATTTTTATCCAAAAAGTTCTTCTGTAAATTTTTTGCCTATTAAAGGGAAAACCTGTTTTTTTTATATATATAAAATATATATATATATATATATATATATATATATATATATATATATATATATATATATATATATATATATATATATATATATATATATATATATATATATATAAAATTAATTAATTTATTATTTAATTTTAATAACATTTACTTTATTTTTTACCAAACCCTTAAATTTTTTTTAAACTTAACAATCATAGAATAATAATTATTTTGTTATAAACCAATAACCCAGCCCAGAGTTATAGTGCTACTTCCCTTGAAAGATTTAAATATTTGGTCCCCTTGTAGGTCTTTGACTTTGAGAGTAGATAGAGACTATTTCCGAGATGTAGACTATAACCTACAAATATTCCATAATCGAACAACCAACTTAGGTTGTTAGTTCTGTCATTTTTTTTATTTGCATAAATAAGTTCAATTATATTACATAGGGTGCCATTTAAATCTTCAAAAATATGCTTTTGGCATATTTTCAAAAATTCGAGAAAATCTCTGGCTCTGGCTATGCATAAAATCCTTTTAAATTTGCTGGAAATTTTCTTTTTTTATTTTATAAAGATTAAAATAAAAATAAAACAATTCCAAAACGCCAAAAAATGTTTTCGACGGATTTTTTAGGCCTTTTTTGGTTGCCGAGTAACAAAATTGCTAGAGCCAAAGATATCAATCTTCATTTTATTGGCATAAATTCATAACGATGCAAACTTTTGTAGTGCCAAAAAAAAATCTTAAATTTGTCATCAGCTCTCGGACTAGCGCTTTTTTGCTCGTAAATAAATTGTTGTCAGGGAAATATAGAAATCTTAATAAAGTACAGAAAAAAGGCAAGTTGGTTATAAATTAGTGGATTATTAAGTATTTAGGTATTGGACTACAATGTAGCCCGACTAAAAGATTTAAATTCAACAAAAAGACAGGGTGTTTTTAAAAAATTGAAAGAATAAAGTTCGCTAAGAACAAACCTATGGCAGCGACAGTTGTACTATATAAATATTTTTTTTAATAAATAGTTGATATACCTGTATTGTTCAATTTTCTACTCAGTGGGGGCATAAGGCTCCTACATGTCGGGTAATCGGGTATACTACCGTTGTTATATCAACATTTAGACTGTCTAGAAAAGAGATTTTCTTTGAAAAATAATAAATAGTATTAATAAGTGTTTGTTAAGAAAAGTGTCAAAAGTGTGAAAACTATTATAATAAAAATATAATTGTTACATGATCAGTGTAGTGTATACTTTAATGTCTAATTTTAGGATCAACTATTAAAAGAGTTAAGCAATACTATTTTCAATTTAAGGACACATTTCTAGACCCCGTTTTTCTAATAAATAATTTTATAATTAATGTTAATCTGAACACAAATATTTGAAAATTACTTTTTTAACTAATATATTTGTAATAATTTTATTACAGGTAGCAGGATATGTTTTGATTTGATCGTGAGACTTTAAAGACTTTCAGGACTCCTTAAAATTTAACCAGAGTATTAACGATGCATTTTTTAAGTTTTCAATTTCCACACAAAAACCACATACTACCGAATTTTATTAGAATTATTCTATGTAGAAATAAGAATAAAGAATAAAACGTTGTTTTATTCTTTATTCTCCTGTTTGGTATTAAAGCATTAAAAAAAATGATAACTAAATCTAAAGGGATCTCGAGATTGGTGAAAAAAAAACGAAAAAAAGTTCTTTCTTAATGTACCTTAAAAAAAAGTTTATTAAAATCAGATGGACAGCTTCAACTAACTTTTTAAAATTGGGGGTCAAAATAACTTGCATATATAGGGTGAGTAGAATTAAACAGAATGGGTATTTATCTGGTATGGAACAGAAGAGTTATTAAACCGGCAAATATTAAAGGTTATACCAAATCTTAAAAAGTACTAAACAGTCGCTTTAAAATACTAACATCTTATTTATTAGTTATTTGAACAGTGAGTCCTAAATTCTGGATCTATATTTTGAGTTCCAAAAATATCAAAAATTAAAGAACGTTAAATGGAGGAAGTTTTCGAGGTACCAATACTTGTCTTAACAATTTGGGATACATTGTATGCTTTTTGTTAAATTAATTACACACTTTGATAAAAACAACGAATTAGCGACACCAAACAAGTTAAGGGTACTAAACTAGCGTCTATGGTTGTGGAAAAAAGGTTCTAACAAGATTTTCTTTCTAAAATGTATCTCTGTCTAGAAACGTGCCCCGGTAATCTGTGAGCAAGTTCATTTGTGTTAAGTCTACAAGGAAAAACTATGTAAAGACTGTGTGTACGAAATATCATATATTGCGAAATAATTTGGTGTAATCATCTGTGGATGTCAGCTGTCAACCTGTCAAATATGTGAATCATGCATTTTTCTAATATTAACGCACAAACCAGTTTGATTTTGTATTCCATAGTCTTATATTTCTATAACTAACTATAGATAGATACTTAACTGTTTATGATGTATTTACCTAAGTATTTTCCCAAGTTATATTTTATTGTACCATACCCTTAAGTTTTAAAAACATTATTGTTTTTATTTATACTGTGATTTGATATTTGAATAAGTTAAATTTTTAGGTTTTTGGTAAAAAACATGATAACTAACACTGAGTGTACATAAAACTAGAAAAAACCAAAAGAATCCTATTTTTTAGGCAGCCTAAATTGTGAATGTTTGCGTGTATGCATGTGTGTGTGTGATCTGTGGCTGTCGTTGCCGACATCCCCTCCCTTATCCCGTTTCTCCTTAAAATTCCCGCCGAATAAAATGTTTCAAAATGTGATAAAAAACACAAAATATATCTACATTACATCAAGACCACAGCAGACTTACCCTCTGCTATACATGTAGTCAAAACACCCACTCTGTTAGCACTATTACACAAATAAGTATAGTACCTACACTATTAATCGATACACAGTATAATAATAATTCATATAAATAAATATCAGATATAAAACAATACTTTATGCATTTATTATTTCCCTTCGCCATAGTACCAAGAATTTTTAAAATTCAAGAAGCTTTTTCGGAAGCCAGGTCCCATAAAGCTCTACATATAAGCGGTAACTAGGTGCTATAATCTCTATGTCATTCCTAAAATATTTTTAAAGCACATATACCAGTTTCGGCTTTAGGATTTTCAAAATTTATTATCTAAAAAGTGAACATGAGATCCACACCAAATATACAGTGCGAGTCTCTAACTTGGAATAAATTCAGTAAATCAAACAAGTTTTTGGAAATATACCCTTTGATAATAGTCATTAAAAAATTAATGTGCCATTTAAAAAAATAGTCGCTGACGTTATATCTCAAATTTGGGACATGCTGTATAAAATTGTATTACATTCAAAAGAGCGCAATTTAAAATACTAATCGACGTGTCTGAGCATATTTCCGAGAAAAAAAATTCTCTGATTTACTGACTCTATTCCAAGTTAGAGACTCGCACTGTATACAAGATGCTATTGGCCCCAAGCAAAACACGTGGGTAAAGAAAATTTTCATTTTGGAGTTTGCAAAAAAATGTATATTTTTCTATTGCCCCCGGAAGAAAACTTAATTTTAAAAGCTAATCCTTTATTTGAATTTTTTCGTAAATTTGGTCAAACTTTATCGTCAAATCCCAAATTTCGCAAAAATATCTGCATTTTTCTTGAAATTACAGGCATTTGAAATATTTGCATAAGAAAATTGTTAAGTGAACAACTGGCTATGGTTTTCAGAAAAACATAAATAAGTTTGCAAAATTTGGGACTTGTCAATAAAATTTAATCAAATTCACTAAAAAATAAATACATATAGAGGATTCGCTTTTGAACTTAGATTTTTCTCTGGGAGCGCTGCGAACAAATCATTTTTTTTAACTCTAAAATAAAAATTTACGGTACTGAGATTCCCATGCTTAGGATCCTTATCTTGGACACATTGTATATAAAGGGTAGGCGGTGTTTTGTCACTAAAGCTTTTTTGTGTTTCGTTTTTTCGTAAATTTAAGTTAAAGTCAAAAAGAACGGACAATTCTGTCTAAAAGAAGTAGGTACCTCATTACGACCAATTCAAAAGCTGTAACTATATTGGGTATAGTCTGTAGCAATCTAGAATTATATATTTCTTACATTATTTATATTTATCAAGAAACTACCACATTAAAATGATCCCTACTGCAATTACTAAAAAAATATATATTTTTTCGTTTTCTACGCCCTTTAACAGGTATAGTATTTTTCAAGATATAAGAAAATGACTAAAAGTCTCGACTGCTTCTGAGTGCAGTAAAAAACCTCGAAATTAGCATTTTATGGTACTATTAGGGTGGATTGACCTAATTATCGCACCCGACCGTACAGGGTCGTATTTCTACCTGTCTGGAATAATATATAAGTATTCATAATGTCCTATTTGCCCCAGATTATATCTAAACGTATAGGGTAAAGTGCGGACCTGAACTATTCTCATCTCTGTTGGCATGGCCATAAAGGATCACTTTCGAGGATTTTTATTGCAGTCGGAGATAATCGATATGTCTAGTCATTTTCTTATATCTTGAAAAATACTATATAACTCAGACTGCTATTTTTTCCCAGAAAAGTCATTATACGACTTCATATAGCAAATTTTTCCGCGCTTTCTTGACGAAGGATTTATATCTAGGTTGTTAAAGATGTTTCCAGAAAATACTAAACTATGAGGGGTTTTTAGAAAGTGTGCGAGTAAAATCCGGACACTTGTTGTGTCAAGGGAAACCCCAATAAATTTTAAGATCAGCAACAAATTCAAACAAATCTCACATTAAAATTAATTCGTAATCGTAACCTCATCCAAGCCACCTCTGGCACTAGAAGAGTGTATAATTTTATTAGTACCTACCACGTACCTACCTAATTATTTGAGTTTTTATTTGTTGTACCCCTAGTTGAAATCATGGCAGCTTTGCCAGGTCACTTCTTTTGAGTATACCACATTGTTTAAAAAAATGTACCTTTTTGCACATTTGTACATTTTACTGTAGATGAATAAAAAACTTTTTGTTATTTAGAAAAATTTTGCTCTTTTTTACACGTTTTGTACACACCTAGTCCTAAAATACACCTTCAATAAGAGTGTTTATGCAAAAAAAGTGTAAAATAGTGTACACTATTTCTGAATAATAAACAGACATAAAATACCTCCTTTTGTTATTCAAAAATAGTGTACACTCTTTTACGTCAGCGCTCTTATCGAAGGTGTATTTTAGGACTTCGTGGGAACGAAAAGTGTAAAATAGTGTAAATATTTCTGAATAACACAGGCCCAACTACTAAAATAGCGTTTATAATATTTTACTTGTGTGCACTTCTATTGTATAAAATGTACCACTTGTGGTACAATTATACCACCCTGGCAACACTGAATGCTGACAGCCCTAACCCTAAGAGATAAAAATGCCTAACTAACGTTTTAGGGCATACACCTTATTCAAGTTTAAATTATATACAGACAAAGATTGTATTCTGAACCCCAAATATGTATTTTATTGATTATAATTTAGAAAATAACTGGGAACCTTAAAAACTGGCACCTGCATAAAAATTTTAAACCATCGTTTTAGGTCTAATATCGTTTTTGATTTTGGAATCGAAATATGCAGTCAAAAAATGTATCTAGAAAATACTCTTTTATCATTAATCTACCATTTATGTGAACCAAGATTATTTATTTTAAAATTTGCACACTAACTGGCGGCTCTGTCGGTAGCGTAGTGGTCAGAGCCTCGGCTCGCCGCGCCGGCGATCCGGGTTCGAATCCCCAACCCCCAAATATGTATTTTATTGATTATAATTTAGAAAATAACTGGGAACCTTATAAACTGGCACCTGCATAAAAATTTTAAACCATCGTTTTAGGTCTAATATCGTTTTTGATTTTGGAATCGAAATATGCAGTCAAAAAATGTATCTAGAAAATACTCTTTTATCGTTAATCTACCATTTATGTGAACCAAGATTATTTATTTTAAAATTTGCACACTAACTGGCGGCTCTGTCCGGTAGCGTAGTGGTCAGAGCCTCGGCTCGCCGCGCCGGCGATCCGGGTTCGAATCCCAGCCCCGCCGGGCAGACATATTTAGGTAGTAGTTATTTAAAATAACGTCCGTGGTGGCACTACCGCGTTGTCTAAAAGGTGCTGTGAAATGCAATATTTGCATGTTTCAGTGCTTGGGCAGCGTTGACGGAACTGGGGCATAAAAGATGGGTTAAAGATCGGAAAACCCGGCACTCACGGTACTCTGGTATTTAGGAGTATATATGTATATGTATATGTCTAATATAGTATATATGTATATGCAAATCCTTCGTGAGTTGTCACAAAGATAAAAAAAAAATAAAAATACTAACTTTAACCGAAGGAAAAATGCCTTACTATTAATTTAAGGCTTATACTGTAAAAAAATATTCACAAGTTTCGTCAACGCTAGTGCTACCATGGACAAACAAGCAATTTGATTTTCTACACTGGAAATTTAAAGAATACTTACCGCTAAAATTATTGGTGCAACCGACCATAAGAGTATTAAATTTAAACTTTTGTGACGTCTAGAGGACGCCTAATCTGGGTTGTCACTTTGACGTTAGAAAAAGATTGTCTCTGTTACGTCCTCTATTGGTCAGATAACGTTTTGGGCCAAACATGATCAAATACTGCCGACACAACATGTACGTCACATTCGACATGCTTGCTACCTAGGAATTTATAACTGTAGCATTAGGGCTTATACCGTCTTTAAATTTAGAATATGTGTAGATAAATGATGTATCTAGTGTATTATAATTTATCGCTAATTCAAGTATTTATTTTGTTAATTAGAAATTTCGAAGTGTGCATGAAGTATTAAAATGATTGTGCATATTTTCTGAGAAGTGTGCATCTTCCATCAGGGGTCCAATTCTTGAAACATTTCGCATTTAAAAAAATACGCTATAGCTTGTAGTCCTCATAAATTCGAAATGCAAAAATTTTTGTGTGCGCATTTTTTCTGATTGGTCAAAATCCATATTATTTTAAAAATTGACCAATCGGAAAAGATCCGCATACAAAAATGTTCGCATTTGTGAGGACCAGGCTTATTACCATAGATGGTTTGTTTTGACAGTTGACTCATGACACTTGACGTCCCGGTGTTGTCAATTTTTGTAAGCTTCGCGACATTGCCAAGGTTTTTCGGTTTTATTACGTACATTAAAAAACGCACGGAACGAACCTGTCGTTGCGGTTTTCCTTTAAGGTTGAAAAATGAAAGTTAATTATTAGTTGCAGTGGAAACTACAAAGTGTGCATATTTTAAGAGTGAGGTGCATACTGTGCATATTCAGCGAAAATGTGCATTAACATGCACAATTGTACACTTTGTAACATCCCTGATAATGGTGGTAAGTTTTATAGTACCATCCTTGCCCTTGGAGCATAAACACCTGGAGGAGTAATGCAGTGAGCTGAAAACAGGATTGCTTCAGAGAGAGAGAGGGAGAGAGAGAGGGAGAGAGAGAGAGAGAGGGGGAGAGAGAGAAAGAATGGAAATTGCTATCTCACTTGTACATCGCACCTAATTCGCCAACTCGATTCGACCTATTTGAATCGGCGAATTAGGTGCGACATGCGAGTAAGGTAGCAATTGCCATATGGCTTTCTCGCTCCGACGTTATCACGTTTTGAGCACACTGCATTGCACCTTAAGGTATATAAATAAGCTCTTAGTCTATGCAGAACCTTAAATAGAGGCAGCGTTGCCGCTTGGCCGTACGAAGATGTATGCAGAGCTGGGTATATACCAGTCCCATAGACCAATCAGCACGTTGGAGTGAGCAAGAAGGTTATACACCTATTCCTCTTACCAAGCTTTGTCGCATGACCAAGAGGCACGACTGCCTCTACAGGTATACACTCGAAGTGCAGAACCAATATCGGACCGTTTTCTAAGAAAAATTTTTAGCACGGTCAGGACATGCAACAGTCACTTCCAGATTTTAATAATTTTAGGTTATGTTACATATTTGTTGTGCCGATAGTGTTCGTTAATTTTCTCTTTTAAAGTTTTTTACTAAATAATTTTTAAAATGGGGGACATTAGTCCTTTTGAATATTTTATATGTGGGGGCTTTGGGGGAATCTGTACAGTATTAGTGGGGCACCCCCTTGATACTATCAAGGTAAGTTTAGTAAGGTTCGTTTAAAAAATAATTGCTGGACTTCAAGACATTAATTAAAATAATTTATTTAATAGGCTACAATAATTGTGTGCTCAATAATAATAAACCTAGATATATTTTCACTTACTGATTTGTTTTTTATTACATAGGTAAGGCTACAAACTATGACTATGCCAAAACATAATGAAATGCCACTTTATACAAGTACTTTGGATTGTTTTAAAAAAACAGTAAAGAACGAAGGCCCCAAGGGGCTTTACAAAGGCATGGGGGCTCCATTAGTTGGAGTAGCTCCCATATTTGCTATTTCATTTTTGGGTTTTGGAGTTGGCAAAAAAATCTTTGGGCCCACTGATGCCTCACATCATTCATACATCCAGTACTTCACAGCAGGGGCTTTCTCTGGCATATTTACTACTTTTATTATGGCACCGGGGGAACGAATCAAATGTCTTTTACAAATTCAAGAAGGCAAGGCAGTTCCTAAGGTCTACGATGGACCCATAGATGTTGTTAAGAAGCTATAAAACAAGGAGGTATAGCTTCTATATATAGGAGCTGGAGCTACGTTACTTAGAGGTAAAATATTTCTCTGTTATCAGTTAAAAACATTATAAAAAGTATTTTTATCTTTTTTGATGAGTCACACTTTAACAAGGTATTTGGCGTGTTAATCATTGAAGTGTTATTGATTATGCAGAAATTTCATTCCTAATTGGTTCTTAAGAAATAAAAATAAAAAGTAAGCTGTTCCAAAAACCTATATATGCTTTATTAATAGCCTAGGTATATACAGTACTAATTTTTCTAAATATATGTTTTAATTTTATTTAATATTTATTTCTGTTATTTTACAAAAAAAAAAAAAATTCATTGATGAGAAAAAATAAAACCTTCATTTTCATAAGTATGCTATTAAAAGATCATGGCAATATCAAATTAAATCAGGAATAACACAATTTAAAAAATACTAAAAAAAAACCAATAGTACAATAGATAATTACAAATAATTTACAATAAATTACATTAAGACCTATTAACATAAAAATGTTTCCCCTAGAATTGTGCTATATATTTACAGATCAAAAATTACATATTTTCTTAAGTATAGTATAGAATTTTAGCACTCGACAAATGTAAAGAATACTAAGATCTTTTTTGTAACACTTCTTTTAATATGCAAGCACACAAATCTTGACAATATTTTAGTCTCATAGAGTAGAAGTACTTAATGAAGCCTTCTGTGCAATCGCAAGGAAAACGACGAAAGTATTTCTACTTTAAACTTTTGTTTCTCATTCGGTTGTATGCTCTTTTACATTTAAAATAAACTTTACTTTATTAAGTCTTTTATTATTTGTGACATAAATTTTTTCACTTCAAGATTTTGTGAGTGTTTTTTCAATTTTTTTTATTCTAAAATGTGTAGCAATTTGGTTATTTTCTGCATAATGCGATTCGTGAGAAGCTTTTAAATTACTAATGTTATTATCTAACTCATTCTGTTCTATGGGACTTTCTGGCTTAAGATCATTAAGTTGATTTGTGGAAAGGGAATGCTTTTTCAACTTGTACTTTAAATATTTAGTTTTTCTCATCGTGAGTTTTAATTTAGCTTTTTCAACTTTAGTCATTCTCAAAGGCACATCATTCTCAGTGATATTTTTATAAACGGGAGCTAATGTACTTGCCTTTTCATTTTTATCATTTATATGCTTGATAATTTTTGGTTTATAATCTGGGCATTTTAAAATTCTTCTCATGGCATGAAAAACGCTCCAGTTTTTGTATTGCTTAGGATGAGCGCATTTGGGCGCGACTTTAGTGTTGTATACATACTTGAATTCAAATCTGTTTTCTAAAGCAGAACAACTGATCCCCTTGTCGTTGACAAAGTCACAATGCTTTAAAGATTTTTGCTTTATTCTGTTGGCTATAATAGGTTTCCATTCGCTCATTTCGCAGGAACAGTGCCACGGATTTTCATTTAGTCTCAAGAGTTTGGGGTGAATTTTTGAAAATACATCTCTCGGAAGTTGCTGGAATTTATTTTCATTAAGATACAATTCTTTAATGCTTTCCAAATGATCAAAAACACCTGCAGGAATATATTCTAATAGATTTTTTGAAAGGTCCAAGTATCTAACTTTTTTTAGACCCATGAAAGCATCCATTGATAGGTTATATAAATTACAATTACTTAAAATTAAAGTGTCCAAGTTAGGAACTTCTAAAAAGGTGTCATATTCGATCTTACTAATATTTCCTGTCAAAGTAAGTTGCTTTAACTTGGGCATTCCTACGAAAAAATCACGTTTTAGCAAATCTACATTAACATTGTTCACCGTTAACGTTTTTAACAGATTTAACCCAACAAAAGAGTTAGGAAGAAGAGCTAGAGGTATATCTTCGCTTCCTATAATAAGAGAGTCGGTAGTATTCATGACCTCAAAAGTATTTGGAAATATAATTCCTATAGGATTATTAGCAAAGTTAGCTAGCTTTAATTTTGGAAAAGGAGGGAAAGACAGCTCTGAAAGTTGGGTAAAGTTATTATAGGTCAGATCCAGAAATTCTAATTGAAGAAGCCCTGCCAGGTCTGTAATTTCGATGTCTAGTAGCTTGTTGTGAGCAAGAGACAATGTTTTTAGATTGGGAGTTCCGTAAAAAGCAAAGGATGGAATAAATCTTAAGTTATTTTTTTCTAAAATGAGATATTGTAATTCGCTTAAGCCGTCGAACATCTCCCAATGAATGTTATTTAGCTCACAATTAGTAATTCTTAATAGTAAGAGCTTTTTGAAGCCGATAAACAAAGGTATTTCCCCACTGTTTTTTCTCTGCTCCTTAAATAGCTCATAAGGGATTACTTCTTCGTCAGAACTACTTTTCTGAACTATAGTAAGGGGATGCAGTTCACTATCAATTTTTTGTACATACTCGAAGGTAATATTTTCACTTTCTTTCAATACTTCCAAAAACGACTGGATTTGCTCTTTGGAATTTTGTACTACGACTCGTTCCAAATTTAAATAATTTAGATTCTTCAGCGCATAATCTATATGACATAGGAGATGGTTGGTGACGTCTTTGCGGAAAATACTAGGCCCTATAAGTTCTAAACTTATGAGTTTTTCAAATTTGCTTAGCAAGCTAAACTTAATGGTCTTATTTCCAGAATCGTATCCTTGGATAAGAGTTAGGCTTTCGATGTTGGGGGGTAGAGTATCAATAAGATCTAAGGGATCTGTTTCCGTCTGTAAAATGCAGGTAGCAGATCTCACTATAACAAAGCGGTGACCTTCATCCAATAGCTCTATTGTATCCAGAGTTTCATCGTAGATAACCTGAAACAAAAAATGGGAATATCTAATCACAATAAATCATTTCGCGTTATTCATTATATCAACTGAAGTGTTGCTGAGTGCGTTTCTTGTAAAGATATGTTGTCATGCTCTAAAAAAATATTCAAACCTGAAGAGTTATGTTAAAACCGCCATGGAAAAAATACTTTCTGGCTTCCTAGAAGCTGATATTATGGAAATAGATGTTAATATGTTTATGACATTTAAGGTCATTGTCGAAAGTCTCACAAGACAGCGAACATAATTTTTTCTTTGAGGCATTAAACAAAACAAGATTTTTGGTGCACTTTTTTAAATATTAATTCAAGATCTTTTGAAAGAAATGTTTCTATGCGCTTCTTTTTTTAATCAGACCTAGAGACCGGCTTTAAAAGCGTACTATCGTCAGCAAAACTATGAGTGAAGTTTTGTACCAGAAAGAAAATCGGTAATTTAAAGAAACAAGCAAGTTGGTGCCAGTATTAAGCCTTGGGGTAATAACATTTATATAAGGCAACTTTTTCCAAGTATTCCAATTGAAACTCAAAAAAAATTTATAAAAATATATATATATATATATATATATATATATATATATATATATATATATATATATATATATATATATATGTATATATATATATATATATATATATATATGTATATATATATATATATATATATATATATATATATATATATATATATATATATATATATATATATATATATATATATATATATATATATATATATATATATATATATATATATATATATATATATATATATATATATATATATATATATATATATATATATATATATATATATATATATATATATATATATATATATATATATATATATATATATATATATATATATATATATATATATATATATATATATATATATATATATATATATATATATATATATATTTATATATATATATATATATATATATATATATATATATATATATATATATATATATATATATATATATATATATATATATATATATATATATATATATATATATATATTGGGCGTAGTGGTTCTTGTTTTTTTTTTACGAAACAAAAAGGGTTTTCATTTCCTTTTCAATTTATTTACAAACGTTTCGGCTTGTTTGGCCTTTCTCAATGTCTACAACAAATACGAGTGTATTTTATTTTTAAAATGTTTAATTTAAGACACAATTTTTAAATAGGATGTGGAGGATTTTTTTTACAATTTATCATCATTATATACTATCTAAACATACTAGATTTGTTTTGACTCACCCATAAGAGGATAATCCATTTAAAATAAAAACATATATGTGTCACAACAATTTAAAATTTACATGTTAACATTTAAAATTATTCAGAAAGACAACACACAATCTGTAGACTAAGCGATTTACCATTTCCGACGTCGATATCAAATATTTGATGATCGGTTGTGGAAATCGTCATAGACTTCACTACGGTTAAAATATTACTATTAAAATTGGCTCAGGTATTGAGATGTTGGTATGTTTTTTTTTTCAGTGTTTGTAGTTTTTATTTATGTTGATTATAAATAATATAATTATATTTTTTCCCAAAACCTGATTATATTTTAATTATAATGGTCAACATTTCTCATAATTTAATTCATTACATTATAATAAATTTTACTTAAATTTTTTTATATCGGTCTTGTCATTTATTGCATTTGTGTTGTTTGTAAATGTAAAACATTTCCATAAATTTTGGTTTTTTGATTATTAAATTCAGTTTTTAAAATTTTGGTGTCTTGAAAGTTAAACTTATGTAATGTTTGGCTTTCGTGTTTTGTTAATGCCGTTTTATTTTTTTTTTGTCATATTTGTGACCGGTATGAAAGTTGAATCGATTTAATTTAATTTTTTTTTAGCCCGCAGAGGTATTTAAGTGTTGACAAGGGATGGTTTCAGGGGTAGTACTGGTCCAGTATATTTTTGTGTGGTTTCTTTATGACTCTAGGACGATCGTCTAAAAAATTCAGAACGGTATGATAGTTGGATCGATTCATTTTGATTTTTTTTCAGCCAGCGGAGGTACTTGAGTGTTAAGAAGGGGTGGTTCCAAAAGTAGTACCGGTCCAAATATTTTTATATGGCTTTTTTATAACTCTGGACGATGGGAAAATTTCAGACCGGTATGAAAGTTGGATAGATTCATTTAGAATTTTTGTTCATCCCGCGGAGGTATTTGAGTGTTGACAATGAATGATTCCAAGGGTATTACCGGTCCAATTATTTTTATATGGCTTCTTTGTGACTCTAGGACGATCGTCTAAAAATTATAGACGGGTATGAGAGAAACAAGCAATTGGATCGATTCATTTTGAATTATGGGGGCAAATTGGGGAATCAAATTTATGGGGAATCGTGGGGAATCGAGCCATCAACATTTTTTAAATAAAATTAATTCCGAAATAATTTAAACTGGTATAATTTATAAATGATTTTTATTTGTTTTGTAATATTTTGATTAAATTTAAATAAAATTAATAATGTGTATTAATATCTTTATTTTATTTCTCTAAAGCAGCGTTTCTCAAACTTTTTTACATATGGAACCCTTTTAAACACGGAACCCTCTTAATGCTGCACAAATATTTTTTTTTGTATTTTAAATTAAAGGAATCAATAGACTCGTAATATCGTTATAATTTATTTTTTACAAAATATATTAGTAATACACTTAAAAATATTTTATTAAATAACTTAGAAGGAATTTGAGCGCATGAAATAATAAAAAGGATAATTTTTTATATAGATAAGGGTATCAATGCGAGGAATGAAACTATTTTTACTCTTCACAATTTTTTTTTATCTTGGAACAGTCCACGAAAGCTGCGGCCTAAGTACTAATGTAGCTTGGGTGTCTGAAGTGTGGTAAGAGGGAGTTTATTCGCACGAGAGTTAAATATTTAGAAATTTGGAGAAAAAGAGAAAACTTCTGCGTGTAGCAGGTTCCATAGTCTGGACAGGGATAAAAACAAACAAAGTGGGAAGTTGGGGGGCCTCTTAAGTTGGACTGTAAAAGATGTATAAAAGTGGCACTACATGTTGCTCTGCTGGGAGCTGCCAGAGGAGGAATTATACTCGCCAACTCTTCGGAGCCATGAAAATACCTATAAGACAGCGACAGATCTTCTACAGCCCGTCGGTGGGCAAGAGCAGTAAGCTTTTCTGTAAGTGTGGGATCATTAATAAGACGAACAGCTCTTCTTTGAATGGAGTCAAGAATGCTAAGTGTTGTAGGAGACGCCATTCCCCAGACATGATAAAACCATAGATAATTTTGCGAAATATGAGATTTGACGATGAAATTTGATCAAAAAATACAAACAAGATTTGCTTCTGATAGTCCGATTTTTCACTGGCAAATTTCAAAATAAAAATTTTCTTTACCAAAGTATTTCTCTTAAGGCCAATAGCATCTGGTATATATTTGGTGTGGGGCCCATGTCTCACTTTTTAGATAAATTTTTTGAAAATCCTGGAGCTGCAACTGGGTCTTATTGATGAAAGGTGCAGTCTCATATCGGGCTCCTCGTCCAGCTTATTGCATGCGATACTTATTTTTCGGTAATACGTAAGTCGAAAATCCAGTCAGGATTTTGGACTCAGAGTATCATTTTTTTTTCGCGGAACTCTTGCCGAAGTCGTGTGGAACCCCAGGGTTCCGCGGAACATAATTTGAGAAACGCTGCTCTAAAGAGTATTATTAGTTCTCTTTAAATTTAGTTTAAAAATAAAGTTTTATTTAAATTATCGCGCTATTATAGGGAATGGGAAATGAGTATGGATTCTTTAAATTACTAATGTCGAATGTGGTAAATTTTAATTCTGCAGCCGGACCCCGGACGTTAAAGGAGTGATTGTCAATCGCATTTGTTGGAGATTTTTTACGATATTTTTGTATTTATGTTGTCATCACTGTGGTATTTAATACAACAGTAATTAAAAGGTTGTTGCATTTTTATCTGACTTAAGCCTAAAAATAAAATAAAAACTGCTATTTAAAAAAAAAATAAAATCATGAACATTCTTAAAAATTTATGTAATTAATAGTAATCCTAATAATAAAAATAAACTCAAAAGTATTCTCATTTTAATAAATGCTCGAAGACATTCGTCCTAACATTCGACAATACCTCCGGAGTAATGGAGTAAGTAATGTCGAAAATTTTTGCCCTTAACTAAATTAACAGGCCTCTCATGTGGATACATGTAAAGTAGTTAAGTTAATTGGCCCCACAAAAAAAGCCAAGAGGAGTCAAATCCGATAACCTTGCAGGACATGGTAGGGTAACTCTGCCACAAATAGGCCGTTGAGGAAAAGTCCTAGTCTAGTCCTAGTTTTATAAGATATATTATATTTAAAACATTGGACATTGGGAGAAAAAAATAAAACTTTTAATTTGGGATTTTATTTATTGTATTGTTAGTACCAAATAAACCCTTTTCAATTGAGCAGATTGATTTTTAGCCATATTATTGCATTGGATTTTACATAAAGCGTGGTTATAAATGCTATGTCAAAAAAACCCTTGGCTTATTAAATCGGTCTTAAACTCTTATTTCCTATTTTAAAAAAACCCTTTGCTTATTAAATCGGTCTTAAACTCTTATTTCATTTTATAAATTATTGTTGCTTTTAGTACCTAAGGGAATTATTATAAATCAAAAACTGGCCAAAAAGGGTTTTGAAAAATCCCTATTTTTTACATTGAGCAAAAATAATTTTATTTAATTGCATTCGCAAATCGCCGGTATTTGCCGGAAAAATACCATTTGGTATGCTTTTTTAGGAGTATATTGTCTTATTTACAAAGTCGTCAGATCTTGCCTAATTTTGCTTATTCATTATTTTTTATTTTATTTTTAGTGTTAATATCTACGCGCCTTTTTTGACATTTTAATCCCATTCGTCGTTGCTTCTGTTTCTTATTTGATTATCCTTTTTAAAAGCAAACTACTGTTAAACCAGGATAGAAAAATAGAGTTAAACAATTTAAAGAATGCCAAATTTGTTTAAAAACAACCAAAAGGTTGTTGCCAAATTGCAAATACCCTTAATTTATCATTTAAGTTTTAAGCACTTTAATGCTTTCTTCATGTTTTTCCTCCTGAAGATAAAGGAGCACTACACCCCAAAAAAAATTTGTAAATAAAATTAATTTTTTTTCATCTGTAGACAGTTACCGGAACTCCTCAATTTATTGTACGCTTAGATCAAAACATCAGTGTAAGCTCCCAACGACGAAGTGACTAGCCGAAAGGATCCGATTATCGCCTTGTTCGACGTTCGACGCCAATCGGCTGATCGCACGTGCGTTGTAGGCGTGCTTTGAAGCAATTTCTATGGAAGATTATGCCAGCGGGCGGAGGGGGAATGCGATTATTAATAGGAAGAGGCGCACACTTTTTATGGCTCCATATAACCATTTGGGCTGTTAGGCAATTTAGGGTGCTTTCAGTTCTTTCATAAAATGGTCCGTTTTGAAATATTTGAAAACAATTTTAACCTTTGAGTTTAGAACAAAAAATTGAATTTAAACTGCTGAAAGACCTAGACCTAAATTTCCCCACAACCACCAAAAATGTAATCTAGGGAGTTTAATGAAAATCCAAAATGAAAATTTATGAAAAGAATTATTGGATTTGTGGATGTATTACAACTAACCATTGTTTTGTTTTTCTGCTTGTTGTTAGTCCGGAAACGCAGAGGCCTGCCAAAACATGAGAATACCCAGGCTATATTATCGCTCAGTTGGGTTACAGCTTCTGGGGAAAGTTGATTTAAGGTAGTTAGATGTGCATATAGGCGCGTGTTCAACAACAAAACGAACAAGTTAGAAAGAACAGATATTACTCAAAAATAATTGACTGTATAAAATTTTGCGGAGCTTTTGAGTTAGCCCTTCGTGGTCATGAGACGAAAAGAAGATTAATCAAATCTATTTTTAGAGGATTAATAAATGTTCTGCCGAGTTGGATATAGCTCTTAAAACCACTTCGAAAAATCTCAAAAATAACTTTTGGGCGTGACATCCAAAAAATCTTGCCTCTGGTATGTTGGCCTCCAGTTGTTTTGTATTTTTGTGTTTTGTCTAGTGCACCCCCATAAATACTTACCACGAGCCACCACTGGCTTTCTTCATGTTTTAGATGTCCTGAAGTATAAAAACTAACCTAATAGTTTCTTAAATAATTTTTGTTTATCTTAATTAAATTCATTGAGAATGCTGTTTGGATTTGGCAAAACTGCCGTGTAGTAACAGTTCACAAACTGGTAATACATGGCCCGGAAATAGTCAAGCTTGTTATTTTACCAATTGGTATGCTGTCAGAAGATGCTCAGGAGGCTAACCATAAATACTTACGAGCACACAGAGAAACTTTTTTAAGAAAGTTTTTAAGGACGGCTACCAATAGAGATATCCTCAATAATTTGTAAATTAATTCAGACTCTTTGATATCACATATAAGGCCAAGTCTTAACAACGAACACGATCGTTTAGAAACAATCTCTTTAGAAGTAAAACAACTCCGCTTAAAATTCTCATTATTAAATTAAATAGGTACATCGTATTTTTTTTAAAATTTTAACTTCTAGATATATTTTTGTTTAAAGTTTTAGTTTTGCGTTTGTGAACTTTAATATATTAAAAAAAATAAAGTTTATAAAAATATATGTTGATATTAGGTCTTTACAAATCACGATTCTCTATTTAGCAAGAGATATGTACACATTTAAAAGTCATCGTACCCGTTATATCGCAACTGGGGAAATTGCTTAAAAAAATTGCTGATTATGTAGTTCAATGGAGTATTCGATTTGCTTTAAAATGACACCAGAAGCAATACAAATTGAAAATTAGGACTAATAGAAACCCTATCACTCGCCCCACTGTGCGCCGTCGTCCATCGTCGTATTGGAAGTGGAAGAGGGAAAATTGTTGTCGTTCTCTTTTTAATCTGGGGCCATACCATATGTATCCTACTTTTTTGCATTAAAATTAAGCTCTTGCTCTGCCAGGCGTGTATATTGGGGCGATACTCAGGTTCGTATATCGGTCGATAGTTACTAATTTCCGACACAAATTTTTAAATACAAATTGATCTAGTTTTCTTTATAATTAGTAAAAAAGTATAGTTGGCGTAGAAAAGACAACTGATCATGAAACTTATCAAAGTTAAACTTTTGAAATAACAGCTTTTATTTTCATTTAAGTAAAAATGGATGCAAATTATTGAATTATCCTGTATATCTAAATGCACCTTGATATCAATAGTAAAAAATAATGGCCTGGCTCAAACCGTAACAAATTAAAGAAGAATGTCACCGTATGTTCCTATTTTAACCTTTAAACTTTGCCTATATTTTTTAATAATAAAAATTGATTGAGTCATTTTTTAAACCTGTTTACAAATTATCAGTCACATACATTTTTTTAATAATATTTAATTGACAGCAAGATAAAATATTACATTTTGGAAATAATAGACAAAAGAAAATTAATAATAAATGTCGTTATAATTGCATTGCAGGTATAGTGCGAGCGTATTTTTAAGTTCCCTTATTGGCTTACCCTCTATAGTTATAACTATAAGGTATGTGCCAATACATAACATATTGATGTTATTTGTTTTTCAGTAATATTTTACACTATTTTACATTTTTTTTACGCACGTAGTCCTAAAATACACCTTCCATAGAAGCGCTTATGTAAAAAAAGTGTAAAATAGTTACACTATTTCTGCATTAACAAACAGACCTATTAAAAATTTGTAAAATTCTTACTTGTCACCTAGTTCCATAAGATTTGCGCCATGTTCTTAAATCTGTTTAAGTTAACTCTTTTCGATACTTCATGTGCTAAGATTATGTTATACTACTTCCGGTTTTACCGGAAGTGCTGGAAAAATTGACTTTCCTAATAATGTTACTTCAGAAATGTATTAAACATTCGATTTAAATTAGGCATATCTTTCTGAACATTTTTGTTTATGAACTGTGGAGTATTTTATCTAAATCTCAAATTTTTAGATATGGACCTTTTGGTTTTCTCATATAACTGCATAATCTGTGCTTGTTTGAATACTTTTAATCGCCATTTTCTCGAAAACCAACAAAAATAGGTATATGAGATAATACAGGTTTTATATTAGAAATGGCTTGTAAAATTCGAATATTAAAAAATATACAGGAATCAAAATTCACGCTACTTCCGTTTAGACCGGAAGTGATGGGCAGATAATTATATCCAAAATCGGCATCTGATGACACAATATATCATCTTAAAATTTAAATCCTTTATGTTTTCAAAAAAAAGCATTGTTGAAAGGTATTGTGTTGTCTTTTTTGGAGATTTTCTATTTTAAAATCCGATATTGCTTGTAAAACTGAAACACGAATCATAATTTTTGTAACTATATATTGTTTTTGACCGTGACAATTGACTTTGAACAATTTTTTAATGAGGTATAATAATAACCAAAAGAAACACGTACAACTGCCTGCCATGCAAAATGTTGACACTCCAATAGATTAATAAAATTTTATGAACTGATAATCACTTTCTGGAAAATTTATATGCCATAAATTTTTATAGTTTTTAATTTGCAGAAGACCTGCAAAGATAATAAGCAGACCCACCAAGCAATATAGTATATAAATTGTAATAAACAGAAGGCTAATCATTTCTACCTAATATTTGTATGGTACTATTACGTAATTAGTTTTTATACAAGGAAGTTTTCAAACATGTATTTTCTATATGGCACCCTATCTTCGTATGATTTATTACAGCATTTAGTGACTATACTCGATGAAAACCATGTAAAACTCTCATTACAAACATATGGATTTTTAAAGCAGTAGGTACTTAAATAAGAGGCCATAAAAACAAATATTTGTTATTTATAGCCTTTCAAACGTAATGAAAAGTAAGTAAAAATTCCTTTCACCATGAAGGTGGTATTATTATGTCGGAAAATAATTTAAAATTTCTGCTTGGCGCAAAATAATATATATTTCAAAAAATTAGTTACCAGAGTCCATGAAATTGTTTACCGAGAGCTGTAAAGTAAATTAATATTTAAAGCTAATTGTAAGTACAAAGTTTCTTAAAATATGATAATTAAACTAAAAGACCGCTTACAAATAATAAGAAAAAAGGTGTAAATGCTTACCTCATTGTTTTCCACAATGCCTGCCTCGTTAAGACTCTGTCTGCTTTTATCTTTTTGCATAAATCTATAAATGGCGGTCTCTGTTAAATGTTGCAATTGACAGGTACAAGTTAGCGGACAAGTCACGTCCCTTTCCCAGGCAAAACACTACAAAAAAAAATTAGCATCCTTACTGGAACCGTCATTTTTTTATCTTTTAGCAGTTCACGAAGGCTTAGGTACCAACGTACCGTGGGTGTCTTAAACATAGTGAGAGGAAGTTTATTGACACGGGAAGTAAAGATTTAGTGGCTTAGAGAGGAAAGGAAAAACATCTGGAGCAGCTGGTTTCACAGTCTCCCAAGATGACTGTTAAGGTTTTATACAATGGGACCGCTTCAGTTTTGGTCCCGGGGTATAGTGACTAAGTGTGTTCAGTCCTATTGACCCCTATGAACTAGCAGAACGCCTGCAACAGAAAAAGAAAGTGGCAAGTCTGTCACCGTTATCAAGTTAAGGCTGGTTTATGCAGACAACTTTAATTTTAATTTAACTTTAGTGTAAGATCATTGCACACCAATATATAAGCGCGTTTATACACACTTTAAGAAAACTGTAACTTTTATTTAAGAAGATGGCCAACTTTTATCTTCTTAAAGTTAAATTAAATAATAATGAAAATGAGCATGCGCGAGCAGTGTAACCAAACTTAAAATTCGCCTCGACCGAGCTGTCAACTTTAAGCTTCAACCCGATTTACGTAACGGACAATACGGATATCTTTATTTATTATTTTATTTATTAAATTATAACAAACCAAGCACAAAAAACAGTCCAAACCTTGTTAAAACATAAAAAATGGTTTAATAATTAATACCAACCCAATGAAATTTTCGTGTTTCTGTGCTTGCGTAAGGTAAATTTAAATATTCTCTATAAATGGTCTAGAAATTCTTAAAGTTAAAATAAATTGTAAAAGTTGTCTGCATAAACCACCTTTTAAACTTAAAAAGAAAAAGAAATTTTGAGAGCTTTTAGTGATAGTTCATGAGATTTTGTCTTGGTTAGTTTTTTTTTCAATTTTATTTTTATTTAATATTATCTTGATAACGATGACATACTTGGCACTGAAACGTAGATAAGTGTATAGATTTTTTATTTCTTTTTCTTGTTTCTGTTTCAGGCGTTCTACTAGTTCATAGGGGTCAATAGGGCTGAACACATTCAGTCACTACACCTCGGAACCAGGACCGAAGCGGTTTCATTGTATAAAAACTTTTCTGGCGAGTATACCCAACAAGAACTTTCCAAAACATAATCCGCCAATTGTTGTTGTTGTGGCGGATTCATGTTTAAAAAATCTTGTTGGGTCCGCTTTGGGATCATTAATAAGGCGAACGGCTCTTTTTTGAATCAGGAATGCTTGGAGTTGTGGAGACGCCATTCCCCAGACATGCAAACAGTAGTTCAGAGAAGGTCTGATTTGAGATGCATACAGAGTATACACATTAGTAGAAAAATATTCTCTGGTTCGAAAGAGGAATCCGAGCTTTTTCGAAGCTGCCGTGGCTATGGATATAATGTGTTTATGTCAATTAAGGTTATTCTCGAAAGTAACGCCCACAGCGCCGAATTGACATTACGTCGATCGCAAAATATTTTCAATATTTTTATTGCGAAAATTTTTGTTAATATTACTAAACCTATTAAACACCAAAAAATTAGTGTTTAAATTTTCGATGCTATTGTGGCAATAATTTTTTGGTATAATTCTCGTACATATGAAAGAAGTATCTAATATTTTAAACTATTTTTCGAAGACAGCAAATGGTTTTTGTGGTATTTTGTTGGTTGTAAAAATAAAAATAGTAAAATTTAACACTCGGTATTCCAAAAAGAGTCTTTCTAGGTATTATCACAAAACAATCTTTATTTTTCAACAAAGTATTGAATGCACAATATTTCCACAATACGCTTATGGTGCAGCTACCCTTGTACAGAGTCATCCAACAAGAACTGAACAGAGCCTTATTTGTGGCTTTCCTCGTATTAGAAAATAAAAAAGCTAACAATAAATACATCAAGTGTCAAGATACATATTTTGTCCAAGTCTGGCGGCTATATTGAACCCTAAAATTTTAAGAATTGTTTTTGTAATAAAATTATATATATATATATATATATATATATATATATATATTATATATATATATATATATATATATATATATATATATATATATATATATATATATATATATATATATATATAATATATATAATAATCGATTAGACATTTTTTACTTTTTGTGTTTTGGCATTTGAGGTATTTATTGTTAGCCTTTTTCTAAGTTTTTATTTAAATCACAAATTTTTCACATTAGTTAAATTAATTGTGATGTTACTAAAAATAAATAAGAAATCCTTTTTTTTAATATCGAAAAATGGTTCGCTTTCAAAAACGAACTAATAAACAAGGTGTTCCATGTAGAAAATGTTAATTTTAAAATGTAGCCTGGAAAAAATACACAAGACGGGTAATTCGCTTTTTTTTTAAATATGAGAAAAGCCGTAAATATGGGTCTCTTCATTCCTGTATCACTGGCACAATCTTTAAAAAATGTACTCGTATACATTTTTATCTTAAACATATTTTTAAATTTTAATTAAAGCTTGTTAGGGCGAAACAAATATATTTTATAGGCTTTTTCGGACACTTACGGCAATGATATAAAAGCTCACAAAAATCACTAAGGTGGTATAAAAATTCATTTTGTATTTATGAGACCGATTAATTTTGATGTATTCGTGAAGAAGTATTTACTGTAAACTAGAGTAAAGAGATTATTTTACAGGATATATCGACTCCCACATATTTCCGTAAGAGCTGAAATAAAATAAAAAATAATCTATTTTTATCTGTTTTAAAGTAATGCTATCCCATAAAAGAATATCGTTCTTGGTAAAATATATTTTATGAGATAACCAAATTACCTGTCTGCTCTGGCAACGGTTTTTGCATTGCAATTGGAAGATAAGGAAGTGTTAATGGTTCCACTTTGTAATACCTAATGGTATTACAATGGGATAAAAAAATGGTATAAACATAATTATATTTTGATATTATGTATGAATGTTCAGGACGACATTGTAACCAAATAATCAGAATTCTCATCCCGACGTAGCTAACCTGAATTAATGAGGGAAGAAATACTTCCTGGCTCGAAAGAGGAATCCAGGCTTTTTAAAGCTGCTGCTTACAAGGTTAAGTGACTCATTTATAAGTTTAGGATGTATTGGCAGACTTTTTCGTTACAGCACACATGATTGTGTTTTAGAGGTATTTTAGCACCCCAATTCAGTATAAAGTAAAGGTCCTGTAAAATAAATATCTTTATCACCCTGCGCTTTTTTTCCAAATCAGACTTGGGGAGACTAGCTTAAGAAACTAAATTGACCAAGAAAAGAATTTATACACCATTCTGTCCCAATAAAATTAGTTTTACTCGGGGGTGTTTGATTTTCTGTATCACTTATTGGTATATTTTAATAGTAATATGACGTTTATTGACCATCAGAACAAACAAAAAACATAAAAATAAAGGCATTATAATTTGACAGATGTACCAGCAAGTGGTCTTTACTTTTTGACTTACGAAGGAATAAAGGATTACATAACAGACCATGGAAAGCACCCTTCCAGCATACTAGGCACAATATTTGCTGGTGGTTCGGCTGGGATAGCCAATTGGATCATTGGAATGCCACCAGACGTTTTGAAAAGCCGTCTTCAGACTGGTAAGACGTACCTGTTGATTTTACACTATTTTTGTAACTTTTGTAGCCGAACATATGCTTTTATTCTGGAAACCTAATTCCTTTTGTACTAATTTTAAGTTAGAGCGCACTATAAAATAAAAGTTGCTATAATCAAAAATAATTTTTATTCCTAAGAACCTGGTCTTTCCATTTGAGCTTGTAAAAACATCAGGTTTTAACTGAATTGATCTGTTTTAGCTCCGGAGGGAACATATCCAAAAGGAATAAGAGACGTTTTTCGTAAATTGGTACGAACAGAAGGACCTCTGGCATTGTACAAAGGCATTACGCCAGTCCTATTACGAGCTTTTCCAGCAAATGCAGCATGCTTTGTAGGATTCGAATTGTGCAAAGAGTTCCTCAACTACCTAAAACCTAGCCAAATTACTTCAATCACGCAAGAAAACAGTGAAGTTACATAACATTTAAATGGTATTGTTATTTTTTAATTTATACTCAAAAATTATGTTCATATATTGAAAATGTTTTGTTTGTTGAGATCTTTAATAATAAATTATGGTTTTCTAAACACAAGTGTATTATTAGGATATGTGGCCTGTTAAAAAAATCAATGGAACTAGTATTGAATTCAAAATATTAACTTTGCAAAACGAATAAGCAAGAAAAATGTGCGATTTTATTTTCTGTGTTTAGTTTTTTTCAAATATACTTATGTTAATGTACAGAAAAACAGACCTTTTGACTTTTATTCAAAAATGATGTTGAACTTATCACAATTTAAATTTGTGCCTAGTATTTCTGATTTACTCAGATTTTTATAAATTCTGAGTGAATAAAACTATTCATAATAGAAATATATGTATACCTTTTAAATCCAAACGATAAATATATAAAGTATGGGTACCAAGTAAATAAATACTCTTAGGCTCTTACTTCAATTACATAAAAAAAAACGGCAAAGGCGGATTAATTTTTGCCTAAAAGTCGGTACGAGCAAATTCTTTTCTTGACCGATTTTGGGACCCTAACTAGCTTCGAAACTAAAATACTGGGTTAACACTACTATTTACCTTCTTGTTTTTATTTGGGATATGGTGGTAGCCCAAGTCCCATTCACAGTGATGAAACGACGCACAAAATCCTATTTCTTATTTCTAAAACTCCAAACGTTGACGAGAAAGTCGCATTCACATGTAGTTTTGTTCCATTGTTAGCAAATGCGGCATCCATTGTGCACACAGCGAACTCAAAATTTCAGCCAAAATATGGCTCACACTGCCTAATGCAACCTATAGGGCTTCTAGTCAGGCGCGTGCTGGCCCACCGGGATACCGGAAGTTTCCCGGTGGACCCTTGTAAGGTTGCTTCGAAGGCCCCTTCTAAAGCAGCTTTTAAACAGATGCAACGCAACTCATACGACCGACTCAAGCAACTAGTTGCATGAGATCGATGTTTTTACATTATTGTGCAATTGATGCAACTATAATCTAGTCGAAATGGAGTTGTCAGAAGATGAGGATGTTAGTATTACTCGGTATTTTCGCAGGAGAAAGAGAAGTCGTTTCTGGGTGCACCCGTATTTTGTAGAAAATTTTGAACAATGGATGTTTGTAGCTGCAAATGCACTGGCATAGCTAGGATTTTCAAACTTTTATCTAAAAATTAAGACATGGGATCCACACCAAACTTATACCAAATGCTGTTGGCTCCAAGGCAAGGGGAAGAATTAAGGTAAAGAAAATTTTCATTGTGGGATTTGCAAAACAAAGTTGATTTTTTTACCACCCCCACCCCCAGAGAAAATCTAAGTTTTAAAAGTAAACCCTCAATTTGTATTTTATTTATAAATTTGATCAAATTTTATTGGCAAATCCCAAGTTTCGCAAAAGACATATAGAGGATTCGCTTTTAAAACTTTACTTAAACGATTTTCTCGGGGGACGGTAAAAAACAACTTTTTTTGCAAATCCCAAAATGCATTTTTTTTACCAAAGTGTTCTTCTGATTAGGAAATGATTATTATTATTTAAAGTAAATATTATATTGTTTTTCTAGCGTTTGTGGACATTTGAAAACATAACTAAATGTAAAAGTAACTTTGTAGCCGATAGAATAATCTTGAGTTTCGGGGCTTGGCATACGTCGTGACGGGAACGCGAGACGGTTCTGGAAATGAAGTGATTTTTACACCAAAATTTTGACAAAAATTAATTTCTACAAAGGTAAAACCAAGTAATTAAAATTTTAAAAATTCCCGTCTGGTTTTTCGCCTATAAAAACGCATTGAACGTGTTAAAATAATAAAAATAATGACAATACATACAAAAACCAATGCAAATAATCGCAGTGCGCTCCACATGTCCAGTCGCATACAACCAGTTGTATGGTTACATCAGTCGGATTGCACAAGTGTGAATGCTTCTACGAAATCCTTATGGGTCAGACTGATGCAACCAGTTGCTTGAGTCTGTCGTATGAGTTGCGTTGCATCAGTGTGTAAGCTGCCTAAGTGTTAAAGCTTACGACACGGCTAAATACAAAAAAACACAAGAAATTATAAGTAAGTAAGTAACCCCGTCACTGTTTAACTGGACCGCACTTGACTTGACAACACCCACGGGACACGACATTGTCCGAGACGACAATTAATTCAATAATGATAATTTTGTTTCTAAGGCATTAGCTTTTGTTTGATAGCCTACTGTGGTTTAAAGTAATAAAGCCTTAATAAAACGTATAAAAACCAATATCATCCATGGTGTAATATATTTAATATGTAATAAAATTAATATGCTATCTTTTTAGGTTAAAAAATACCGAGTGTTCCATTTAAAAAAATGGGGATAACTTTTTTACCTGACCCCGTATACTTATTCTATAAACGGCAGATTATTCAACAATCATTATAAGAGAAACTTTTGTATAAAAAAAATATGTATCTCTTTTAACTAAGAAAATATAGGGTCATTCTAAAATTAACATATTTTTTTTTATTTCCCCCGGATCTCAATACTTTCAAATTTTAATTTTACCATTTTAAGTTTATCCCAAAAAGAGCACATGACGCCTATATTACTTTTTTGACAGCGCTAACAATTACGGAGATACCCTATAAAAGTGTCGAAAATGGGACACCCTGTACGTATTTAATATCCAGTAGGCTTGAATAAATTTGTTAAAAAGTTTTTCTATTCATCAGTATTGTTCGGCAAAGCCTTATGGGCCCTGCAAGCGATAAATAGTTTCCCGGGCTCTTAAATCGCTCCAGCACGCGCATGGTTCTGGTAAATCTCGGTTGATCGACGATTCTCCAATGCCATATACAGGGTGTCCCAGAATATGCGGGCAATCTCTCGGATTCTAATAGAAAACCCAAAAATATTATGACAAGTTCCCATAAACTTTTTTTCTTACGAGCCTTCCCTTCGGAGATACAGGTACATAACGGACGACCCTGTAAATCGTTTTTTTTTAAATAACTTTTAAAATACTGGGCGTAATTTAATATATTTTTTTAATATGATGGTTACTAGATAAGTCTTCTTAAAATACATCCATTACATCATATTTGGTTTATTTAGTTTGCCAGGGACGGACTAGCATTGACACAATAATAGCAAAGTATGATAAAGGCTCAACAAAATTATTTTGGATAGCTTTAACCTCAAACTAAAAAAAGGTATCTTTAATTGACATCGATAAAATCAACTGTTTACGAAAAATAAAATATCATGTTTGGTAATTTTTTTTAGATTATGCAGGGTGTTTTCTAATTGTACGTCAATATTTAATAAGGCAATTTTTAAGTCTATTTTAAGAAGAAGACTTCATATGAACGTATGTCCTAAATGTCTTAACTTTTGAGATACAGGGTGGTAAAATTGTTAAAAATAAATCATTAAATATTAATATCTGTAATACTACCACTTTAGATATTTTAATGAAATTTGGCATACATGTACTATATATCAAGAAATATTTTTTAGTGTGCCACATTTTTTTTTTATTTTCCAAAATGGGCAGGTCAAATTCTGTACGAACGCCACTGGTGAAAATTAAGAAAATCGTGGTACACTAAGAAATGCTTTTTGATACATAGTACATTTATGCCAAATTTCATTAATATATCTAAAGTGATATTGAAGATATTAATAATAAATAATTATTTTTAAAAATTTTACCAACCTGTATCTCAAAAGTTAAGACGTTTAGGACATACGTTCATATAAAGTTTTTTTCTTAAAATGGACCTAAAAATTGCTTCCCTAAAACTGACGTACAATCAAAAAACGCCCTGTATAATGTAAAAAATTTACCAACCATAATATTTTATTTCTCGTAAACAGTTGATCTTATCGATGTCAATCACAAATACCTTTTTTAGTTTAAGGTTAAAGCTATCCAAAAATAATATTGTTGAGCCTTTATCATACAGGGTGTTAAAAAATTGCTATTATTGTGTCAAAGCTAGTCCGTCCCTGGCAAACTAAATAAGCCAAATATGATTTATTGGGATTATTTTAAGAAGACTTATCTAGTAACCATCATATTAAAAAATAATAAATTACGTCTAGTATTTTAAAAGTTATTTAAACAAACACGATTTCCAGGGGCGTCCGTTATGTACCTGTATCTCCGTAGGGGAGGGTTATAGGAAAAAAGTTTATGGGAACTTGTCATAATATTTTTAGGTTTTCTAATAGATTCCGAGAGATTGCCCACATATTCTGGGACACCCTGTATTGTATTTTTGCTGTTTCTGGTTTTAATGTACTTTACGGACGTTCTTCACGTGGACGTTTTAATTTAACTGTCCATATTTTTACTGTTTTAATTAAAATAGATGTAAATATAGAATGAGTTAAGAAATCTACATAAAACTTCACACCTATTGATAAAAAAGTACCACCATTTTTAGAAAAGTAGGTTAAAAACCTAATAGCGTAATTTTTTATCGAACGATAAAACTTATTGTTATGGTAAGGTCCTTTATCTTAACTTTAGCCAGTTAATTGATTTTTGACTTTAAGATTTGGTGGTTGTGGAACAAATCAAAGCTATCCTAGGGGATAAGAAATGAAACAATAACTGCAATTGCCATTTTTATTTAAATATTTACAAATTCTGTGCTAGCTAAGTCTTAACTTAAACAGAGCACTACAAAATAAAAACAGAGAAATTTTATGTACAAATAAATAAAAAGAAAATGATTTTTTTCACTAAATTAGAGATGTTATATGTAAAAATTTGGATTGCTTTAGTTCGAGGACCTATATATCAACACAGCTGCAACAATTTTATTACAAAACAATAGAAACAAATTTTAAACTCTCTCTCTTAAGAATACAAATATATAGGGTGTTGGTGTTACACATATTAAGGGGTCCAAAGGGATGTAGAACTTGGAGACACAGACATATTGCAGGTACACCGACGACATGGACAAATCAACCATTATTAGTTCATTCTGTATTGTAAAAAGTTTAATTAAATTTGTGTCACCAAAATAACGCACTTGAAATTTTGGATTTAATTTAAAGAAATAACAAAATTTCAAGCGAATTAGGTCCATACATAGTACAAAATGTCAAAAAGTTACAATGCTTCCATATATTTTACAAAAAGATATATATTTATATATATGGACTTACTTGCCCTACAATTATATAAACAAAAAAGTTATTGCAACGATTTGTTTTATTCGGCTATATCATCGCTTACGGATTATTGTTATTTTTATTTAAAAAAATGTCCATGAAAGGCTTAACTCTATTTAAAATACTTTTGTAGGACTTTTTGATTTTGGTCGATATTTTGACCTGTATTGAAATCTTCATTACTATCAAATATTAGCTGTTAATTTGAGAAAAAAGTGATATACTATTCCATAGTATATCGGTATTCTGTTTCTTTACTTAACGTTTGTTCTCTCTCTCGCCATTATTCGGTTAATGTCGAGATTAGTCAATTTTCGAACTTAAACCGTAACATATATGTCCAAATATAGTAATCCTTTCACACTATCATATATTTATCAGTCATCTTTACGGCTTTATTAAATGTTAATTAACAGTAGAAGTTGTATAAACAATTAAGACGAAAAAATAAAGTACTAACGTACCGTGGGTGTCTTAAGTAAAAATTATGCGTTTTGGAGGGGAAGGTTTAGAAGGTTTTACAGTGTTAATATTTAAGGTTTCAGAAAGCAGACAAAGTGCCTTCTCTACGTAGACTGTAAAGCAGTATACAGATCTTCATAACATAGTGTCAAAGATAAATTAATAGCCGTCGAAATAGAGCCTTATTTGTATTTTTCCTTAGATTGTTTTAGTCGCAAAAATTCTAACTAGAATTTAACAGATTTTTTTTTACAATGCACACAAAGTACCTATAAAAACGTTTATTTCTGATGTGATGTGAAGATATCTGCTTTTTGCACATGTTTTCTTTTTATTCAAGTAATATCATGTTTAAAAAAACAGTGAATAATTTTACTGCAAGTATAATAAGTAGCATAATTTTAAAAAAATATATCTTTTTAAGGTATTTAAATTACCATAATTCCTTTTTCGATTGAAAGGGCTCAAATACGGAAAAGTATTTATCGGAAAATAAACTATTTTATAAAACTTTATTATGGCTATATCTTGTTTGCCTTAACGCTCTGTCTGAATGATTGTATATTTATCCCTATGTATGATAAGGTTCATAGTAGTGTTGTCATTCCTTCTCAAACCAAACCCAGTGGTTTTTGCTCCCAAATAATTTTTTTCTTTCTGTCTTGGCAAATGTCAATGTTGAAAGAGTTTTGTGTCTTGCACTGTCATTGTCCACGGCATTCACTATTGTTTGCATCATCTTAGAAAAAACAAGCACAAAGAGCAGAGTACCTTATAATAGTCCGTGTTAAGCAAAGATTAATTTTTAAAAAGGTTTTAAAAGTCGCAACAGCAAAAAAGTACTGTATTTTATATAATGACTGCAGAAAGTTAACCCTTTGTATAATATAAAAAAAGTTAATTATTTTTTTATCATAAGACCAGTATATAGGTTCTTTCTTCTTGTATTAAACTAACAATGACTACAATAACTAATAGAAAACCTTATTATTTCCAACAATAATGAAACAGATGTCGTCGACATGATTCGACCCCTGATTTTCTGTAACTTTTTATGCGCTTTTATAGCATTTTTCCCAGATCATTAAATCATAATCACAGTATTTTACGCACCGTTTTTACAAAGGTAATGTAAATACAGCCTTGCCTTAGTGACATGATCAAATTCTGAAACTAGTAATATCACTTACTCAAAATATGACATTTTTTTGATGAAACTTTTGTTTTGTTGAGATTTATGTGTTCTTATAACGTTACAGGTAAGGTAGGTATGTGATTTGAGCATTCTGAGAATATCTTTGCGGTATCCGACAGACCAGAGTTTAATTATTCCTAAATCAATGATATCGATTGAACAACTGGGTTATTTTTTATTTAGAATCCAGATATTTACTTTTTATTTTATACAATAATACTTTATAAGAGTGGGTATACGGAAGCGACAATGTCTCAATAATAAGGGAATCTCGAAATAAACTAAACAGTCTGACTGGAATAACTCATATGTACTAAGAGTCCTTTTTTATAAAATAGTCGATTAATATAAAATTATCACTTTCTTTCATTCAAGCTGAGCCTTACTAACAAATTATTAATTAAATATGACCAAAACAGTCTGATCATGCGGTAATCACAGATAATTACTTGCGAATGGCAGTTTCTAACTTTCACTATAAGGAGGAAGGTGGGATAAAGTTCGTGACACGTAAGTAACGTCCAAATGCGAATGCGGATACATTTCAGGTGGTTCCAGGTGACAAACAACGGTTTCTCCGTCGAGTACCGCCGCCAGGGACCGTACAGCTGCATCTCCTTGAGGCGCACGGTATGCAGGAAGACCCACGTTATTGCAACGCAGTCGATAAGCGTTCTCTAACTCTTTGTTGTTGCTTAGAACCTCCAAAAAGTTGCGTTCAGTGCCCGGACTGTACGGGATCAACGGTCTATGGTCTCCGTATGATCTAGAGCTCTGTCGACTCATGTCGCTTTGTCTTTTAGCATCTTCGTCGCTCATATCACTGACTTGAATCTCATTTCGATCGATTTCTTCGTACACCGGGTCATCTTCGGCGGTTAGAAGTCCTTTAGGATTCTGTCCGTCATATATTTCGGTGTAAGTATGGTGCCCCCAATGAAGTGGCTTCAGGGAACCGTTTTTTTTTCTTCCAGTGGCTACGCAATGTGGCTGTTGAGAGACTTGACGCATCCCGTAATCGGCGAACGCTGCTTGCTGACTAGCTTGCACCTGACGTTGCACCTCCTTGGCCAACGTCGAGGAGTGACGATGTGCCTCAGCGATGATCATGTGCGATCTAGGAGACTCTTCTTGCTCGGATCCTCCGTGGCCTGAATCACGGCTGTATGATTTAAAAGAAATGTTCTGCAAAGTAAAAGCTTATATTATAATGATGTACTTTTGGACAGAGGGAGGGCACTGAATTTATTACGTTTTGCAATCAATTACATCGTTTAAGGGTAATTCAGTCCTTATCCCTAATTGTTAAATAACTTAATGGATATTAACACAAATAAATTTTAAAACTGTTTTTTAAAATGGCTCAATACACATAAAACACAAATTCTACGTAAATTATTTGGCAGACTATACATGGGAAATTGCCACATTGCCAATTACATACCATGGTACCTGTTGTGACTTTGTAATCTAAATTTTATGGTGTTTCTTATTTAAAGTTTTTTTTATTCGCTTTCGTTAGTTTTAATGGTATTTAAAGATTTTATTTGGTTTCCTTTATGTTAAAAATTGTTGAAATAATGCACGATTATATCAATTTTCAATTTAAAGTTAGTGGACACTATGTGACTTTAACCCATGTGAATTTTATTTGAAGTTTTTTTTAACGATTTACCATTTTAAACACCTGTTTTAATAGCTAAAAGATCTTTTTTAAATATTAAGGATGCGTTTTTTACCGTAAGGTGATTCTGAATAACCCTTTATTGAAAGAAATAAAGTAAAATTACAGTAACAACAGGAAATAAAGTAATTTATTTTAATTAACAATAATAAGCCAGCCTTAAAAAATATTTTTAAAATTTTAACTTTGTAATTGATTCCAAATATTATATATAATTCAGTATTTTTTTGCACTTATTTTAATTAAAATAACAACATAAAATTATTAAAAATATTTATATAATTGGCTATCGGCCAACAGCAGTATTTTTTTATATTACCATTGTTTTTTCAGTTATTTATTACATTTTTATTATTTAATCCTTGCAGTATATAGTATAATAATTATCTGTTTTTATAAAACCAAAAAACTTTGGATAATCGTATATATTTGATTACAGAACAAAAGTATTTAATTTAAGAAAAAAAAAAGGAATCGATTTATTAAATTAATGAAATGACTGTTTAGAAAATATTAAGTGTTGCAGGATTTAGCGGATCTGTTATAATAGTTTTACTATAATGGATTATTGCTTAACACATCGTCATTATGCAATTTTTTTAAATTTATTTCATAATAATTTAATTTATCTCAAAAAATTCTAGCTTTACGCTCTTCATGTAATAATGATAGCTCTGAAATAATCCTGCATCTTTAATTATTTAATTTTGTACAATTTTTTAAATACTGGAAACCAAATCGTTTTTAAATTTTTTCACTTTATCTAGCTAAGTTTCAATATTACATTTTTTTGCTTCTTTGCTTTAAAACTTTTTTTTATTCAGAGCGAAAAAGAGAATCCAAACGCGTGCTTTATTTAATTTCAGATCGGTTTGAGCAAATATTTTCACTCCAGGTTTTTAGATAGAACTTTTAGGTATATCAGTCAAATGTCATTTTATTTTATTTTTTAAATAAACAAATGAAAATGACACATAGCTGATTTGAAAATCCAAATTGTTTTATTATTCCACTTGTTCCGAGACCACGTGACAGAAAAATGTTCTCGCTCCGCTCACATCCAAGATGTAATATTGGAACTGCTTTTTTTAGTAAGTAGGGAATTGTGGATAATTTTTTTGGTGCAATATTTACAACTGTAGGTATATAAGTACTATTTGTAAGCTTATAGTAAACCAGGTCCAATATTTATAGAAAAAATAATGGTGTGTGCCGTATCATATGATGCCGACTGTTGACGATTTTTGGCTTAACTATAGTTCCAAAACTGGAAAAACAATCATAGTATAAAGAACATAGCGACTGTCTTTTAACAACTATGTGCAAAAAGAGCTGACAAAGCAGAGTTATTGCAGTGTTCTCTATGCTATGGGCACGGTAGCTAATTGATAAATGAAAAATATGTATCTTCAATGATAATTGCTCTCCTCTCAGTTTAAGAAGCAATATACAGACGAGATATATAATGCCCTTTTCGCCCATGAGAGCCACAGAATACAAGGGCAGATAAAGAAGTGGGGTACTCCTCTGGGTACACGTGTTACTGATGTTAAACACAATCATATTCAATAGCTGTGACTTCAAGGATATCCGATAAAGTTTCCTTGAAATCTTATACATAATTGATCAAAAAATAAAAAACGTTTAAATTCAAATCTGTGAGGTTGTTTTTGAAAATGTAACGTGATAATTGGTATAAGCAAAAGTGTATTACATAAAAATTCGTGTTGGGTACACAAAGGCCACATCACTATTTCCAATTAGGTAGCGAGGCTCACTTTGTTTCCGACTCTCAGTTGTTTAATTGACTGTTGATATTGTTTTTGAAAAGTTTAATGTAAATAATCGTATCTGTATATTGCTTTTTATTCGGATTACTTATCAAATAAAGATATTCTAGGTTTAAGATATATCTTATATTTAAACATCACTGCCTGAGTTCTTCAAGCCAATTTCTGTTGTTAAATATCTACATGTTAAAGGAAAGAGTCATGCATTTAATGGAAACTCTACGAAGCAGTTAAAAGTTACGCACCTTCGAGTGTAAGGATTTGCACATATGACCCCAAGTAGACACCGATTTAGGTATATTAGGATTAACGGAAGAGTTTTTATAGAAATTGCGAGTGTAAGGAAGGGTAGAAGTGTTAGGGGCTTCTAGGTCTGGAGAAGGAACGGAATCTGTTGGCCGGAGGGGGCGACACAGAGTAGCAGCCATGTTGGCCGACGTAGAGGTGGGTACAGGGGTGCGACAGGCCCGATTGACGTTTGTACAACTCTGGGAGTTCCAGCCTCGCTGCAACTGTAAAAGAAAGACCAACCGTCACCAACTAATCGAGCCCAATCAAAAATCAGCCGATCTTTGATCAGAGCAAATTAGGGAAAGCGGAAGCGTTAGTACAGTTCCACAACACGAGTACCACCTAAGAGACATGCCAGAAAGAGAAGGCGACAATGCGGGCACCACCACAGCACTCCACAGTTAGTTAGTAAAGCAGCGCGAATTTAAAACTCTATTACGCAGATCTTTAAACGAGATACGTGTCACTAGTTTTCACTAACTACATACAGGGTCCGTTAAAAAGGATTACATTACACGGGAGTTTTTTTTTTAATAATTACTTTAATTAAGTGCGACTTAAGCTCCCTTTGCTTACTTTCAGACCAATAATATTATAAACAGAAGTGATCACGATTTTGCATTATCTGTCAAATGGCATCTTTTTTTCCAAAAAATAGGGGTAAGGACTTATGCACTCACAAACTCGATTGACCCCCCAAACTGACAAATCACTTAAAAAAAAAACGAAAAAACTAATCAATATTAAGATATAAAAATTAATTAAGAAATGTGTTAAAAAATTAAAAACCAGTTAAAATTTAATATTTTGCTAAGAAAATGAGAGATTATGACAACTTTATTTGTATAATTTAAGCCGTAATGTCACAAAATCTTGGATTTTTTATATTTAAAGAATGAACTGTAACTTGTAAGCTGTTTTCCAACGTTACAATAATAGGAATTTAAAAAAAATACAACAAAAAATTTTAGCCTATTTTCGACGATAAGCAAAAATAGTTAGTGCATCTTATCTCGACAATGTCTTATTGTTTAAAATTCTTAGAATCTCTCATATTTTTGAATCAAAATTAAAACAGTTTTAATTTTAATTGGTATTTACTTTTAAGCGCATTTTTAAATTTTTTATATATCTAAAAAACAGTGGCAGATTTGTCACCGAAACGCTAATAGGTTTTTTTTTACTCTGTAAGTTCAATAAACTATATTCTTGGCCCTGGAGCGAAGCGGTCTGTTCTGGCTCGTAAGCAAGAAATATTTTTAAACTATAAACACACTCCAACAATATAAAACATATCTTCATTTTGGATTAAAAATATTTGTCACAATGAGCAATTTTTATTTTTCATTATTTTTAGTTCCGTACTAAAACGAAAATCGCACCTCGAGATTTTTACAGATCTTCGCGTTTTAGGATTGTAATGAGGATGATTTTTCATTTTCGTCCACCTCTCTGTTGGTCTGTTTGCCTGTTGGAGCCATTACTCGTGAATGAAATGAGGTATTATTTTCATATTCGATATACGAGCAATACTTAATAAGAGTAACCGACTTATCGTTTTTGAGGGATATCGCTTCGAGAGAAGTGGGTAAGAGCAGGTGTAATAATTTATTTGATATTTAAGTAATTTATTTTCTCTTTTTACAGTCAATGTGGGCTGCTAACTTTATGAATGTAGTGTCCGGACCGATAGGTATCGTAAAAAGGGGGTTTAAAAAGATGTTTGGGAAAAAAATTTGCATGTACTAAGTTGTATGTCATTTTGATGGTTCTTTGGGTCAATAATTTAAAAATGAAAAGTCTTGACATTGCTTTGTTTTACATCTCCATTATAAAAAATATAATAATAAAGAAGAGAAAGGGAGCAGTTAACCACATGTATTACTGTTTTAGTTTAGTCACATTAACCAACAGTGTTCCAAAAAACAGAAAATTCTAAATAATAAAAATTTCCTATTATAACTTAAACGTTGTAGGTTGGTGTTGTTTAGAAAACAACCTTTGCTCCATGCATTTCCTACCATTTTGCATTTCCTACCATTTTTCTGTAAAAAATGGCACTTAGGACAGAATACGTAAGTTACGTGGTCACTTTTGCTTATGTCATTTTTTAACTTAAGTCGATCAAAAGTCACATTTTAATTAAACAAATTAATAGAAAAAATTCCATTGAATCGAAATTTTCGACGGACATTGTACATTATAACTGAGCTAAATTATTGAACTTCTGACCAATAAACAGTAATTGTTTACTTATTAAATTGTCTAGAAGTCCAGTAATAGTCACCATTCTAATGTGTTTAAACACAATCTTACAGATCTCTACAACTATCGACGCCTAGTGTTTTTGCTAGGACATGTCTCTGTATTGATTTTTTTCTACTTGTGCGAAAAACGTTAAATAAAAGAGCATAAAGCGAGTTCTTTAACACATTAAGAAAGTTTTTACCACATCTTTACGGTATTTTACAATATATAACATATAACTTTAACATTATTTTACAACATGTAACCCAAGCTTTATGATTCTTCATAGCAGTGCAGACGGCTAGACGACAAACATACAAAACATTAGGATCTTTTAAAGCTTATTTTAATATTTTTTACCTTTTTACTGTTTTGTTTTAATTATTTTATTATAAAGAAAAGAGTATTGTTCAGTGGTTTTTCTTTAAATATGATATTGTTGATATTATTTAAATTAAGAAAAATTACAAAAAATATTAGCCAATTTATTATAACAATCGTTCAGTAAGTCCTTAGAAAATCCAAGACATGGAGCTCGTAGCATCAAAAATGATTTGTTGGTAAGAAATATGATTACCCATTAGGCAGCTCTCAAAGTTTTAGATATATCCATCATATGGTTGCATTTTTATTGTCGATTTAAGTAAAAGACTTTTGTTTATTCAGAAAAATGAAAAAAAAAATGGTGACTAAACATTTTTTGTATTCACAAGGTTCAACAACGAAAGAGATTAAAGCTAAGTTGCTCATGTTTGACGTGTGATAGACGACTCAAAGTGCGCGAAATAGTTAAGGCCATAGGCATATGGCAAGGTACAGTGTTTTAGAATTTTGCATAAAAAAATTGGTTATGAGAAAATTTTGGCAAGATGGGTGCTGCGTTTACACTCTGTGGAGAATTATAGGAATCATGTGGTCGACTCTTTAGCTGTTTTGGCACTTTTTCGTCACAATCATCATAAGTTTCTGCGTCGATAGGACTGTTGATGAAACAAGGATGTAATACTATCCTCCAGAGACAAAGAAACAGTCAAACCAGTGAGTTTTTAAAGGCGACCGGTTCCGAAGAAGGCGAAGATGATAAAATCGGCTGACAAGTTAAGGCCACAGCTTTTTGGAAGGCACGCGAAATCATCTGCCCTAATTACCTATAAAAAAAGGAAAACCAATACCTATTAAACATTACGCGTCGTTATTGCACCGGTTAAACGAAAAAACCAAGAAAAAAGCACTGATTTGACAAAGAAAAAGATTCTGTTCCATCAAGACAATGCAAGAGTGCACACTTGTGCAGCTGTAATGGCCAAAATCTTGATATTAAAGTTTAAATCGTTAGAACATCCTCCGTATTCACTAGATTTGACCCCCAGTGACTTTTTCTTAACTTCAAACTTCAAAAAAATGGCTCAGTGAAGTGAGTGAGTGAAAAAGTCATCGCCCAAACAAGTGTCTATTTTAAGGACCTTCCGAAATCTTACTTAAAAAAGTTAGTGAAACGCCTGAAAAAGTATATAGAGCTTACAGGGAATTACATAAAAAACTGGTTAAAACAATTTGATTTTCTCTCTTCTTCTAAGGACTTATGAAACGACTCTCCTCGTATATTAAGCACATATATTAACAACAGTGAATATATTAATAGATTAATTAAATTGTCAACCTGGACTTTGTTAATTATTTGGCCAAATAATATTTAAATAAAAACTTTTTTGTTTAATTTTGTTTGTCTCCCTAGTTAAGGTTAAATATTTTTATGACATTTTATATTATAATAGAACCAAAAACATTGCGTTAAATTTACTGTCTATTTTATGTAAATGTATAGTATAGATTTTAAATAAAAAATGTGCGAATAAAATGGAACGATTCTTGATTTTGTAGATCTCTACGCAATGAATTGATGTGTGGTGATTTTAAATGGTATTTTGTTAAAAGCCCACGATTTTCCGTAAAACACACACATAGTTGTAATGATGCGAGTGGCAAACAAAACTTTCCTAGTGAGATGCGTGCTGTAATGCGAGTGTAATGTAGTGTTTGAAAGTAACATATAGGAAATGGAGAAAGGTCGAAATACACAAATTAAACGTAAATCATTGTAAATCGAAATGCACGCAGACAGTTAAGAGAAAAGCAAAATAAACTATGAAGAAAAGTCGAAAACAACGAGCTGCGTTAAACATCGTTTGTACCTTGTTGAGACACGTTATGCAGCCGATTGTGGTTGGTCATGGTGGTACTAGCATTGTTGAGATCAGTTCGAGACAAAATCTGGACTAGTGCCGTAGGCCGCGCATTATTTAGATTATTCGAGATCACTATACTGTTGTTGCTATTGGTACCCACACTTGTTCCGTGAGGTGTCAGCACGGAATTGTCCGTAGATTGCGAATTAGTTCCTGCCGAAGGGTTCCCGTTTGAACCATACAGACTGGGCCTTCTTTCCTTGCCAACTCCACCCGACGTGGTGCAGCTCCCACTGTTTGCGCTACTGCTACCTCCGCCTCCACTGCCCGTTTTTGAGCATCGGAGACACTTTGGCAGCCAGGAATGTCTTCTTATAAATTTGCGGTATTCTTTTCGAACCTAAAAACAAAAAATAATATTATCATTGGTACGACCTTGCGTTACGATCTTTAAAAATTTTCTTTGGAACGCTTATAAACGCTCTTTATTGTTGGTATTATTTTTTGCATTTTTGCTATAGACAGAGATAAGTTGTCATATATTTTCTCTTCTATTGATTTTGAAATCCATAGTGTATTAGGTTTTCCTAGTGAGAAGTTAAAAATAAAACGGTTTTTTAAAGATCATGTAAAATAAAAAGCACACATTAAACTCATTTCCAGACAGGTATTTTCAAAACATTACCTTGATAATAAACAATAATAACTTATAGAAAATTTGTTTTGTCATTTGCTGCAGAAACTAAAATTACCTAATTAGCAGTTATCATGCGGTCTTCATTACCTGTCAAACTTGAATTTTTAGAAAAAAAATGGACCTATTTTTTTGAATTAAAAAATTATAACTTTTTTTTTTAATTCGGTCAAATAAGTCTGATTTTTTTAACTATAAAATTTGACAGGCAATGGAGACCATATGGGTTTAGATCATTCTTGGTCCTGGAGCAAGCAAAAGCTGATCCTGTACTAATTCAACAAAATATTGTCTTATACCTACACCGTGTGCGTCTTCAAAGAGGACACAAAAATGTTAAATATTTTCTTTTCTATTTATTTAAAATCCATATTGTAATTGGGTTTCCTAGAGAGAAGTAAAAAATAAATTGATTCTTAAAAGGCCATGTACATTAAAAAGCACAATTAAAAGTTATTAACTAAAATATATTTTTTAAATATTACCATGGCAACATGCATTAATAACTTTTAGACAACTTATTTTCGGGAACAGCTTTTGCCTGTTTTAAAAATTAAAATTAACTAATTAAAAGTTCTCCTGTGGTCTTCAATAAAAATATATATCAAGACATTTTTTATAATTCGGTCAAAAGGTTCTGTTTTTTTTTTTAATATAAAATTTGGTAGGTAATGGAGACCATTTAATAACTTTTGAAGCAAGAAAAACCTGATGCCGAAACTAAGAAATGCAGTTGCAAAATCCATGTGTAGAAGGTTTGGTTTGCATCAAAAATAATCTATAAGTTAAATTTTAGTGGAATGGGCTAATTAAATTCATTTTTTTATTTTCATCTGTTCTTATTTAAGTGAGAATAATTTTAAGCTCTTATAAAATAATAAAAAGACGCCTTACCTTTTCATTTTGTACGCAGTGAAACAGGAATATAAAGAATCCTTGAAAGGAATTGAAAGTGGCGAATAAGTAAGCCATGGCAACCGATTCCTGGTTAATATAGAAAAATCCAAAGATCCAAGTCAATCCTAGAAGGAAAACTAGGACAAATGCTCCTTTCAACCATGCCCTGAAATGTTTACACACGTTACGAATCCTCGTTTTATTAAACACGAGAAAAATGTTTGTTTTTACTAAGATCAACTTATGTGACAGCATTTCTACATACTGCATTTCATAACATGCTGGATTTTAAGGTAAAAACTACTAAACTACCGTGTGTTTATTAAAACCTGTCAATGGCGATTTCCAAATATTTCTAAATTAAAAAAACTTATATAAATATATATATAGTTTTCGTTACAGAGTTTTTTCGCACAATTTCGAGCGCCACTCGATGCTCGTTTTATTCTCTAAAGTAAAAAGCAATCATTCTTTTATTTGTAATTTTCCTAGAGTTTGGATTATTACCAAAAATTTGTGCGATTTTTTTCCAAAATTATTTCAATTATTTTAAAAAATTTTATAAAAGGAACAATTTCCGGTTAATTATTTCAAGATTATGGGAAATTCAATAAGACAATTTTACACCTAAATAAAACTATCAAATTTAAAATAATAAGATTTTTGGTTATAGAGATAGGGCCGAGATTTGGCCGTCATCGGTGGTATGTGTGTTCTTTCAATGCCAACAGTTACAATCCCACACAGACACCCTAGTTGATGCAGGGGGTAGTTATGAGGGGTGAAGGTGGCAATTTTTTTAGGTACAATCCGTCATGGGTGATGTCCTTAAAATTTGTCACGGAAGTAGGTGTTTACATAACCAAACAGAATCCCAAAAGGCGGACTCGTGGGTGAATACAAAGGGGGTGACGAATTAGACTAACATTTGGGTAAAAGGTCATCATCAGAGATATGTCCGCATTTTTAACCATTCATTTGATCAATTTTGACCTATAACGTCTCATTTTATTTGTTTTAGATTCCGGTGATTAATCCATATAAAAAGTATCAATATATCAATAGACATCAATTTTATAACAAATTTTTCGATGTTTTTTTTTCAAATAAAAAGTAATTATACAAAAACAAAAACAGGAATTTCCTTGAATTTTAAAAAATGTTATGTTATTAAGATCTTAAAAATTACTACATTAAATTATTTGCGATGAAAAATAAAAAATAAAGCTTAATGCATTTGTAAGAATTAGATAAATAAAAAATAAACAAAATATTGCTTTAAACTGGACTTTTACCAATATATCCATAAACTTTGATTCAATATTCAAGTACGAAAAAAAAACGATATTTGCCGTATATCATTCGTCATCATTTGAAAAGAGAAAAAAAGATGTGTAAAATAAAAATTAAGCCAGTGGTTTGCAGAGTAAACTAATTTCTAATTTTAAAAAAAACTCCAAAAGTTTGTTATAAAATTGATTTTTATCAATACATAAAAACACACAAAATGAGACCTTATAATTTAAAATTGATCGAATAATTACCAAGATACGAAAAACCACGTATAAAAAGCAGTTCAGACAAGTGGTACATTTGATCCTGTTTTCCTGTTTTAAGTCTCCACCAAGCTGTCCGTCCCTTTGTATTTAAACTCCTTACAGGTTCCATATAAGCGGTTATAAAGGCGGACATATCATTTATAACGGTCTTTTACCCAAATTTTTCCCCCAGTTCGCCATCCCCCTTTATATACACCAACGTGTTCCCCTTTTGGGATTTTGTTTGGTTATGTGAATATCTACTTACCTAACACATATTAAAGCATATTATCGATGACGGCAATTTCTTTAAAAAATTTGCCACTTTAACCCCTTATAACTACCCCTTGTATCCACTAGGGTATCCGCCTGCGAGAGATTATAACTATTGGTATTGAATGAATACATTGCAATGAAGAAATGCCATATCACCGATGGCGGCCAAATCTCGGCTCTATCTCTTGGACTATTATGGAATATAAAAAGAGAAAGTTTTACAGAAATATTTTCACTTACAATAAGATTATTTAGAGATATGAAAAAGGAAAGATCACTAGGCTGTAAATGTTTATTGGTATCTCGAAAATTATACGTCAAAAAAATCTTTAGTATTCTGTAAAAAAAATATTTTTATTCAAGACAAGATGTTTTTAAAATCTTGAAGTTCGGGGCCTCAAAGTAACAAAATTTTATTTGTTTAAGTAGAATTCTTGGACACCGGCATTGATAGATTTTAAACGTGTATGTTAGAAAAAAAAGTGTGTTCTTACAAGTCAAATTTCATTCGAAGTGCATTTTCCTCCTTTCCACTACCAATGTAAGACCGCCATGCAAGAAAAAGAATATATTAGAAGGGAATTTACACCAGGCCACATATAATAATTAACTACAACTACGACATCTAAAAACAGCCGAAACAAAAAGAAACTTTTTTTCAATTTAGACTTGTTTGTACTTTTTGTTTCGCTTGTGAAAATAATGAATGTAGCAATAAATGTGAATCTTAAAAATTAGTCAACTAAATAACACAACATACATATTATGCCTCTATTTGCACAAGAGAAGATCAAACCCACTCTCCTAAAGGTAAAACTCATAAATTCCTACAACAAACGCTAGCTTTGGTAGTAAGCTACAAAGGCGGTTTAACAAGTTGTGAGAACAGGGCTAAAAAAGCCTTTTTATTGAACAATGATTGTTTGTTTTTACATACAGGGTGTCGGTAAAATCCGTCTACAAAATTTTATAACAAACTTCTGGCGTGGAATTAGGTCCATTTAAGACAACTTAGTTATATCAGAAATTGCTTCATTTACCCGTAAAAAAAAATTAGGAAATATTGTTTTTTTGCGAGAAGCAAACGTTCTAACCGAGCATTTCTTCTGGTTTTCTGTATTATTATCACTTTGACAACCCATATATTTTCATCTGGTAACTGGATGTTTTTAAAATCTTTATGACTTCTAAAATATTTTTGTTGGATGAGCCGTGATGCCAGAAAAAAATATTATTAATTAAAGAGTTGTAAAATTTATTAATAAACATTGCAGTTAACAGTTTGTTTAGTGTGCTAAAATGGGATTTCTAAAAAAAATTGAGTCTATGAGCCAGGAGACAACAATTTAAGTATTTGCTTGTATAGCTAAAGGTATTTAAGTACCTTATGTTTTTATTAAATAAATATAATGTTTTAAATATTATTTTCTGTACCTTAAATAAATTGATATGCTGATTAAGAATCTAACTAGCACCGAATTACTTAAAACAATAACCGACACTTCCTTATCACTTGATTAGGTAATTTACCTTTCTTAAATAAATGTTTGCTTTACACAGCCCTTTACACAACCCCTTAAATAAGGGTGATTTAGGAGATTAATAATACAGCTGCCAAATGATATTTTTAAGATATTTTTATGAAAATTAGCAATTTTTTTTACGCGATGCAAAAAAATTATAGTAAATTATGTGGCATATTTTAAATAATATTTTAGCTAAAACATATAAAAGGCAGTTTGAAAGCACGTTGAAAATAAAGTTATTGTCGTCGACATCAAAACGATCAATAAGTTCTAAATCACATTGTATGTTCAAAATAAATTTAAAAAAATAGTAAAAACAGAAATACATTTACTGTTATATTGCTAAAGGATCCTTATGCAAGAAATAAAATGTTTGCTGTGTTATTTGTAAGGATCTTAACATATCTAGCAGTAAGATTTAAAATAAGGATTGTTTCATTTATTTAGTATTGATTTTTTTAAAAACGTGTGTCCTTTCAACCGCAAGTAACTAAGATTCATTCTCGATTATTTCTACATTCGTTAATAGTACTGTAGATTACCAAAAGTGAAAGCAATGATGGTGCTAAATTAAAGTTAATTTGTTAACAAATTAGTTGTATTTAAATCCCTGGGATACCTGCGAATTGTTAGTCCTGCTGCTTTCATTTTAAGCAATCTAAACCAAAACTATTGTGTTAAATCCTAACAATTAACGTGTGGTAACTTAAGATATATTAATAGTACCATGCTATCGACATTTATGCAACATTCACGTTCATATTTAAAATGTTAGGCGTAGGAGATGTAAATTTAATTAGCGACAAAATATTACCAAATATTTTTACGCCTCATACGCCGGACCAATCATATTTACAGGTGACAAAATATATGCCAAACAGAAATTTTAATACATATTAGATAATAAAATTTTTGTATAGACATATTTTTTTTGTTTACGGGAGTAAAAATAATCAAATCTTTAGGCCAAAAGCATCTTCGAAGAAAATAGTTTGAAATAATTACCTCGTGCTAGCAAGCCGGGAATGTTCTTTATTTTTCATGGACACAGAAGCGCTAGCATGCCTGCACATCATTACTATTGCCATTGTCAAAAAAATGACATTCAGCTGAAAACAAAATTGAAAATTCGTAAATATGCCAAATCATCAGAGGCGCTCTCGAACATCAAAAAGAAAGTCTCAATATTTTGAAGAATACAATCCATGACATACGATTTACTTACCAGCATTACTAAAAGGACGGGAGCTACAAAGGTATAGATAAAATAGTTATCGGTTTTGAGCCAGCAGTGCCTAGCAGTTCCGTAGCCCTGAGGATTAACAGTGGCTGAAGCAAACACTATTAAAAATGGCAGGCCATAGGCAAATATGTAGTACCATCGTATTCTTGATTTTTCTACTTCGAAAACTTCTATTAACATAACGTACAATTGAAAACCTAAAAAACAAGCCAAAGTGAAGGTGTTTTAGGGAAACATCGTTAATATCCGTATTTACCTTCGAAGAACATCCAGACGAAAGCGCACAAGAAGAAATACTGAAGGAACCCAGCAATGACTCCGCAAAATATCCTGTTTTCAGTTCGGTTAATTCCAACCAAAAAGATAAATTCTGCTATGAGGAGGCATGTACATAAGTTACAATGTATCGTTGTTCTGTCGCTCTAAAAACAAAAATAAGTTAACTAATATAAAACTTAAAAGATAACGGAAAAGTTGTTTTTCCATAACCCTCTCTAATACGAAATACTTTTTTATGCAAAATTTTGCAAATAAAATCTGACTAAAAAATACATTTGTAAAAAATGTTTGTCTTACAAAGTAGGAACAATACCGCTACGGCAATTTTTAAATATACAGTATTCTATATTTATCATTATAACTTACCTTGAGCCCGCGAAATAACTGAAATGTAACTATGGCAAGTATGAGACAGATAATCGACACAATGCATCCAATGTACGTAATGACTTCGAGGGCTATTTCATGGGGTATTGGTAGATAAATATCGTGGACGTCCATAAGAATGGCAAAGTTGGTCAGATGATCACAAAAGCACACTGTATGTGTGTAGTTCGATTCAGAAGTATCTACGTGACAGCCTTCTTCCGACCAAGAGTTCATCGTGTAGTCCCAAAACACGCATTTTGGGTTGCTTACGTTTTCAGTTTTGATGTGTTTTAATGTCAGTCTTACAGGTTCTTTAAGTTGGATATGTCGTCCTTTTCCTAGGCTAGCTGAAATCACTTTACTATTTAATATTTTCGTTATGTTGTTGCCATCAGAATGATCAGGCTGCCACTGAAGGATTTCTTCCAGTCTATCGAATGCTACGAACACTAGTCTTACGAGATTTCCGTCACTATTTTCCAGCAAGGCTTCTTTTGGTAATTCTATCGAATCGTTACTGGCTTCCCAATCGTTAATTTTGTCTTCAGATGGAAACATTTCGTCGGATAAAAGTTTGGTATCCAGAACTCTTACAGAAAGCACTAAAAATGATAATAAGGATACTGAGTAAAAATAAGTCCCTATAAACAAAAAAATACTTACGTATATTTTTCTCCTTTCGATTCACCGTCTTTTGACTCGTTACTGTATCGGCGAGTAAGAAAGCATTTTCTTCCAATCCGATAAGTAAGGAAGTCGCCACGCTCATTTGTTCTTTATAACTCAGATCCCTCCACGAAGAATACTGTGTGGCGTCGAGAAGATTGCTGCTGGTTTTTGTGACATAACCAAGCATCTCCGTAACGATCTCCTCCCGTTGTCGCGTATCGGGAAAAGTCTGAATGTCTTGAGACATTTTGTCAGTCATTTTTTGAATTATTTTTGTCGTGATAGCCATATCTCCCCCATATAAGGTTTTGCTCCCAGTTACAGTGGAAAGATCCCTGATTATTGACAAAGACTGCTCCTTTCCTAGAAGCAGTCTTTGCTCTAGGCTCGTGAGCCAGACGGATCGACATTCGCTTAAGTCTGGATTAACTGGAATCCATTCGGGATATTGAGATGAAGGCATTTCCGTACAGTGCCATTTTGCAAACCCCGTGGTTCCAGGTGGACATGGCTGAATGGCCGTTTCATTAACGTGGGTACTTTTCCAAAATATGTTTCGTACTGTGGTTGAGTTGCAATGGTACGGCAGATATTCGGAGTCTTTTGGCCATGGGTACATACTTGGAATCGACGGGGCATATGAATAAGTAGATGTGGCATCGGCTAAAAAAATAAGTAAAGTATAAATCACTTTAACCACTTTGTTTATTGCTGAATTCCCTACTGTACAAAAAGATTCAAACATTTCAAATTAATTGATAATTGCCCAAAACTGTTTACTTATAAAAAACATATTAAAGATGATTGGTACATATCTACTCCATTTTCAAAACAATCTGACCGAGTTTCTGAAATGCGGATACAGGGAGCTTGGAATATAACTTAATACTAGGAGGTTTCAAATATAAGCTGAAATTCGGCTGTAACTCTAACTTTAAAGACTTTTTTAGTTGTGCGCGAAGCTACTTATGCACAAACTTGGCTGAAGACACAACCTTTGCTTTTTTCGGTGTTGGGTAGTTTGAGTGGCGTCATTCTACACGGATTTTTAAAACTCTATCGTAAATTGATGAGCCCAGCTTTCCTACCAGGTGAGTAAGGGATTTAAAATTGCATCACCTGTATCTTGGTATCTCCTAAGAAGCTTAGTAAAGACTTCAGCACGTCGCTGTTTTTGTTATATAGTCAGCAGTCTGGGTACACAATTTGTGCAAACTTTTCTGTAATGCAGATGAGCAGGGCTGATTTCCTCGACGCTACCAACAGTACCAACACTAATTTGTAATGTTTGTGACATTAAAAACGAAGTTTGTTTTGTTGACGAGAATAAGGCCGTTTATCAAGTCAATGTTGCTTGGTGATGTTAAACACCTGGGTTTTTGATAAAGTGAGTTCCACATATTGTGCTTAATCTCTTTAAAAATATCACTTGGTTTGGCACACCTATTTATAGTAATTTCAACTATTATGCTTTGAACAACGGAAATATAAGCTGCATGCTCTGTCATTTTGACAATTACTAAATAACAATAACGCATCCCTTTAAGATAAACCTTTGCAAACGTTTTAAGATCGAATTGGGGCTTAGGTCTTTCGTTTGGTTCCGATTATAAAATTCCAGGTCGTATTTGAATCCTTCTGGTAGAAAATTGATCATCTGGATAAAATCATACCTTTTCAAGATATGTTTTAATTTTTTTATAATGAGTATTTGGTGTTTATAAAATATTAAGAATAAGTTTCACAGTTTTTTCTTCAAGATAAAAATTATTTATGTTTTAGGATAATGGGCCAGTGGCGGCTCTAGAATTTTCATTTTTTATCTAAAAAGTGAGACATGGTACCCACACCAAATATGTGCCAGATGCTATTGGCCTCAGGGGTGGAAAAATTTTCGTTTTGGAATTTCCAAAAAAAAGTTTGTTTTTTTTTTGCAGCGTTTTAAAAGATAAATCAAAGTTTTTAAATTTAATCAAACGTTATCATTAAATACCACATTTCGCACAAATATCTATGTTTTTCTAAAAACCATAGCCAGTTTTTTTACTAAACAATTTTTCAAATGCTAATATTTCAGATGTCTCAAAAATCACAAAAAAATTAGATATTTTTGGAAAATTTGGGATTTAACGATAAAATTTAATCAAATTCACGAAAAAAGAATAAAAATACTGGATTGTTTTTGAAACTAAGATTTTTCTCTGTGAGCGCTGCAAAAAAATTTAATTTTTTTTGCAAATTCCAAAATAAAAATGTTCTTTACTAAAGTGTTCCTCTTAAGGCAAATTGCATCTGGTATATTTTTGGTGTGGATCCCATGTCTCACTTTTTAGATAAAAAAAAATGTAAATCCAATAGCAGCCATGCTTTGCTTAAAATTTATTTTGATACAAAAACACGTCAAATCTCTTTTTTTGCCTGTCAAAGAAGCATCTTCCAAACATATTTTCTTAAAAAAATAGTTTGGGCGTGAACTTTAATTCGTAGTCGAATTAAAGTTCACGCCTGGTCCTTTAAATTTGACGTCAGACAAAAAGGCTTGTGACGACTCAAAGTCTGCCAAGTTCCAATATTAGTTTTTTTGCTCCGTTAATTTATTTCAACAGAAAATCCATTGCGTTCCTTTATTCAGATTTAAGATAAATCGGTTTAATGTCAAGTAAATATGCAACATAATAAGCGTGGAGGGTAATCACACCGTCAAAATCCATTGCAATTAACACAAAAAAAAATACGAAAACGGCTAAAGCACTAAAATCCGTTTATTATTGTTTGAGAAAAACACCGGGTAAGTAATATCGAATACATTTTTTATTGTTGTCAGCATGTTTACTGACTTTTTAAACCAATGCAATACATTTTTTGTTCGGGTATTTTTGTCAAATGAAAATGACATGACATGAAAATTGTCTATTTTAATGGGCTTATTTCAAATTTATATGAAAAAATCCAATATGTCACGTTGTTGAAAGGTTAATTGGCGCCTGAATAGGGAAAGAGGAATAAGTCAAATATGTGAAAAATGACTTAACCTAAATTAAACAATAATTAAAATAATAATTAAAATTTATTTTTTATTTTTTGCATAATCTGGAAGCATTTCATATTTTAATTAAAAAGTGCTCAGAATTTTCAAAGTTTAGTTTTTAATTTTTAATTATTTTGAATATTGTTTAATGGACTTAACTAATTTTACACATTTTTGGACGTATACTTTTTTCCCCATTCAGGCGCCAATAATATAATAAGATTTTGGCGAATTAATTAACCTAAATGTGGCTTATTTTTCACTTGTTCTATCCATTTCTCCGCTTTTTTTACAGTAGACCAGCAAGGGAAAAATATACATTGTTTCCTGAGGGCAAAAACAACAGTCAACTATAAAACGCGGGTATTGGAGGTAAAAGAAAAACTCTCCAATAAAAATCTGCACTTCAGAAGCCTCAGTTAGAAATCCTAGTTGCCACCTTAACTTATTGACTTTTTATAATAGACGCTCCTGTATACAGAGTAAATTTGTTTAAAAAATGGTATTTTATATCCGAATTCTTTAAAGGACAAACATAATTAAAACAAAAAAAAAACTTACATGTAGATGGCTTTTTATTGGAATTTCCATTGGGAGTAATGGTGGTAAGCGGTAGCGTTGTGATGTCGTACTGATTGGGTCCCATGGGTTCCCAACTCCAGACGTCGTCATTTTTCCTAGGTGCGTTTTCGACAGACGAAGACGAAGATTCATGATGATGACCTTTAGAAGTAGAGCTGGGAATGTTAACGGAGGTAGAGGAAGAAACGGGACCGGGGATAGGCGAGGGAGGGCTTATCGTAACCTTCGTAGTTGAAGGACGAGCTGATGGGGTTTTTATGGTACTCCACATAGGTGGCTGTGATGTTATTAGCCACGGTGGACTGGGACGGCTCGTCGTAGTAGTGGTCGTTGCTAAAAAGGCAATACATTAATAATAAACGCGGCTTTTCGCTAAACTTATTATAACTCGGCGGCTCAAGTAATTATAATTTTAACCTAATTTTTAAACGTATTAACGGCCGCATCGTCGAAAGGGTAGAACATAGAGCCACTAGACCATTATTCTGGCTTTTATTTTCAACCCTGCCGACACAGTTCGACGTAATACGAAAAGTTTTATAGGCCATTGTGTTACATAATTCTAACGTTTCCACATAAAAGGTGCAAACTGTACGTAGGCAGTTAGATGGACGCAAAAGTATTGCGAGAAATCGAGGAAGCATTTTAATTAGATTGTGTTTAATTAACTTACCGGGCAAACACTGATAATGAGCTTCTAAATATTTATGTGTCCCAGGACAAGGGTCGCCGAACATGCTTGTACTCGCCGGTATACTGCAGTTTTGATAATGCGTACACCTAAACGGGATATTACATTGTTAAATCACGAATTTTCAACCTATAAACGGTCTATTTCAAAATAAGAGAGTAAGAGAACTAATTAAATTAAGTACTGACGCTAAATACCATGCATAAATTTGTGGCTTTAATTAAATTGAGTTATTTTTTATAGGTAAAAGTCGATTTAGTTAGACTGGTTGGGTTAGCTTTTTTTCGACAATATTAAAACAATTTTTTGGCACGTTTTAAATTTATACTTAGTGACAAAGAAAAGTAAACATCTAGTATTTATAATGTTTTTTTAATTATATGTTGCAAGCGTATTTATTTTCAGTCCTGTAAACATTGATTAAATTTTCGGTCTTATCTACGGCTTATCTTGTCTGTTCTTAGACAACTGTCCAATTAAAATATACAAATTTCAGCTCCAATTCGTGGTTTAACATATAAAAAGTTTCTTTAAAGGGCTTTATATTAACAGGCAATATACCTCGAGTGAGAAAATGATGTCATCCTAGTAACTTTGAAAGGGAGCGAATTGTGGGGTCACGTGAAGCAAGTGTGTTAATTAGGGAAATTGGAACAAAAACAGGCCGATCTTTACGTACCATATTGAGATATAATCAGACCTGGATCCAAAAAGGACACAACTGACCAAGACTTTTGACTTCCAGAGATGGCTTTAGTTTGACCCAGACGATAGCGAATCATTTGTTTCAACAACACGGAAGGGTAGTTGGGATGCATACAGTGCATCGCCAAAAAAGTAGTTTTGCGCTTTTTTTTCACCTCCCCATTAGATGTTGGCATTGACTCCTCAGCATCGACGAAACCTACTGCAGTGATGTAGAGACAGACGAGGTGTTTAGTGATGAATCATCCTTTTTGGGTTTGCAGAATCGGCAAACAGTGATAGGAACACGACGTGGTAAAACGTCTTTTTCTTATCGTAATCCATGTTCATCACATCGTGGATGTAATAGTATAAGGTGCCATCGGCTGTGGGAGCAGAACATCTCTAATCTGTATAACTGCGAACATGGCACATGTCTTTCCCTATCTTGAGATAATCGAAAACTACATTTTTTAACGAGACATCGCCAAACTACATGTCGTGAAAGTAACCGTAGACTTTACGGATCAACACCACATTAACCGCTGAACATGGCCTTCAAGATAACCTGATCTTTCTTTGGTGAACAGGGTAGGTTGTAGATTGTTAAACTTACAGCACGCCCCTTAGACCCTGGCTGCACTTAGACATAAGTAAAGAAAAGGGTGGAATGAAATACTCCAAGACGATATGTACCACCTCATCAGATCAATGCCAAGACTTCTTGATCATTGTATAAGGAATTGAGTATCTTTAACAAATTAATAGACTTAATTATGTTATTGATCATCCAATTTGGCTGAACGTACCATAATTTATTAACTATTGTCTGCTGTACATGTGAACAAAAAACTAATAAAATAAATTTTATACAAATGGTGTTTACCTTTGTTTGTCACTTAGCAAATAATTTAATTGTTTTTTTAAGTATCATTTAAATAAATAGAAATTAAATTACAAAAAGATACCAACAAACAATTATTTTCCTTCAATTTAAGTAACAAAATTGCTTTCAATTACAAGGTATTTTTTGCTTTTTCTGTTAATTTTATTTAGAAAGAACAATTTTTTGCTAATATCTTTTTATCGATCGATTTTATCGATCGATTTTATTTTTACAAACCAAATATATTTTTTTAATGAATTAGCCACAGTCATAAAGAAATTATTCAAAAGACTTTCTAAGCACATTTAAGATAATGCAAAATAGCATACTCAAAAATTTACGGTTAAAAGCATGTCTAACAACACATATTAGCCCAAAGTACGGTATGTTTGGTGCGTTAAAATACGGCTTTCCTTTAGATTAGTGACGGTAAAGTGGGGTACTTCAGAGGTAATAGTTATTTGTATTATGTTCGTGGTGGCAATACCGTGTTGTCTAAAAGGTGAGGTGAAAGCAATATCTGCATGTTTCAGTACTTGGACATCCTCGACAAAACTGAGATAAAATGGGTTAAATATCTTAAAACAATATCCTGACGGTACTTAATAGTTAGGCTTCATACATGCCTGCCTTCGTGGGATGCCAGTCTCTACAGTTGGATCAACGTTCAGTGTAGCAAGCAATGAACCAGACTGATAACTGCTTCTTTTGGCTACGATTTAACCTTGCCAAATATGCATCTTACCCATTTCCATTATAGTAAAAACATGTGGTAAGAATCTGTATTGTGTGTTTTTAAATTTGCCTTTTACATTTATTCTTTCGAAGAGTAAAGAAAAACGACTAGAAAAAATCTAATAAAAAGATATTTACAAATCAAAAGAAAAATTATCAACCAAAGATTTAGGTCAACTTGGTTATATCGAAAATTGCTGCGTGGCTAAACGCTCTCTACTCTACTGGCTAAAGTGGGGAGCGTCAAAAATTTTTCGAAATATTGTTATATTCAAAATTTCTTAAAAACATACTAAGGTAACTTGCCAGTTATTGACACCCGCCCAATGATCTGACACTTTCGTATATTATCTATTTTAAGAAAACAAATTAAATTAAACATAGAACGATCGTCGGTAATTTATCCTTATACAATTTGGCAGCAGTGTCTTGAAACATTATATGTCATGTATTTGCGAGAAAAGTTCGGATTTTAGTTGGACGTGTTTTGTAGTTCTTTTTGCTTAATCGAATCCATTGGTGGGTAGAATTTATTATACGGTGCATCAAGTTTCATCGATTTATATCTTAAAGCACTTATATTATATAATAAAGGCATAAACAACACATTCCATGATGTGAGAATCCAAACAGTAGAGGTTATAATATTTAAAAGAGTGTCAATTACTGGAATGTGAAACCTAGTGAATCTAGTGTTGACACCTTATCAATCCACTGGCTGATAACAAATTTCTGTTTCCAATAGCTTAACGGTTTTGTCCAGTCACAAACAGTGTTGCCAATACAAATTTTTTTACGGAAAACCGTTTTGGCCAGTTATTGACATGAAATTATTAAATCACCCAAGATTTAATCATCTAACTGGGATAGTTGAAGAAATTTATCTTTCTTCCAGGTTAGAGATGGCACCAAAAAAAAATTATGTAGGCAAATGGCTCAGCATTGAATCTCATCAGAAAGGAATGCTGTGGCTACAGCTGCCAAACGAACTGGGTGTTCCTCGAATAACATTAATGTATAAAGCGTCGGAAAATCGCCACGGTATGTTCAATGGGACCAGCTGGAAGTCTCAGCCTAGCGAAGAAGATTATCTTGTTGCGATTTTCAAGTTAACAAAATTCATTACCCAATAACAAAAAAGGCAGTTGTTTGGTAGTGTTTAGCAAATTATTAAACCAAAAGGTAACATTATTTCAAGGATGGAAGACCAGGAGATAAATGGTTCAAAGTTTTTGAAAAGGCATCCTGAGCTAAGCACTCCGAATCTCTCAAAATTTAACTACGAGCGAGCTGTGTCCTGAGAAACAAATTAGAGAGTGGTTTTCGAGAATAAAGAATTTCTGACCAGCCAAGACCTGTTGCACATTACTGAAGAACCAAGTCGTGTATTTAACACCGACGAAAGCGCTTTTAAATCCAAAAGGCGACAGGGTTATTATGAAAAGGCGAAAAAAATGTCTACAATGTAATCCGGAGACGAAAAGGAAAATCTGACAGTCGTTACACCCTTGTGCTGCGGAAAGCTACCTCCCACTGATAGTATTTTCCTGTGTCTAGGGTTTACTGCTTCATTTCCGGAGAAGTATTTCTAAGGACTGGGGGAATTGGTACATCTGAAAATGGATGGATGTGTGGTCCCGTTTTTGTTGTTATATCACGAATATATTTGTACCCGACAGAGCAGGGAACATATAAAACGTCCAGTTTTGCTTTTTATGGATGGCCATGTGTCACACATGACCTCCATTTGTCCGAAAATTTTCCAAATTCCACACATCTCCTGCAACCAATGGATGTGTCGGTTTTTCGACCATTGAAAACTGCTTGGAAGAAGGAGATTCGCGGTGGAGAGTTCGAACGATGGACGAAAACTACAAAACAGAACTTTGCTCCAGTTTTAAAGAATGCCCTGGACTGCATTACCATGGATACAATAAAAAATGGATTCAGGTCTCTGGTTTGTGTCCTTTTAATGTAGAGAATATAAGAATTTGACAAAATTTCACACACAATAAAAGATCAGAGCCAAAGCAGCATGAAATTAATACCTTAGTAAAACATTGAAGACCATTGAAAAAAAATTTGTCAAAGTAAGGCGGCAATTTTGGGAGCAACTTTTTAATCATGGCAATCAGTGTAAAATTGAGATACATCCCTGTTTCTATTGTGGCAAAATCCTTTAAAGAAACCGAAGGAAGAAACCAAGAACAAGAAAATGCCCAATATGCATCCCAAGAAAATGACGAAGAAATCTTGGAAGAAACAGTACAAAACAATAATGAACTAGCAACACAGGAAAATATTCAAGAACTAGTTGAGACAAATAACCGAGGAAACAAGACATGACAATACTCAAGAAGCACAACAAGAAAAAACAATTCCGGAAATTTGGGAAAAACAACAATGAAGATCCTTCAACTATAGTTTCTTGCGATCCCGCTGTTCCTTCGACTTCTAGTGGCGCATATTCAATGGTATCAATGTCGTCTTTGTCTAAATCTAGCTTACCATTGGACCATCGCCATTTAAAGGAGCGTTGTTTTGGCCTGAGAACCCTGCTAGCGCCAAAAAAAGGAAAACTACAGAAAAAATACCGTCAGTGGTGACATGGCAGCATGGCAGAATTACCACCGAAAAAAGAAGAAAAAAAATTACGAATGATGGAAGAAAAAAAGAGGTCAATATTGAAGAGAACAAAATAAACTAAATAAATACACAAAAGTCGAAGGTGCCAAGAAGCAAGTTTTAATGAAAGTGGAAAAGTTAAAAAACAAAGTCTTTTAAATAAAGAAATGCAATACATGGAGTGAGTCTGAATCCGATGAAGAAGAATGGGTGCCAAGTGGAAACAGTAGTGAAGGCCTTGATGAATTTACAGACAACGAATTAAATGAAAATTTGCCTGAGAAAGATAAGCATGAGAAGCCACTTGATTTTAAAATGTTTTGTTATATATAGTCAGACTTTATAAAATGATGGTTTTAAGTGATATAATGATGGGCTATAACATAGTGGACGTTAATGGATTCATATGTGTACATTCTAAATTGTTATCTATTCTTGGAAATACAGGGTTTCTCGATGAACAAGATAGAATTGGGCAACTTTAAATTTGAATTTCAGACCTTTGACAAGATATTGTACCACTACCTCATTGTAAAATAAAATCAACAAATGTATTAAGTGTATAATTTTGTTTACTTTGTGAAATTATATATGATGCCGTGGAACAATTATTTGTGTTTTGGATGCTAAAACTAATACGACGTTAAATAACGAAACGCGACATTTGCTTGCTTGAACTAGAATTTAGGTTTTTCTTTTTAGAAGCTTGTCTAACTGAGTTTTTGTCATCTTGTCCACAACAACAATGTTTTTCGACTTGACTGCTGATTGAGGTCGGCGTTGAATGCAAGCCCCATCAGCGGTTAGTTGCTTTATTCTTTTTAAAATTCGTAAATATTTGATAAACCCCGGATTTAAAAATTACGCTTGTCCCAGTTCATCACTTAAATTACAAAAATAAAGAGGATATTTTGTTATTTTTATTGGAAAGCGAATTAACTTTTATAATTTTTTATTCAGGTAAAAAATACGTTAAATGTAAATTTGTGTAAGCCTTATATTTGGTCATATGGGGTGTTCCGTTTAGATAAAATAAAATCTAGTCATTGCTCTATAAAGGTATTATAATTTTTTCGAGAAGGAATTACGGCAGGGCTACTAAAAAATAAGGCAGTAACTCTAATAATACCTGAAAACAATAACCTGAATCTCAACAATTTGTTGATTTCGAACAGTTCACGAAGGCTTAGAGCCTAAGTACTAACGCAGCGTGGATATCTTAAGTGTAATAAGGCAGTTTATAAACACGAAACCTAAATGTTTTGAAGTTTGAAGGGAAGCTTTCTTGTAAAAGTAAAATCAATTATTAGGCAAACGGCTTTTTTGCATAAAATCAAGAATAGTAGAATTGTGGGAGACGCAAATTTCCAGACATCGGATCAGTATTCCCTGGACGGTCTGATTTAAGATACATCCCTAGTATACAGGTTAGAAAAAAAGAAAGAAATACTTTCTGGCTCGAAAAGGAATTCCGAGCTTTTTGAAGCTAATACTGCTATGGCTACGAAGTGTTTGTGCCAATTAGGATTATTCTGGAAAATTACATTGACAGAATTTTTTTGCGACACCAAACATGATTGCGTTTGTGTTAATTGAAGATCCTGTAAAAAATATATCTTTATTACCCAGCGCTCCAAATCCAAATAGAGACTGGCTTGAGAAAGTGAATATTAGTACGGTACAATGTCGTCAACAAAACTATGAATGGAGTTAACTATGGAAGAGAGAAGATTGTTGATGTGGAGAATAAATTGAATTTGGGTCAGGGCTAAGCTCTGGGATACTAACACTAGTTTAGCCTATTTAAAATACCCACTAAGCAAAGAACATCTTGAGCACGTTTTGTAACGTTATTTAAAAGTAACTGTGATAACGTTTACTTTTAAACCTTATTTTGTCATGTCTGTTTCGTTAAAAGTTAACATATCGACCTCGTTTGGTTAAATGTACCCCGCACAGAGATTGTTACATTTTTTAACAACGACGCCAAGTTTACAAGAAAGATTTATTAGCTTTAGTATTAGTACATAACCTTACTTTATTTTAAAAACAATTGTGTTTTGTGTTGTAAATTTAGTTTTTTCTTGTTATATTAAAAGGAAATATGGATCGGAAAGTAAGTATATTACACCATTTTGTACTACACTTTAGTTTTTATGTATGTAGGTATACAGATAAACTGACCAAAATTCCCAATTTTGAAGGTAAGGTTTTTAGCCATAAGTCTAGAAAATCCAGCATTAGTCGTTTCCTTAGGATAAAGTTACCATTTGTCCCAAATATTGGGGTAATAAGCCCAGATTTTGTTTCGGGAGGTACCTTCCATTCTCTAGATAAATATAAATTTTTTGTAGATTAAAATTTAATTGCTTTATACCAACCTACATAATACTAATTTATATTAAGATCGGAAAGTAGTGTTTTGCAGGTTGAGCAAAGGGGTTTCTAGGGCGAGTGGAAAGCGAGTCCTGGAAGCTGGGCGAGATCTGCCAAACACTTGTTTTTTGGTCATGTAACGTACATTTTTTTTTTGACCGAAACTATTTAAAAATCATAATAATAATATTTTAATGATCGAAAACAGGTCTATTTATCCGCTTGACATGGATTTGACACTTATTATAACAATAAGAATAATTTAAGACACCCACAGTACGTAAGTACTGGGGCCTGAAGCCTTTGTGGACTGTCCAGGGAAAAACAAAAATTCACTGAAGTTCGTTTTCGTAACAACTATAGACAAAAACAGCTGTGCTGTAAATAAGCAGCTTATTTTTCATTTCATGGATCTGTAAAGTAACAAATGGGTCTGGAAAAATGATAAATGATTTTTTCTGGTTTTTGATAACCACTTTCTGGTCTAGCCCAAAAAAAAGTTACTTTCTGGCCAAAAAATTTTCCAGAAAACGGGAATTTTCCGATCGGTCGAAAAATACTTTTTAGAGGACTTAAATAGAAAAAATTGGGTATTTTAAATAAATGAAATACTTCCGTTAAATAAATTTCACCATAGTTGTAAGTTTTTATTTATACTTTGGTTGTAACTTAAAGCATTTACTGTGATGTATTATATTTTGTAATTTTAAGGGTAAGTATTTACAAGTGCGGTCAACCCTATTTCTGGCCATAAAAAATAGATGAATTTATGGATCATCATATTTTTTTTAAATTTTTTGTTTTTACGGCGGATTTATGGTTATGATAGCGAAAATACCAAAAAATTATTATTTTAATTAAAAAATTAACTTCGAAAGTTCAAAAAATCGTTATTTTTGCAAATAATCTTAAATAACTTTTATTCTTATTGTCTTCCAGCTTATTGTTATTTTTTTTTCTCTCTAAGAATTACAAAAAAATCGATGTCGAAATGAGTTTTGGTTAGTTGCGGTTAGTTTTTACAAATCTTTAGTTTTTTATATACTTTTAAAAAAATATATATCAAAAACAAAGATAAAATAGAAAAACATGATAACCAATATTTTTTTTAAGTTTTAAAGGCATAAAAGCTATGTCGAAATATTTATTTTTTCCTTCTACGACATTTTTTTTTTCATAAATGCGCCATAAAAACATGCAGATTAAAAAAATATATAAAAAATGTTAATTCTTCATCTAGATATGGCCACAAATAGGGTTGACCCCACTTGTAAACATTTACCATTTTACATTTTTTGAGGCCCTGATATTAGACAGTTGACACATTAATAATAATAATAATAATAATAGAATTATTAGAAAATTAATTATGAAATAAATTGTAGATGCAGTTCAGTCTGTTTTCAAATAACAACTAATCAGAAAGTGGATCGGCAGTTAAAAAGAGAGGCATAGGTTTAACATGCTCGAGTGAAGTAACTAGTATAACTGTAAGTAAAAGTTTCCTTAAGGGATAAACTGAATTTTTATTTGGATTGTTTATCAAATAAAAGCAAAATAACAATATAGTACAAAGTTTCTAAATGTTTTTTCAAAATTAGGTGGTTTATGAGTAGTTTACTCTACCATTTAGTAATGGCTAATCGAATAGCTAATATTAGAAAAAATTCCGACTATGTCTTAAAAAAATTGTAGGCTTTTAAGCCATAACCAGGTTTTATCCTTTATATAAGGAAAATAAAGTATCTATGACACTATCTGCTAAATACAGCTTTTTTTGCCAATCTGCGATATATTTTTTTTAATTAATGAAGCAATTATGTCAGTAACCAAAAGTTTTGGGCAAATATTTTACAAAGTTTTCTTTTTCCAGGTGCAACTAGGAGTAAAAAATAGAACAGAATATGGATATTAAAAATATATGTACATACAGTTAATTTTTAATAAACATTTATAAATTATGTAGGAAATTTTTATACCTAATTTTTGACTTTTTTATTTATTTTTTAAATATTACTCATATTAACACATCACAAATATATATTTTATATAGTAAATTAAGAAAGATAAACATTACCATATGAATATTTTAATATATGAACTATTATACTTTGTGTAGATTTAAAAAATAAGCTTTCCCTATTAAATAGTCTGTACACAAATTTGGGGAATATGAAAGGAGAGTTGTAGACATCAGATATTTTTATGAATAAATTTTTCCTTATTGTTTATATCAGAATTGTTTTATTGGGGATAGTCAGTTGTCACTGGTTGTATCTTGGAAACTATTGTATTATTTCTGGGTGGACGAAAAAATTATTATCAAAATTAACAGGCGATTTATTACAACAATTTTTTGCATCCATATTTTCTCAGTGGCATCTTTAATAAAAGAGTGGACGCAACATTTACTTTTATACATAAAAATGCTAAAACTTTGAGGTAAACAATTTTTTAATATTGTTAATTAAATAATTTCTTGAGGTTTTGATAAACGATAGACAGTTTTAGTTTAACAAAACGTAAACACAAAGAATATTTAATCAAATCTTTTTTATTTGACCAGCATACCTTTTAAAAAATATGTTTATCTCTTTGTCAGTGCTTTTTTGCATCAAAGTAAATTTTCGCCCACTCTAGAATTTTAACAGAAAATAATATATGCGGAAACGAGTGAAAAATCGTTTAGTAATTTCGGTTATTGATTACTTTGATATCAACATTTTTATAAAAAGTGTGCCCTTTTTATAATATACTTGGTATCGTGCGCCTCCTAGTGATAAAGTCGCCAACCTAATACGTTTAGTGATTTAAAGCCATCTTCATTATACTAATTCTTATTTTAAAGCTGTATATTAAATCGTTAACAAAATACGATTTACGACCATACTAAATTAAACATTCTGTATTATTATTATAAACCACACATTAAGGATCCAAAAGATCTTTTAGTGTTAACTAAAAACCGGAAATATTACAAAACACTAGTTTGTTTATAATCAAGATAATAAAACCGTCTATTTAAATCCTTAGAAAATCCTCTTTATAACGTAAGTTATATAACGTGGATGTTTCAGAAAATGTGTCAGGCCTAAGCAATGCAAAATACATACCAAGGCCGTTTAAGATTCGAAACTAGAACGTTGTATTTTTAACGTAACTACGATTTTGTTAAGTTGAAGGAAATATAACGAAACTATTAGGTTTAAGGCGCTGTTATTGTTTCAAGATGATTAACGTAACAAAGGAACAAGAAAACATAAATGTAACGTAATAAGGATGATTTTTGCTTAGTGGGTAAAGTTACCAAGTTAAAGAATTTAGACTAGACACAGTCGGTGTCGGGCAAGATGTGAGATCTTTGAATATTTAACCAATTTTTCTCCAGTTTACGCTAGCATACCCCATTATACCCCATTCGCCTTAAAATGATCACTATGTATCACTCAAAAAAAAATTAATCCTTTTTACTTATGTTACAATTTTATTTTATCCACCAAGAGTTATAAAATATATTTTTAAGTTTTTTCTAGTTATTATTTTTCAGATCCTTAGGGTAAAGCGTGTATATAGACATGCACTTTGATCATTAAATTTTCAGTACGCCTTGTAAAATAAATATCTTAAATGTATAAAAATTAATTGTTTTAGCTTTCTATTTAACCATATCAAATTGCTCTCTAACTCTGAAATAACCTTTGCAAAATAAATTAATTTTATTCAGTATATGTGGTTATGTAGACCAAATTTAAAATGACAAAAAAATTAACCAACTAGAAAATGAAATATAGAACTGACTGTACATACAATGTGAACTAAACCGGCCATATAAACGCTTTTAAATAAAGCGGTTTGGTTGGACTAAAGCCAGCAAATTTATTTTATCAATAAAACGCAATTAACCACAAAATGATACTTCCTCGTTTCTGACAATATTGTATGTTATATTGCACTATAAGCGCTTATTCTCTTGGTAGTAAAAAATTACCATTTTCACAACGAAAGTGTGCCTCAATATATTTCGCTGTCCCCGGGCATGGATCGCCAAATACGTCCTCGTTCACTTCGACTGAACAGTCCCTTTTAAAAGAACATCTGAAAATACAAAACCCGCCCTTTATAATCATTTTTCTATTCGGCTTTTTTCCCATTTAAAAGCACACACAAGCTAAAACACAGAAAATCCTTTGCCGTTGTCACAAAGCTTCTCTCGGTTAAAAGTGCTGTTTTAGCAAATCCTGCGTCGTACTTTGTATATTTTTAATTTTGAAAGAAAGCTTTCAAACTCTATACGATTTTATTTTACAAATCTCCTTTAATTAGGCATATGAATTAAGTTTTTGACATAAAACTACATGAATAAAAGAGGTTTTAATAGAATTCTCAAAGCTCTTATAATTAAGAAGAAATAAATATGGGGGTTGTATGATAAATAGCTGGCCTCTGTTATAGTCCGAGATTCCACCGTAGGATTTTTACATTCATCTGTTTTTTCTTTAAAATATGTTTTTTAAAGTTAACTAATAATAAACTAATACGGATCCTTAAGGTTGCGTATTAAAATATTGCCGCAAGTTATTTTAATTAAAATTTAATTATTTTTTTTAAGAAATACGTCCACTTGTTTTATAGATAAAATATCATTCATTTTTTAAGTTAAAAAAATGAAATTTGGTACGTCAGTATTTGACATAAATTTGCATTTTTTGACCTATAGAATTGCTTTGTATCACTTCCGGTTTGACCGGAAATGACTAGTACTTTTAAATTTTAAATGGACCCACCGGTATATTTTCTCTATTCTGATAGTATATATTATTCTGAATAGAATGCCTCAGATATGTCATTTTTTAACACCTCTGCGTCAAAATATTTACTTTTTTATATTTCAGCTGAGAGTGCTTGGCGACGTTGGATGTGTTAATATTGGATAAAGTAGTCATGGAATGAAAAAAAATGTCTTCTTTTATTTTTTACGGCTTCTTTGAACGGGTATTTAAAATACATTTTTAAAGTTAATTGTAAATAGATGAATACGGATCCGTTGGTTGCCATTTTTCACTTGACCGCAACTTAATGTCAGCCAGGTGTAGACAGGTATAACTTCGTAGGCTTTCTACGATCATAATGTATCTTAATAAATTATATATCAAATTAAAGCTACTTTTTTATGTACATGATGGAGCACGGTAGCCTTTGAAAAAGTGTCCTCAAATAGTACTTGCCAACTGTTGAAAATACGTAAGAAGGAGAAGAAGTTAACGGATTACCGTGAACGTCCATCAGATAAGGACGCACTATTCCAGCTGTCCGTCGTTTTAAAGCTATTGCCCATGCGTTGCCAGATCGGGTGCTCAACTGGCTACCGTTATTTTAATTGTTGTCACATGTTGGAGCACTAACTCCTGATGTATAAACTTGTTGATGGCGTTGGCGACCACGTCGGCGTTAAACTCGACGCTGGTCTTTGTAGTGATTAATTTATCGTCCCTTTAGAACAGAACTATCCTAAATTACAAAATGCATATAATGCATATATTATAGCAATTTGGTAAAAAACTATAGATAGGATTCTTTTTTACCAAGTAACTGCAATTTTAAACGTAACAGTGTGATTTTGATATAATCAAATCCGCTGCGGTCCGAACCGGCCATTTTGTTAGTTAGGATAGTTCTACTCTGAAACTACGAAAATTGATTAAGGCCAGCGTCGACTTCAACGCCGACGCCAACGACAGGTTTATAAATCCAGAATTAGTGTTTCACCAACGTGTAATTATAATTTAAAAAACGGTAGCTAGTTGAGGACCCAATCTGGCTTAATTTTGCCTTCTTCATATTACGTATCTTTAACAATTGGCAACTACAACCGTGCTTTATGGCGTAGAGAAAAAAATTAGCTTTAATATGATATATAAATGATTAAGATGCATTATAAATGTAGAAAGTCTTCGAAGTTATGTCTGTTCACACCTGGCTGACATTAGGTTGCGGCCAAGTGAAAAATGACAACCAAATTTCTTAAGTACTATATCTATCTTCCAAATGAATGATATTTTACCTAAAAAACAAATGAACGTAATTGACAAAATTAATTAATTAAATTTTAATTAAAATTATTTGAGGCCATATTTTGATAGGCAACCTTGCAGATCTGCATTAGTTCATTTGTTATTAAAAAAATATATTTCAATAAAAAAAAACTAGAAATGATGCGGTGGGTTCTCGCACTATTATGAATGAGTTTAAAAAACAACTCTTTTTTCTTATATGTCATTTCTTGCAAGCTTCATTTATATTTTTATGCAGCCGCGTCATTTAGTTTAGGAGAGGCAGCGATTTAAAATGACAATTTTTGTGACTTTACTACAATAAAAAAATAATAACATATCGAGCAGTGATAATCGAAATATCGAGTAGTAAGAAGTATTTTCTTTAAAACGGAAATCAAATTCATTTAACGACTAAGTATTGGACAGCTGAATTAAAACATTTTTGATGAAAAACGTTCAAGTCGTCTAAACCAGAAGTGATTCCAATAGTGAAAAATATGCTGACAAGTCATTAAAAAGTAAAAACGCGCCAGATTGCTAAAGCTGTGGGCATCTCAATTGAACCGGTGCAGAAGGTAACAACAACTCATTTTAATGTTAAAAAGGTTCTTCCAAGATGGGTGTCGCGATGGCTCACATTTGTCGCAATGAAGTCAACTTCGAAAGAAAGTTGGACAAAGTTAAAGCACAATTAATCGTTAACGAAACAGGGATTCGTATTTTTTTAATAGAATACAAAAGAGGATTGTGATAAGAAATAAACTGAATTTCACACAAATAAATGCTTTTTTTCTTTTAAATGCCTGTTATTTATCATACATCTCATACATTTCTTTCTTAAAACGGCGTTGCTCCTCGAAGGGAATGTCTACATTTTTTGTACTTTGTTTTAGAGTAGGAACACTACTGGAAACACTTTTAAACGATTTTAGCTGAAGTATTAATGTTCTGATCATCTCAGGTGAAAAAAATTATAGTTAGTTTTTGTTTAGTATGAAATTAGAAGATACCATTGTGAAGAGAAGGAAGCATAACATATTAAACATCTTAAGCGAAACAGGACATATATGAAGTTAAATGTATGTATAAGTAATGATATTTGAAAATTGCGGCTTCACCTGTAACATGTTATTTTAATGCTGATTACCTTATATTTTAACGCAAACGTATAAAAAATCCTTATTTTTTATAAATTTTGTTTTATTGCAATAGGTGTGTTCCATTCGTAAAACTGGTACGGGTTGAGTACATTTGTATCCTATTCTTATTTATACCGCCAGTCAAGGATGGATCTCAGTGTAGACTAAATTTACTAATGGATAACGTTATACTTTGCCGACCACTCGTCAGTGTTCTTCATTCCAATAAGTGTATTCCATTCGTAAAACAAGTGCAGATTCAATATATTTGTATCCTACTATTATTTATGTAGGTAATAAATGATAGAAATTAACGGCTTCTTCTGCCTACGAAAATCGTTGACCACAAAATTTATTCTTAACGGTCGGTAACAAACAGAAGTCCGACTTTGGGCAATCAAATGGTTGTGTACCATTCAGAATTGACCGTTCTAAATTCTGTCACAGGCACTGTTGCCATAAAACCAGTTTTTCCCAAAAAACAGGCGACCATTTGTTGCCCAGTGCTACTAGCACGAACGTTGGATTTGGTTCATTTTGGAACACTTAAAGAGTTGACTGCCTTTTAGTTTCATATTTCGTCACCTGTCACAATGTTATACGCCTCTTTTAAAAAACTGCCCTTGTATTTCTTAAGCATTTGTTGGCACAAATCGGCACGAGCATCTTTTTGAGATTTTGTCAGATTTTGTGGGATACAACGAGAACAAACCTTTTTCACGGCTAAATGTCTATGTCACGTGACAATCTTGCATTATTAGTTTTTGCACAGCATCAATGTCTTTTGACACAACAACTGATTTTGGACGATCTTTACGACTCGTCGGTGAGCGAACAGCGACCGCGATTAAATTCGTTATAACAGTATTTTACAGTGGCAAATAATAAGGCTTTATCGCCAAACGTAAAAGTAAGTTGATCGAAGCAACTGTATTCGTAAAAAATCATTGCATGAAAATTTGTTCCGATTTAATTCAATTTTTTCGCTGAGATACAGTTTTTAAGTGACCGTAAACAATACAAATCGCGCTAAAATAACAAAACCTTCCGAAGAAAAGTATGGTCATGATATCAGACTTTCTAGTGAAAACGTCAAATGGCACCTGACAACAATCAAGGCTTAAAATATAATTAGTGTCCCTCGTATGCCCGGTATACACTAAATTTACGAATGGAAAACTTCCTAACTTTGTAGACCACCCGCTAATAATTTCCATTGCAATAACCTTTGTAGATCCTACCGACTTGAGGTTTCAATTGTAAAATGCTTATTGCTTATTGTGCAATTTTCATATTTGGTTTAATTGAAAATCGTCCCTATGAGCTTGCTTTTTAAATTTCCAGATGTTTTTATTTATAACCTATTTTATTATATAAAATATCTTTTGTTAATTAAATTGTATGGAAAATTCAAATTTTAGGCAAACTGTATAGCTTTTGGCTTTAATTAAATTGTAATTTAGAGCTTATGTTTGCACAAAGAGTTTTATCTCGGGCTTTTGTTTTACAAAACTTTATTTAAATTTTTGCGTTTCGCATTTTAAAACGGCAATATTTTCATCATGCGGTTAATTCTTAAAAAAAATTTGAAGTAAACACTTTAAATAGGCACAACAAGCAATCGTATTAATGAGTGAAAACAAAGGGACTGTTTGCTGCTATTTTTTTAATGAAAAGCGACGAATATCCCATCCGCATTTTGAACTGTTTAACAATATAACATACAATACTGACAGATACAAAAAGCACAAAATTACACATGCCATCTTTTTAAATGATTTTAAAGTTCCGTATTTTAACAAAATGCACACCAAATGTTAGAGGGATTATTTATTTTCTAGGGCTAAAATTGCATTACAAAAATATTATTTTAATTTACACAACACAAAATTCCTAAAATAAATTCCCAAAAACAACACCTATTATTATAAACTTAATTTAACAAGAAAAAAAACTTTAAATATAAAAGATTAATATTTATAAAAAAATAAATACTGGCATGTGTACAAAGTAATGACAAAAAAATGAAACCAATGAATGTAGTAAGGCTTAAAGGAGACCAAGCTACCCATAAAAACATTGATGCTCCCAAAACGTTTGTGGAGTACTCACTTTATTAAGTCCTGTGCACCTGAGAACCCAACGATTCCCAAACAGTGAAAGTTAAAAAGCACAAAATCTATGCTTAAAAACAAAAATATATATATATATATATATATATATATATATATATATATATATATATATATATATATATATATATATATATATATATATATATATATATATATATATATATATATATATATATATATATATATATATATATATATATATATATATATATATATATATATATATATATATTTTCTTTGTGCTGTTATCAAAAAAATTAGACCAAAATCAAAAACTTTTTTTTTCTAGCCATTAACCCATTGGGTACTTACCCTGTACATGTTTACACAAAAAAGATTTGGGATTCGGTACATGCTTAAACTGTATGCAAAATTTCGTTTTCTTTATTAAAGCGGTTAATAAGTTATAAATCAAAAAAATACATTTTAATTTTCTTAGATGACCGCTGTAGGCTGCAGACGTGTGCGGCCTACAGCGATGTAATCATTCCCAACGAAGATAGAACACAAGTGTAACCATCTTGGCTAGACCCAGAGCTATTCATTAATTTGGAGGCTTCGTAATTTTAAAACAACCAAGCTTAGCAGTCCAACATATCAAAATAATTGATTTCTCATTAGGAAACCTTTATGCTCAAAAACATTTTTATTTTATTGGCTCCTCGAGTGCACAGAAACCCAACTTTCCACAGCAATTATTGCGTTGCTCACAATAGTAGTACAAATGTCAAAATAATTAACAGACCTAACCACCAGGTGGTCGAAGGGTTAAATTAAAACACTGAAAGCACAACATATGATGAAAACTCACCTGCTATGAAGTACTCTTAATGACTTAGGTGACATGCAATTGACGCTCCAATCGGTGTTTCCGTGGTCGTTGCAAATAGTTATTGAAAATCGCCCATAATTGGCCCTGATCAGTTTGATCAACTCTCCATCCTTGCATTCGATTTTCAATGTTTTCCCTTCACACGCGTACGCCGTTTCGTATCGGTATTGTTCTGAAAAATAAACATTGTTTCATGAATGTTTGTTACCTTGAAAAATAAATATTCAATAAGTATGCCACATACTCTATTCGATATAGAATCACTTTTATTGATTTAAGTTATTGTTATTAGTTATTCTTATACAGGATATTCTTTTTATTGTCTTGGTGGAGGTCAGCAGTTAAAATACTAAAAGTTTTTTTATTCGTTGCGTCAAGATAACCCTGATGGTAGTATGTAATTTAATAATAATTTTAAGATTCCAATAACGGACAGAGGCGCTTACAACCAAATACTCGATATTGTAGGTACATTACATTTTAAAGACAATGAAATATGTTCATTTACTTTTTTTAAAGATTTTATTCCAACTTAATAATACGAGAAAGGTATATTTGTGTTGTAGGTGGTAAAAAAGCTTTCTCCACCTGTGCGGTACCACCTCACATGCCCACTGAAGAACTTGTGTGAACTGTGTAAGTCGGTTATAGTTTTTCCGCTTTTTCTCTTGCTTTACGTCAGACATGAGAAATGGATGTTGGCACACCCGGGGGCAAAATATTTTGGAGGAGAAATAGCCTTCCAATCAGATCTCAAAGTGAAGGGTACTCCTGGCCCTACACTATTAAAAAGTAAAGTATTATTTTCTAAATATCGTGAGCTTAACTCCAATATGAACTCCGTTTACCACTACCATCGATCATCTAAGCACCACATACTTTTTTAAACCGAAACTTAAATCAGCTACCAAATTTTATCCAACCACTTTCTTTTTTCTTTTATCTATATGCGTACGTTATATAATTACTTTTTCGTCTAACTATAAATTAATATCTCTTCTCGCAGTTGTTTACAGGATAATGGAAATATGCATTCAGTTTTTCTCGAATTCATATTTTTAACTTCAGAGAAGCCCCATAATGTAATCAATATGCGGTTTAATTTTGGACTTTGTGAAGCTGCTGTAAACAGAAATTTTTGGTTTAAATTAATGTCCTCCCTTTTAGGTAGAGCTACCTTTGATATTCCTGCAAAGCGACATGTAATTAATTAACACCTCATACATAGAAACTAACAGTTTCAACACTATTAATTTCTCGGATAATAAATAACACCACTGCATTATTTCGAATTGTTTTTAACAATGGAGAATTTATAGAGGATTGGTTAAGCTATAATTACCGAAAACTAATATGGTTGAACTAGTTCAGTTCTTTACCTACAGTAATACGAAATGGATATCTGCTGGCAGAGGTATCCATCAATTAATTAACAGCCATATTTGCCGAAGATGCATATGTATTTACAGTTTATCGTGCTTACGTTTATAAACTGGCAATGTGGATTTATAGCGCGTATTCGGAAATATTGCGCTAATTAATTTTGGGTACTAAAACCGCCAGCGCAGCGTTTGAAATTGTTACGGTTGTCTGTTTCGAGAAATTGTTCTTTAGATGCGATATTTCAAATGCGTCCCCAAATTTATCTTTACTACTTGGGCCGTTTAGTTATAAGTGTTTTCAACCTCGAAATAATAATTTATAAATTTGAATAATTAGGATTCTTCTTTCGTTAGGCTTTTCGTACTAAGATTTAGTTTTAGGAGTTACTGTAAAAAGAAGTTGTTTTAAATACTGCGAAATTTCAATTTTTCACGTCACAGAATTTTCGCGAAAACCTTTAAAACTTAATGAAAAACAAATTAACTTTAAAAAATTTAAGATTTTATCCTAAGTACGAATTTTACAACAGACGGGCCAAAACTGGACTGGTTTGGAAGAAGAGTGATTTATTTTTGACGGATAAGGTGTTCAACTTGCTATTTATTGCTTTAAAATTTGTAGACCAAGTTTTCAGGAATATTTTTTTCGAAATAATATCACTTTAATACAAAAAAGTTTGGCATATCAATAAATAAAAACGTAATTTTTATTTAAGAATAAATTACTTAGCCTTGTTTGTAAAATTCAAAAAAAAGTTATTTGAAGGAGCTCTTTAGAATTCTTTTTTGTATCTATATACAACATAACAACCACTACTAAATCAAAATAAAATAAAAATTAAGAGCTTCGATATAAAAAATATGTAATACTTATAATAAAAGAAAATTAGACGGAATAATGAGCAGAAAAGTTATTTCTATATTGCTAATACCGCCTTATTTTAAATTAACCGACAGAGGCGCTTACAACCAAATACTCGATATTGTAGGTACATTACATTTTAAAGACAATGAAATATGTTCATTTACTTTTTTTTTATTTTATTCCAACTTAATAATACGAGGTAGGTATATTTGTGTTGTAGGTGGTAGAAAAGCTTTCTCCACCTGAGGCGGTACCACCTCACATGCTCACTGAAGAACTTGTGTGAACTGTGTAAGTCGGTTTTCTTTTTTTCTCTTTTTCTCTTGCTCTACGTCAGACATGAGAAATGGATGTTGGCACACCCGGGGGCAAAATATTTTGGAGGAGAAATAGCCTTCCAATCAGATCCCAAAGTGAAGGGTACTCCTTTAAAACTTTAAAAAATTCTAAAACAGCTTTTCTCAAAACCACTTAAGGGATATCTAGAACACGCTAAGTGATTATCCTTCCTAAGCTTTTGATATTTTCAAATAGTCTGTGATAATAAACTTTTTCCATTAACTATTTTCAAGGAACGTAAATCTAGCGGGTTTAGGTTTGACGACCTAACCGGCCAATGAATTTCTAAAAATCTTTTTATCCAATGCCTCTGGAACATTTCCGGAAGAGACTTGGAAACAGCTCAGGAACTATGGCATGGCTTACCTTAATCCTGACACAATTAATTATTTCTAATGTCAAGTGGAAGACCATTTATTAGATCAAACAACCAATAAAAAAAATTAAACTAAATATTCGTCGTACTATTACCCTGGAATAGAAATGGGCTTATCAATTGATTATCTAAGCGGGTTAGCTGTACTTCACGATCGGTAGTTCTGGAAGATAACTACTTCATTTGACGTAAAACAAACTTCGTCCATGATACGAAGCTGAACCGAATATCAAGTCTTTAGGTTTCAGTCTGTAAACAAATACAAGGTTGTAGGAATAAAAATTATTGACCCAAAGAATTCGTCCAGCAGTGGATTTACAAACAGCGTTTTTTATTTCCTATCCTATTTTTCATATTTATCAAAAAAATCTTTAGATTTTCCATACCAACTTGGATAATTTGCCAGACATATCTGCATACAGTTAAATGAGGAACTCACAATTTTTCATTCCACTAGAAACACACAGTTCTGTATTTTAAACGAAAATATATGCTTTACTGCACTGTGCAAAAGAAAATAACTATAGGGCTTATAAAATTAAGCAGATCTGCATAATAACAGGCAGACAGGCGTCACTAGGGGTACTAGCAAACCCCATGGTACCGTTCAAACTGACATGGGAAGGCCGAAAAGAACTGGAAGTCCTGGGAAAACGGGTAACTCTCCTGTGGGCACCACGACATTCGGAAATAGAAGGCAACGAAACAGAGGATGAGCTAGCGAGAGAGGAATCATCCACACCATACTTTAGACCAGAATCTACCCTTGGAGTGACCAAAACCACAGCACGAGGGCAAACTAGGGAATGGATCCGAAAGAAACACGAGAAATACTGGGGAAGCATCAGTAGAATAAGACATGGAAGAGGCTTCATAAAAGGCCCATCAAAAAGAACGAAGGACGGACTACTCAGACAAAGTAGAAAAAGACTTCGCATAATAACAGGGCACGATAAACTAAGAGGACACCTACACAAGATAGGCTTATACAATGGGGACCCAAGTTGCAGACTATGCGACGAGGGGGAAGAAACAGCCTACCACATCTTGTGCATAACTAATACTAAATAATGCATTGAATCACAAAAGACAGGCATTATTTGGGCAACCGAAAATGAGCCCCCAGGAATATATCAACCAACCAGTCTCGGGGTTATTTAGACTTGTAAAAGGAACAAGACTAGTGGGAGAATTGGTATAAAAGCAGAAAAGGGAGATCAGGCACAAAAAATTTATCAAGCCCAGGAGGCTACGCTGCCTGGGGTAGTAAATCAAGACTGCTCCCAGGAAAACAGACATAACTGCATCATCATCAACGGAAATAGAAGGCACTAAACTTTTTTTTTTTATTGTATTATGGATCTAACAGTTTAATGAGATACAGATATTTCAGGACGCCTCGCATAAAAAATCTCAGAGGCTTTTCTAAAGCTTTTGTAGTTCTTGTCCACAGTAAAAACAATTTTAATATTTTGTTTCGTCTTACTCTTTTTCGAGCCAAAATAAATAAAAACGATAAATGGATAGACTAAATGTATAACTGTATTTGTGACTAGAAATAATGTTAATGTCTATGTCAGATATGATTGGCATAGTTACCTACAGAAAAGGTAATAACCTTTTATTAATTTACCTTAGAAACTTAAATGGAAAACGAAAAAGCGGATGAGCTAGCGAGAGAGGGATCATCCACATACTTTAGACCAGAATTTACCCTTGGAGTGACCAATAAGCTTTCTTTGAAGGTGTCTGTGGTTTTATAATTAGATACATAAAATAAGTTTAAAGAATGGGCTCCTTGCTTAAAATTTATTTTCAGCTGAAAACACGCAAATCTCTTCCTTTGCCATCTTCCAAATATTTTTTCTCAGAAAAAAATTGTTTCGGCGCAATTCCGTTTTAAAGTTCTCGTTGACCCTTTAAATTTGTCGTCAGACCAAAAAGCCGCGTGACGATACAATAGTTGCCGAGTTCCAATATTAGTTTTTTTCCCACCGCGTTCCCTTATTCCGATTTAAGATAAATCGGTTTAATTACCACAAAAAAATGTGTCAATAACTGCATGAGACCTGATGAAAAAAAGGTAAAACTAAAAGTAAGGAAGGTGGTTGGATTTTTTTAAAATTTACTATTAACGGAATTATTTTTGCAAACAGCACTCGAAAACACGCGCGTTTAGCATTTAGACCGGTCCGTATCGGTTCGAGATTACAGAGAAGTGATACACAAGAGGCAAACTTGAAACTCGCATATTGGATACCTTCCATTCTGTGCTTGAAAGTACCCGTTGAAATGAAAACAACTATCAAAGAACAGGTACTGCTAATCAGAGCAGTCGGTACCTGTTCGGAAAACTAATTTATTGAAAACAAATAGGTGGTTAAGAGTTTTTTAGAGTCTGCGAAATGACTGCGCATTCCGACAGGCATTATTTTTGAATATTCAGTACGAGTTCTGTCTAATTTGTTACAGTCATACTGTTTATGCTTTAGTTTTAATTGAGCAGGCCGTTTGTATTTATTGGACTTTTATTTAGCTCATATCATACCAAAAAAGTGTATATTCACTTAAATAGGCAAATCGCAAAAATGATGAAAACATGTTTGTTTCTTCCGTAACACTATTGTTAGTAATTTTTGCTTTTTGTCAAAATAGTTAAAATCAGAGTTTATTTAGGTATCTTACAGTTTGAAAATTTTCTTGGGTGAAATTTTTCTTGCAGCTAATTTTTTTGCATGCAATTTTATTAAAAAATTTTACAGTTTGAATTTTGTTACTGAAATTTGTTTTGATAATAAGGTTAACAAACTTACTGATATTTGTAGACTGTATAAAATGAATCCAGAAATAAATTTCTTAGATAAATGTATTTTAACCAGCGCTCTTTTAGGCTAAAGTAATTATTTACTTCAAAAAATTTTATGTTTGGTCAGTAAAATATTTACTAAACCAACCGGGCAGCTGCAAGAAAAATAGTGCCTGCCGTATTCTTCTTGCAGAAAAGAAAAACTGCAGTAATTGGTAAAAAAGAAAAACTTCACTCAAGAAATCCTTTAAACTGTAAAAGCACCTTAATGTGTTTTAGTTTCTGCTTTGCAATTTTAATTTTTGGGTTCTGAACCCAAACATCCTCCCAAGTGACAAAAATTATTTATAGGTTATGAAAGTGACGAAAGACGCCGTTTATTTTTGAATTATTGCCATATATTTTCTGAAATTTATTATTTTATTATACGGTGCTTGCATTTAAACAAAAAGTGTTACTTGTATCACTAGTGGTACAAGAAGACATACTAGTAGTACGCTATATTCAGTAAAGCCTAACTTGAACATTTTCCAACGCCCCAAGTATTTATTGTATTTATTCTTAGATTATGTTACGGAATAAAATATTTATAAATAACAATTAATGGATATTTACTTATTTGCGATACTCGTAGATGAAAATTTAATTAAAATTGAATTTTGGTGTAATTTACATTGTATCAATAATTTTGAGACAACGACGTGACCTTTTAACTTCCAGCAGTGGCGTATCGATGGAGGTATGTTACTGCGTCCTAATTCCTCATTGTAAATTATATTTAATTAACAATATTCAAATAGGCTGTCTTGCAGAAAGATATAGTTTATTTAAATTTGTTGTAAACGGATGTATTTAGAGTAAACTACAAAATTATATTATTGAGTGTAAATAACGTTAAGAAGTATCAGTATATTTCGCATTGGCTGTTGAAGTTCAACTGATTAAACAAGGAAGTTAAGAAAGTTATATCGGGTATGT